>OY282558.1:233147440-233354450 GCA_958295665.1 Tipula vernalis | reverse complement strand
TTCATCACTGAATCAGGCTTGTAGTATTACATTATTGTTGGTTTTGTTTCTTCTGTTGCTCTCTGATACCTATTCATAGGTACTCATACTTAGAATATTTACATCATTTAAATTACATAAAAACTGTTTACCGTCGTATTTTAACGTTTTGACACTGAAGATTATTATACGAGAGTAGTAATTTCAGTACGAATTTTTATTTTTTTTTCTTTATTTAATATTACAACTGATTTACAAATCATTTAGTAATTTATCTTTCTTAAATGAAGATTCACATTTGACGGGCAGTAGCCCAATGGTTACTCCGTTTGAATTTACATAGTAAATTATTTTTCTCTATCCGAATTAAATACAACTACCCAATTCCAAAGGTTTCTGCCTTTGAAGTCTTCTTACTGCATTGGTGGTATCCAACAAACTTCGTATGTCTGCATTTTGGTGCCGAGATATCCGCTGAATGTGTTTCTTCGCATGATTTTGTATTTCTTCACTTACATATTCCATGTTTAAGTCCCTATGGAGGTTATCATTTCTAATGTACCATGGGTGCGTTTACAATGCCACGCAGCACTTTGTTTTGAAAACATTGAATCATTTGTACATTTGTCTTCTTGGTACAACCCCAAAGTTGAATACCGTAGGTCCATACTGGTTTAAGTATTTGCTGGTATAATAGCAATTTGTTATGTATTGTAAGCTCAGAGTTTCTACCTATTAGCCAATACATTTTCCTATATTTAATGTTCAATTCTTCTTTTTTCTTTTTAACATGCTCTTTCCATCTAAGCTTGCAATCGAGAGTCATGCCGAGGTATTTGGCTGTATTTGCATTTGGAACCGGCCTTGAATTAAGTTTCACTGGAATCCAGTTAACTTTCTGGTTTGTGAAGTTTACGTGAACCGGACTTTGCTTCGTTTAGGCTAATGCGCCATTTCTTGGTCCAACTACTCACTGTGTCGGTTGCTTTTTGAAGTTTGGTCGTTGCTTCTGATATACACTTTCCAGTAGCCAGAATATCTGTATCGTCTGCAAATGTTGCTATGGTGGCACCTTCTGTATTTGGCATATCTCTGGTGTACAGGATGTACAATATAGGACCCAGTACGCTACCTTGTGGTATGCCTGCTGATATTCTCTTTAGTTCAGAGTACTCTTGGTTATATTTTACACGGAAATGTCGGTCTGCGATATAAGATTTAAGAATTTGATAGAATTGCTTAGGTAGATCTCGATGCAATTTAAATTCAAGTCCTTGGTGCCAAACTTTGTCGAAAGCTTGTGCTGCATCTAAGAAGATGCTGGAGCATATCTTCTTATTCTCAAGTGAGTCTTCGATTATATCCGTTATTCTGTGAACTTGTTCTATCGTAGAGGCGATTTTCTCTAAATCCAAATTGGTGTGGTGGAATCAAAATTTCTCTCCTCTATTATTGGCTTGAGTCTCTTGAGCAGTAATTTTTTCAAATAATTTTGAAATTACAGGAAGTAGTGAAATCGGTCTGTACGACTTTTTATCGTTCGCTGGTTTGCCTGGTTTGGGGATCATAATTACTTCAGCAACCTTCCATTGCCGTGGGACATATTTTAGTCTGAAGACAGCATTGATAATTTGAACCAATTTTCGTAGTCCCTTCTCGGGAATGGCTTTTACGACTGGTCCAGTAATTAAATCATATCATGGAGCTTTTTTTGCGTTCAAAATTACACTTGATCTCATTTTTTAATTCCTGTAATGTTACACATCGAATATTATATTCATCAATTTTGCTAATTGTTATTATGTTTTCATCTGCTGTTTGTCTAGGTAACGGTTGAAAGGTGTCTTCCAAGCGAGCTGCAAATAAAATAGCTTTTTGCTTGTCGCTTTTGGCCCAGGTTCCTTCCCCATTTTTAATAGGTGGCACATGCATTTTAGTTCTTTTTAATCCCTTTGTTGCTTTCCAAAGAGAGTAATCAGTATCTTTATGTTCAGTGAGACCATTTAAGTACTTGTTAATAGTTTCATTCTTAATTTCTTTTATAAGTTGTTTTAGTTTATTGCATAGAAAATTGAGGATTTTTTTGTTTTCCGGGCGCGTGTCCTTTGCTAGGTCTTTCTTGCCTTCCGTTTCTCTCTAACTAACTCCCTGGCCTCAATAGGATAATTTTGATTCCTACGGGATTTGGTGTGACTAGCAGGAGAACTTTCCCATGCTGCTTTAGAATAGTACTGTTAAATACCTCTAGTTCGTCTTCCAACTGTACCGGTGTTTTAATCGGCACTCGTAGATTTATTTGCATTTCAATTGGTTCTTGGAATAGGTCCCAGTTAGTTCTATTATTTTTTAATTTAGGCAGGTTATCCTTATTAATTATCATTGTGCTGAGTGTCATGATAACAGGTGTATGATCGGAATATATCCCTTCGCTGTTTTCGATGCACATGTAATCCTCGAAGATCCCTTTCGTTACATAGAAATCAATGAGATCTGGTATTTTATTTATATCAGCAGGCCAGTATGTTGGTTAACCTCCAGAGTGGAACTCGCAGCTATTTATTCGTCCGGCTTCGAATAGCTTTTTTCCTTTATGGGTTGTAAGTCTTGATCCCCAATAGGTGTTTTTTGCATTAAAGTCACCACCAATAATAAAATTGGATCCTAGTGATCTAAAGAGTCTATTATAATCTTCTTTATTTAGATTATAGCGTGGAGGGCAGTAGATAGAGGAAATACTGTATTCATTATTATTGTTAGTTTCAACTTTTATGGTTTTAACTTGCATATTTTCCTCTTCTATACTAGGTTCTTCATAGTGTTTGAGACTCTTTTTCACTATTACTGTTGATCCTCCTCTGGGTTTTCCTCCTGGGTGAACAGCATGGTAACATTCATAATCACGTATTTTAATAAATGATGTTTTTGTCAAATGGCTCTCCGATATAAGGCAGATATCAATTTTTTCTAAATTTAGAAAAATTTCTAGCTCTGGAACATGTTGCGCTAGTCCGTTCGCGTTCCAGGTGACAATTCTTAATGATCTGCTCATTTTAGTATATGAGGGCTGTTGCCTCGTTCAAGGTTTGATGCATATCTAGACGCTTATATAAAGCTTCTAGACCACGTTCTTGCTTTGCTAGCCTTATATTTATGGCTTCTATGCTTTGACAAATTCTTTCAAGGGTATTATCATTCGTAGCATTAGATGATTGCTGTACAATTTGTGAATAACTTTTCCGCTCTGTACCAATTCAATTCTTCATTTTCTTTTTTCAGCGTTTTAATTTCGCTTCTTAGTTGGGTTAAAAGTACCTCTACTTCACAGAGTTTTCGACAGAGTTCAGCGTTTTCATCTTTCTGCTGATTTGCAGAGTTAGTATGATTGTTTGGTGATCTTAACAACGTTGAACTTCTTTCGAATGGGTTTAGCAATGATTGGCTCACCCCAGAATCCATTGAGCGAGCCTCGTAAGAGGGTGGATTAGCCAACTGGGTAGTTGGTTTACCAACTTGGGTATTGTTTCCTTTTTGCGTTGAACTCATTGCTTTAAAACTGGTTATGTATCAACTACCAACCTAACCAGTACAAATTGGTAGTGGGTCATTGAAGAGAACATCATTTGCTATGTTCTCGGTAGTCGGTTATTCCGCCGTATCTCGGTCGCCAGAGCCTCGTTAGTTAATTAGCAGGAAGTACCACGTGCAGGTGAGGTTGGCATTTGGGCTAGTATATTAAGACCATCTAAATCGGCGCCCCTTACCCCCCAGTACGAAATGATGAAACCCAAATGAAATGTCATTCGAAATGATGAAACCCAAAACATCTATAATTAGGAACTGTAGACGTTTTTGATGAAACACAAAAAAAACTGTATGTGTAATCTGTATACCTATTGTATTGTAGTATGATATACACACACATACATTATTGAAAATTTTGGAATATATTTTTCTCTAAAATAATAATTTTATTGATGCGGTTTTTTTGGTCATTAACCTTTTGTATTTGGATGTTATTTATGTTGCTTTTGAAATCCTTTCTGGTGCGTTTTCCTAGGTGTAAGAAACAAATACAATAATAAAAGGGTTTTTTATAGACAAATATATTAATTGTTCATGGCAATCCCAATATTTTCGATTTGGAAAATCATTTATTTTTCTGATTTACCAAATCGAAAATATTGGGATTGCCATGAAGAATTAATATATTTGTCTATAAAAAAGCCGAAAAATTCAATTGATTACAGACAGACAAATTAAATTCTTAATAAATATTAAAAGGGATAAAAATTTTAATTGATAAAAATTTGATTAAATCATTTTAATCATTTTTTTAAAATCATTTTTAATGACGTGCCGCAGAACATTCTTTGTTTCTTTGCTTTATTTGGAGAAATAAAAAAGTAAGAATAATTATTCGCAGTTTTCTGTTATGAATGTCTTTTTACAGATCATTCACACGACAATCATTTATCAAAATAAACCTTTTGAATAAAATAAATTATTATAATCTTGAATGTGTATTCAATAATCGTATTATTATAATCTTGAATATTATGTTTTCTGTGGTATAACCTAGCATTGGTTAATCTAAACATTGTGAAAGTATAATCTGCATATATGCATGTGTTACTCCCACTCTGATGCCAAGTCAATTTTTAACGTTTCTTCGGTCCAAATGTTATATTCACTAATTCATGAACACCAAGTCAAACATGAAGTCAATTTTTAACGTTTTTTTCGGTCCAAGGAGGATTTATTATAAGTGAGGCTATACACCTACACTTGCTTCTATACGGTTCTCACCTTGTAAACGAAATTATGCATAAAAGGCCCATGAAAGAACTGGTTTAGGTGTACCTAGTCATTTATTAGCGTCTAACAACAATCAAAAGCAGCGCAATTACCTTTATCTTCTGTAATTTGCTTTGCACCCTTTTATGAAACGATCTAGGCTAGAAACTTGTCCAAGCAAAATGAGGATTTTCAAAATTAATACTGAACGTTATTTAAGTATCCAGGGCCGCAGAATTTATCACCATATGAGGGCCACCGCAATAGTTATTTCATATTGCGGCATGCTCGCAGGCCGCATGTCTCTATTGTGCTGACCACACTCATTCCTGAGTGAAAAATTCTGTGGCCCTCACTTTATACTTTCATTAACAAGTATCAAAATTTGAATTCATAGTTTTATTTTATCCAGTCAACGTCTCTTGGTTTTGCCCAAAAATTCACCAGCTATTCACCTGATATTTGGTTTACAGAAAAATCTTAATCTAATTATTAGGCTAACACAGATTGACACCAGTATTCCCTTCGTACTGAAAAAACGTTAAAAATTGGTTTTTGAAACCTGCATGGTTCAATTTAACCAATGCGCATAGGTGCCTATTTTGCCTTACTGTTGTCTTAATTAACTGCTGTAACGTCATTCAATTGTAAT
The DNA here is from genome assembly GCA_958295665.1 of Tipula vernalis. Lineage (NCBI taxonomy): Eukaryota > Metazoa > Arthropoda > Insecta > Diptera > Tipulidae > Tipula > Tipula vernalis. Next base: position 233,349,025 of record OY282558.1, on the reverse strand, counting down.
ATTAACCCCGCATATAACTTAATTTGATGTATAATTTAGTAAACGCCGAAGAAATAAATTAACCTAGTTAGTTTTGTATTTTGAAATATGCGTGATTCAAATTCACATAAGCGATTTTTTGCCAAATTAACCAAAACATAGGTTATTATTACTAAAACCATTTAAACTAGCTAAAGTCGCTCAATTTTTTTTTTTCAGTGTATAAAGGAGTTATATTTCATATAAAATTGGTGGACGGAGCAATTCGTTCCGGCTTTGGAAAGATTCCGTCTCTTAGGATTTGCGGCATTCGGGATTTTCACTGTACCAATACGCCATAAATTCCCGTAATTAAAAAAGAAGTATTGAAGATTCTATTCAAATATTTTTAATTTTATACTAATGTTGAATTATTAAATTAAGATTATATTGATAAAAAATCAAAATAAAATAGTAAATCAATTAAATTTAAGATTATTTTTGGTTAATTAAATGTATATATGCATATGGCCAGTTTTTGTTTATTCTCTATAACAGCGCATGTGGTTCAAAAATTTGTTGTTAACATCACCTAGAATCTTATCCCACTCTGTTTTCTCGGCACCTTGTTACACATTTTTGTTCTTGTTAGACCATGAATATCTTCCACTTTAACTTAAGCCTCCGCAAGTTTAAATCGAAACTCTGTCCTGGCCGAAACAAATAGTAAATATTCAAGATTTTTGACTAATTTCGTGGCAATAATTCTTATGTATGGTAGCTTCATTGAACTGAACAGCAAATTGAGGACCAACTAGTTTATCGTTAACTAGGAATATTACATCATGATGTCATGTTGCTAATTAATAGCATATTGGTTTTTTGTATTGGCAACGCCAAATCGAATTGTAGATTGGTAAATATTGCAATCGGATATGTCGAAATGTAAAAAAAAATACTGCAATAATTTTCTTTACAGAAAGCAGTTTTAAACTAGAGGCAAAGGCAACAGGTAACAACACAATAATTGTAATAAGTAAACATAAATGGTTGTGCGTCACGTCATAGGAGATACACGATAGTAAGAATAAAAATGTCGACCAAACATAATATTGACGGTCTTTGAGAATAATCGCGGGGGTCTCGTTGGCAACGTGATATACTACCAATGTCAAGATATCGCGAAAATATTATACAATCATCCCCATATTATATTAATATGTTTACGATTTAGTTTGAATAAAATATTTAATTAAAAAAATAGAGAATACATAAATTATGAATTAGCAAAATTTAAAATTTGCATTTAAAAAACGATTTCCTATTTCGAAGTTCGTTTAATATATTACTGGTTTTCGAAAAGATTCTCTCAGAAGATATCGAAGTTGCTGGTATTGCTAGAACTCTCTTAGCAATTGAAGCCAAATGAGAATAGATCATGCTTTTGCTTTGCCACCATTTTAAAGGATCATCTTTTCTAGAAATCAGCGCTTCCTCGTTATATTGCCGCAGTTCAATGATAGCCATCGCGGCTGGCGAAGTTATTTCTTTTGTCGAATGCTGTGAATCAATAAAACTCCAAATTGAATTGGGGGTTTCTTCTTGAACTGATTCTTCCTCTACGATGTCCACTGTTCCTCTTTCTTTTTGTATCATGCCCGTTATTAATTTAATTGCTCGTTCTTTAACAGTTTTTGACGTTGATTCAGAAAATATTTTATTTTTATATCTGAGATCGAGGTACATAATTTCTCTCGTAGTTTTGAAAACTCTCGGTTATTATGTTTTGCACATTATCTAACAAAAAGATCCAACACCCTCCACTATTACCAATACCTTAGAAACACTGACGTTGATTCCGGCACTTAACTCGGTTGTTAGACCATCAAACGGTTTCAGTATAGCGCATTTTTCTTGTAAAGCTGCTATTTCTGATTCGGACAGCATTTTTAAACGGTAATTTAGATAAAATAATTGCCTTAACTCCATCTTGTACGATAAGGTTGAACGAGTGAGCAAAACATTGTACTTGTAGGTATTTTGACATTGATCTTGGCGTCAGTTGATAGGTTGGATCTAAAGCTTTTGTAAAATTCTGGAAACCTTGGTTCTCAACACCAGAAAAAGGTTAAAAATCTTTTTTTATGAATTTAATTAATTCATTATTCAACCACTTCTGCCGAGTAATAGAAGCAGACCATGCTATAAAACGTGTTAGCGTGTCTTGTACCATAATGCTGGATTCTTTTTGAGCAGATCCAGAGCGTGACGGTACCGGCATGATTTTAGAGTTTTCAGCGACTGGAGCTATAGTAGTGTATGCCGCATTACTTGAAGTTGAAGTGCTCGTTGAAGAGATCAGTTGCCGTGAACTGCCGTGAACATTTTCAGAAATGTTTGTAGTTTTTGGTAGTTTTTGTAGTACTGTAGGGTGTTTTGAATCTAGGGAGCGTCTTAAGTTAGTCGTATCGCAACCTTTCCTTGAAAACGCATTTTTGCACATATGGCACTTTGCTTGAGTCTCGTTTATAGCGGTGAAATGAATCCCAACTTCACTTCGTTTTCTGAATCCATTTTCGCAAAAATTGTAAGTGCTTCAGTAATCAGTATCCAAAAAAAAACCAACCTAATATTAAAAATTAAAGCTACATATACCTAAAAACTTAACATTCAAATATGATGAATATTTACACAAGTATTTACACACAGTTAAAAAATTAAACGAAAAGTTAACGAAAACTAAAATTATAAGTTTCAAAAAATTCGCCCGGAAGGAGAAAAAATTCACTGTTTAACAATTAGCAAATCACAAAATATCAGTGTAACAATTTAAAAAATTTAACAAGATGGAACCACAACTAAAAAAAAGAAAATTACGAATGGGGGCGCTAACTAAAAAAAATTATACGGTATTTTGTAATTCAGGGGAAACTCGAAAAATACGTTTTTACTGAACGTTCCTTGTCCATTTTGCTCAAAGTAGAAAATATTGATCATCATTATTTTTTAACAATAAATATTTTTTAAATTTAGTTTTTTTATTATTTAAACATAAAAAGTTATTAAATAATTTGTTAAAAAATTATTTAACAAGAAAAGGATAATTTTGATAAATCAGATGTAATGCATTGAAAATATTACATGAGAAAAATCACATCAACTCTATTAGAAAATGTAACATACACATATGGTATGTATTTAAAAATATCAATATTTAATTTCATTTATGATAAAATAAACATAAATGGTTTAATTTAATATATATTATATTTTAGCTTCACTTTATTAACAAATTTTAAAAAACACAATCACAAACCAATTTTTAATTTCAAAAAAATGATAAAAAACTTTTTTACATGTTAAAAATTTTATTTTTAAAAAAGCAAGTTCAATTACTTTCAAATGTAATAAAATATATAATTTTAATAATTTGGAAGACTAGTTTCGGAATGCTCTTCCATCATAAGTTCCAATAATTAGACTACAAATTTTAAAATTTTTGAGATTGCGCTATTTATATGCGTTCGTCTTAATTAGATTTGGTATTTTAACTGTATAAAATCATCTCATAATTTATTGGGTTTTGTGTTGAGTTTTTTATTTAGGATGTGTGTATTATGTCTATGTTTATATATTTCAATCTCCTCTAATCGATCCATCATGCTGCCTTCAATGCGTGAATTTTGTTTAAGTTTGTGTCTACATATATTTGTGTATGTGTGTTTTTGCGTGACAAGATGTTGAGCGTAATTGGATTTAAACTGTATGTTTTTGTGTAACTGTTTTACTACATTGATGTGTTCGTTAAATCGTTGAATGAATGAACGGCCGGTTTGCCCAATACAAAACATAGGGCAATTATTGCACGTTAGTTTGTAGATTGCGCCCCTGTCATATTTTTGATTTTGTTTTAATGATAACTTGTTTTGTAATTTTTGTTATGTTTTGTAGGCGATGTTGTAATTGAATTTTCTAAATTTTTGTTTGAACTTGAGTGCTTTATCGGATTCTATTTCTAACGTGAATTTTATATTATGATGTAAATTATTGATGTATTGTCTTTTTTTACCAATTGTTTATTCGTGTAATTAATGATGTAAGTTCTTTCCAGATAATTTAAATATATATTAGCCAACGTGCCAGATACAGGGCTGCCCATTGGTAGTAAAAATGGATTTTTCAAATCTTTATTCTAATTTAATTTCATCAGAAAAGTACCAATTCAGTTCGAAACACTCAAATAACAATCTCAATTTGATTTCCATTTACGTATTACCACTATGTGAATTATTAATGAATAACTATATGACAACGTATACTCACCCGCTTTCGGGGCCCGTTTCTGTAAACGCCTGTTCTTCCCCTTTTCTTCCCTTCAGGTGCATTCTTCTAGGTCACGTCCGTCACGCCTTAAATGAAGAACTGAACCTAGTCCAGGACAGTTTCAAATGTACTTCCTCCCCCAAACACTACACTTCACAATAATATAGTTTAATTTAAAATAGTTTAACACTCACGCAATTCAATTTTATTGTGTAAAATCACAGTTCGATTTTTTCCTTTCTAACGACTTTTATCCAGTTTAGTTTTGATTATTTTTCAATTTATTGAATACTCGGCCGGGAGCGTTGGATGTGTTCCTATGTATTTTGTTTGATCTTATTTATTTAAAGGTATTTAATCTGGAGAATATGTACAACGACTTCAATAAAGTATCGGAATTATCAAACATAGTTAGCTGTATTGTTTGCTTTTCAGCAAGTGCCCATGCTGTACAGCATGGGTATTTAGTGTGGTTCGTCAAATATTCGAGTTGTAGTATCTAGCAACAGCCAAGCCCTTAGTGAATACTGTCAAATTACCACCCCTGGACTGCGCGATAACCAGTCAAAAGCTGCAGGCAGTGACCCAGGTGGATTCCCTTAACGAAATAGCAACATGTGTTGGCCAGCCCGTAAGAAACTTAAACTAATAATTGGCCAAAAATGGGATAGTTCTGAAGGATTACTAATATTTAAGATTATGATTATTTTACTTATCCAAATCAGAAGATTTGGATTTAACCTTCCAAATAGGAGATTGTAAATATTTAAAAGCGGATTAGAGGACGAGTTACAAAATAAATCGACGGTTCTACTTCCTAAGTTCAAACTAGAGACGAAATAACTATTAATTTGATCGGAAATGCTCCACTAGTATAACATCCTTGCATCCAACGAGGCCTAAATTACTAACATGACCGCAGAAAATATTTGAACGAAAAGAGGGGTCTAACCTTTCTTTGAAAAAATTACGTTTAACTCTCCGATAAATGTAACTGTAATGTTGAATGATCTCGATGAATTATTTATATGTATAGGGTATTGAAAAAAAAGTGGTTTTGGCGGTCGAGCAGACGAGATGGGGGGGATTTTGTTTTAAACTTTTGTCAAGTTAGGTTGTGATATTAAATTTGGACAACAATTAAAATGAAAAAAAAAAAAAAATTAAATCATGAATGTCTGTTGTTCGTTAAATTAGATATATTCAAATTTATAATTAAATTTTAAAAATATGTACATATGAACAAATATAGTGTATTAATAAGTGAATAAATAATAAATATGTAATAAATAAACAATTAATAAATAATTTAAACGCAACAAATAATAGAAAACTAAATAAAACCAGTAAAAGAAATTAACAGTGAATAATAAAAATTAAAAAAAAAATTAACGTGATCTTAAACAAAATATTCCTGACCAAAAATACAATGGCGAACGGTATTAAAACAGCTCAAGATGTTCATAAAGAAATGGTCGAAGAAAAAAAATTATTATCTGAACTCCGTAAACCTGTAATCTTAAGTAAAAGTTGGTAATCCGTAAAATAAAATAAAAGTTAAATAAAAAGCTCAAAGTGTGGTGTTCTGACCAAAAACAAACCAACCCAATCTTCTATTCATCATCATTAAATTGTGTCATGAGAATAGAAGGAATGTCCAGTTGTTTCATGAAAAATTTCTCCGAATGATTGAAGTATTTCACTTGACGATGTCGATGTTGTATTCGTGGAAATAACAATAGGGCTTTGACTTGCCAATATGTTTAAATGAAATTTTTCCTATCAGATCATAACGATCAGGTTGATCCATTTTTTTTTTTTTTTATTATAACCAGGCCTTGATATTGGTGTTTGTGAAGAGCCTTCACTTTCATCATTCGTATTTTTTTCAAGTGGAACTGTATTGTCACTCGATTCCTAATATATATTATTTATATATATATATATATATATATATATTATTATATATATTATTAAAAAATTAAATTATAAGAAATTAAAAAAATTATTATAGTTTTTTGCTGGTTTCAGTTTCCAAACTCAGAAGAAAAATGGAAGGAGATTGCAACTTCGTTTAATTAAAGATGGAATTTCCCACACTGCATCGGTGCCATGAATGGGTAACACATTAATATCATTCCCCCTGACAATTCTGGATCTTATTATTACAATTACAAAGGCAAACACAGTATGGTTCTTCTAGCAATAGTTGACGCCAAATATCGATTCCTACTGGCAGATTTTGGAACAAATGGACGGATTTCTGATGGCTGTGTTCTTCAGAACACATATTTCTTTGAAAATCTGGTGAATGAGAATTTACATATTCCTCAGCCTGACGATGTTTCCGAGAATTTCAAAAATGTTCCGTATGTCTTCGTTGCGGATGATGCGTTTCCTCCAATTTTAAAGCCATTTAGGCAAGGACGTTTTTGGGATACTTGCCTCACGGTTTCGTATTTTTCAAAACCAATTAATTTAGAACCATTCAATGTGGAGAAGATCGTAATGGCTACTTGTGTTTTACATAATTTTCTGATTGAACATCAATCTCGTAAATACGCCCCTGCAAACTGTTTGTATCAAGAAAATCGTAATGATGGGTCTATAATTTCTACTGGTTGCGATAGTTATCAATCAAACATGATTCCACTTCAATGTCGTCGAGGAAAAATTTGTATTGATGCAAAACAAATTAGAACAAAATTGTATGAACTATTTCATGAATAATGGCAAAATCCCATGGCAAAACAAGCACATTTTAAAAAACAAATAAATATTATAACAAATACTATAGTAAAAACAAATATACGTTAATCATCCAACAGGTCGTAATACCAAAGAACCGGCTTATAAATGATGACTGTAGATGTTCCAGACTTCTTTGAACCTTCAACTTTTCTATGTTCTTTGCGAAAAGCGGATCTTAAGCTATTAATTTTTGCTATAACACATTTTTTCAGCCCCAGGTTCTATTTCTTTTAACTTAATCACTAACTTGTTGTAGGCAGCATCTTTTTTGGCACGGTCATGATAAACACTACATTTGACTTGCCACAAACAAGGTTCGGATCTATATATTCCAATAAAATCCTCAATAACTTGGTTATGTTTACGTGACATGATGTTAATTTTTATTTACTTCAAAATAAAATGAAAATTATATAAATAGGCGAACTAGTTTTGTATAATTCAATGTTTTAATTATTATACGAAACGTCCTCTCATCTCAAAATTTCGACACAAAACTGAGAACTGTCCAGTTAAACCACCACACATGTTCAGTTCAGTTAATCGTTTCAGTTAAAAATATAAAAATTTTCAAATTCTCAGTTAAACTGTACAGTTAAGTTTAACTGAACTGAAATATCCACATACGTACAGTTTAAACTGACTGTTTTAATTGTACAGTTAAAACTGTACGTGTGTGGCCTGCCTATGAGATGTCACGAAGCTACAAGCAACATAACATATTGTTATGCAACATACAGGCCAAATTTAATCTTTTTATTAGAACTAAATAATTTCTAATTTTATGATATGTTACGACTCGGTCGTATAAACTGAACGAAACAATGAAGAAAATACTTGAATTGTTCCTACTGCAAATCTTTTCCTTGCTCTATTAACGTACGAAAACGAAACAAAAAAATAAAAATAACTCATTGGTAGCTGAAGTAAGTTGCAATTTTTCGTAGTGTGGTGCACGCAACCAATTATGGCGGTACGATTAGTACGAGTGTCGGCCACTTTGGATAGATTGGCATGATGGTCCACCAAGAGATTGGAAGCAAAAGTTTTTTTGACAGTCGAGTTTTGGCGAATGATCGGATAGGTACCGCAAATAGAAAAATAAAAAAAACAAAGAAAAGTATATTTTATTAAAATCAAGTAGTGCGATAAAAAAAAAGAAATATAAAATCAGAAAATTGAAGATAAACACACCATTTTTTTTTTTTGTTTGGTTTTTATAATAAAAACGCAAGCGGGTGCTGCGAATACGATCAAAATTATATGTAAATCGTAAGTTACGAAGTGGTGGCAGTACTAATCCAAAGAAAAGTATAAATTCAACCCATAACAAAGATTTGGAAAAATCTGGATTCGGATTTGAATTATTGTGAAAGAAGAATTCGGGGTCATTGGTCGACCGGTTGTTTTGCCGTTGATTGGTGGTCGAGTATTGTCGAGAACGAGGCAGCGGTAGTCGAGAGCGGTTATTGGGCGGTGCTGATAGGGTGGTCATATATCGGTGCGGGTTTGGCAGTCGGACGTGAGGAGGTGGACTCGTGGAGCGGTGGCACAAAAAAAGGTTCTCAATATTTTTTCATTGTAAAGAACAATCCTTCCGATTAATTATGGAATACTATTTCATTCATATGACTGCCTCGGCTGGCCTTGACGTACCCCATACGGTTGGTCCAATTTTTGAGCACATTTTCGATGGTATGCGGCATTATGTCTTCAATGGCAATGCGAATATTGTTCTTGAGAGCCTCAATCGTTGCTGGTTTATCGGCATAACACTTATCTTTGACGGCACCCCAAAGATAATAGTCCAATGGCGTCAAATCACAGCTCTGAGGCGGCCAAATCACATTAGCATTTCGGCTGATAATTCGATCTTCGAAGATAGTGCGCAAAAGATCAATTGAAACGTGTGCTGTGTGGCACGGAGCGCCGTCTTGTTAAAACCAAATGTTGCCTATGTCCTCTTCTTCAAGTGCCGGGAACAAAAATCGTTTATCATGGCGCGGTAGCGCTCACCATTGACAGTAACGGCTCCTTGCTCATTTTCAAATAAAAATGGCCCAATGATGCCACCGGACCAAAATCCGCACCAAACAGTCACTCGTTGAGGATGCATCGGCTTCTCTACGATCACGTGCGGGTTCTCCGTGCCCCAAATACAACAATTCTGCTTGTTTACATAGCCGCCAAGATGGAAATGCGCCTTGCCGCTGAACATACACAGAGTAGATATACTCTTGACTACGTAACTTTTGCAAATGTCAAGCTATGACGCTAAGATTTAGAGGGAATATCAACAACAGATGTACCAACTTAACAAGAAAAACAGAACTCAAATCGGAACGATGGGAGCGCCACACGGTGGTTATTCCGGGAACTTGTTGATCAAGGTAGTATATATATATATATACAGTGAGTCACAGTGAAAATAGTCCACCCCAAAAAATTCATTTTGTTACATTGTCTAAATAATACAGTATACTACATAATATATTTAGGTCAATTTTTACTCTCATATACATGTATACTATTAATTTATTTACGCAAACTTGAAAAGTAACACATATATTTACTTAAATTTGCTTCGTTGCGTAAATGTGTGTTAAACTACATCACAGTCAAAATCGTCCATTTGTTATTTTGTTATATATTCTTAACGAAACCATCCGACTACAACCGACATTTATTTTTTATTTGACAAATTTCAATTTCTCGATCATTCTATTTCAAAAGTTAGTCGTGAATAGTTTATTTTTGAACAAAATGGCTCCCACAAAGCAAACATGCGTAGATTTGCGAAAATTTGTTATAAATCATTATAAAAACGGGAAAAGTCAATACGAAATTGCAAAAATAATTTGTAAACCACGAACATCAATTCAAGGAATTATAAACCGTTACAAAAAAAATGGTAGAACCGAAAATAAAAAAAAGAAATCATCAAAAAAAATATACAACGATGCCGATGAACGCTGGTTGGTAAGAAAAATCAAAATAAATCCTATGATAAGTGCTCCAAAACTTGCAGTTGAAGCAGAGAAATATTTAGGAAAAACAGCAAATACTGAAACTATACGTAGAATATTGAGGAAGCACGGTTTACATGGTAGAATTGTTCGTAAGAAGCCATTTGTTTCGTAGAAAAATGTAGCTAAACGAAATAAATTTGTCAAAGAGTACCAGGATAAGGATTTTGAATTCTGGAAAACCGTGATTTTCAGTGATAAAAGTAAATATAATATTTATGGAAGTGATGGGCATGTAAACGTGTGGAGAACAGCTAATCAAGAGCTCAAAGAAAAAATATGCGCGGGACAGTCAAATTTGGCGGTGGCAGTGTAATGGTATGGGGGTGTATGTCAGCTGCTGGTGTGGGGAATTTGCATTTTATAGAAGGGAATATGGATAAAATGATGTATTTAAATATTTTAAAAAATAATTTGAAACAAAGTGCTGTCAAACTAGGAATATCGAACAATTATAATTTTTACCAGGACAATGACCCAAAACACACTGCTATAATAGTATGAGAATGGCTACAAAGAAACTGCCCAAACGTTAAGCAAACTCCTGTACAATCACCCGACTTAAATGTCATAGAGAATTTATGGCACATATTGGAAGTGAATATACGAAAACATACAATTACAGACAAGGAGTCGCTTAAAATCGCACTACAACAAGAATGGGCGAAAATTTCGGTAAATTATACGAAAAATCTATAGTAAGATCAATGCCTAGGAGATTGGCAGCTGTTAGGAAAAATAAGGGGCTTCCTACAAAATATTAATTATATAATAAGATTGTAATTGAAATTGGATTTTATATTAAAATTTGAATCGTAATGGTCCACTGGACGATTTTCACTGTGATATGAATTCCAATATTATTTTAGATTTTTTAAATTTTTTTTAGTATATTATATTTATATTGCTATAACTGATGTTTCTATCATTCCCGATTGAATTTGAAATAAAATGCTTATTTTTTCGTTTTTGTTGAATTTGAAATTTTGACTGAATTTTAATTATTTCCCCAACAAAATGAGTGGACTATTTTCACTGTGACTCACTGTATATATATATATATATATATATATATATATATATATATATATATATATATATATATATATATATATATATATATATATATATATATATCACGACGCAATTTGTCTGTCAATTTGTTTAATTCTAGATTTTGTTTTCTTATGTAAAGTAGTTTGACTTGTAAGTTTCGTTTATGATTTTTTTTATAATTATCAATAAAACATGTTAATAAGTTATAACCGAAAGGACCGGATGTCGCGTTAAATTAATTAATTCGGGAGGTGAGGATATTGCTGTGAGTGTGTGTGTGTGAAGTAACATGTTAGGTAATGTAAGAGCAGCTATCCCGATCCAGGAAGGGCACTACCCCACAGACTGAGCGTGAGTCAAGCAAATGCTGCAGGTGGTGACTCTTGGATAATTCTGCTAGCACGTGGCCGCAAGGTTTCGTCGTTACAAATATTTATAAATATTCTCTGAATTAAATTAACAAATTTTTTTAATATAATACTTATATTACAAACAACATATTTTGTTCTTAGAATTAAATTTATTCAAGTACCTACAGGTACTTTAAGCTAGGTTAGGAATCGCCCTTTTATATTCATTAATTTAAACTTTTGAATTCTCAATAAAATTTATGTCTAATGTATTATTGTATTGTAAATATTTGTGATTTATTTTGGGTTCGTTAATTTAAAATGAGTTAAGCTTTTACCATTTGGAACGATAGTTAGATGTGATGTGGGTGGAATAGAAGTAATAGGTAAGCTGGTGTAACGATGTTTGGTTTGTTTCCTTTCAATTCCTTTTAGTATGTGGTCCAGTAGAGCTACATATACTGTCAGAAACCCCACGACCACCCTAAAGTCTAGCCGACTAATAGCGACCGCATAACAGTCTCTGTGCAACTAATTTGTTCATTATTCATGATCAAGTGATTTATTATGTTATTTGTAATCACACAGTTCACATAACAACGTTACTTACTAACTTTAACACTAATGGCATTCGAAATATCTTGAAAGAACCAAGCCGGAAATTTGGCATTAAAAGTACCACCTTTATGCGGAGCTATCAAGCTAGTTAAAAAATTATATTTGGCTAGAAGCAGAACTAAGACAAAAAATATCCTCCATGGATCCAGGTTACAAATTAAGTAAATGTGGTAACGATTTTTACTATCAAAAATAAAGCTAAAATAACAAGGTTTAGGTAGCGAGTAACAATTCACGGAAAATCTTTTAGTTTTGATGAGATTCTATCCCGAGGGAGAGCTGATTGAAAATACTAAAGTTATTCAGTTATTAGTAAAAGAGAGGAAAAAATTGTTAACCTGTAGTATACTCCTTAATTCGGTCCATTTGGTAAAACAAACTGAATTCCCCAATTTTAAATGGTTGCTTTTGGATATATTAAAAATAGACCAGTACCTTGTATTTCTATTCTATTCAACAGATCTACTCTTTCAGTTTTTTTATTGTGCGCTCACTATTCGTTTGTTACGAAGCATAGTATTCATGCATTTTTACAAATTTTATTTTCAATAGAAAAAATATACAAAATGTCCAATGGCTTTGTGACCCTTTTTAAATTGGGCATTCCCCAAAAAAATGTTCGGGGTCCCTTTAAAAGAAACATACTTAACCCCCAGAAATAACAAGTGGGGATAATACCCATCGAGAGCATATCAGGGAAGGCACAAATCTGGTAAACATTAAGTCTTTACAGCTTTATTAAATTTTCCTTTTTCTAGAATTTATACAAGAGCTTGAAAATTTAATCCTGCGCTGCCGCTGAAACAAAGCACAGTATTGATATTTCTACAGTTTTTAAGGAAATGAGTCCCTGTGCCCGAATTCCGCTTCGATGACAAATGATAATAAGAAATCAGTTGATTTTTTATTTCAACTAGTCGGTTGCATTTTTATTTAGAGTAGGCGAAATAAAAAATAAAGCTATTTTTCATTCTCATTTGTCATTGAACCGAAATTCGGATGCTGGACTTTACCTTACTCTGGAAAAGCGATAAGACGAGCGACCGCCACTAAAAAATTTAATTTAGAAAAAGTGTTTTCTTTAAATATAGTATGACTAATGGGGAAAAAATTATTAAACATAAAAATTATTAAACGCATAAATTAATATTTTGTTTCGTTTCGGCACGACTTTACCCCAGAGCCTTCTAGAGTAGGAAGCCGTAATCTTAATGACGTATTTTTTAGAAGCTTTTTTAGTGGTATAACTTTTCACTGATTTCCATAGGAATCCATAGTAAAAATGGTGTTTTTTAGCTTCAAGTTTTTCAATGAAAAAAGCAAAAATATTATATAATGTTTATATAAAAGTTTTCTACATATCTATAAGAACAATATACAAGAAAGCCATATTGGTATTAAGTAAATATTAATTGCAGAAATATTAAAATTAAATTATTTCTAAAATATTTTTATCGAACTTTCATTTTGAAAAATATATCAAAGTTGGCTCTGACAAATTAAAATAATACATGCTAAATTTATCTTTAGTTTTACTAGTGTACGTAAGATGTCTAAAATGGTTACAGAAAAATACGAAAAAAAATTATTTAATCGCAAAATTATCACACGTTCCTATATTTTGTGAATTTGTTTTGCTTTTCCTACAATTGTTGAACTAGAAATTTCCCCAGGTGGTAATTTTTGGTACGATTTTTCCAAATTTTTACGGCCATCTATGTAATGTATATTGACTTAATGACCAAACGAATCGTAGTAAGCTTTTATTTTAATTTGACCAGAATGCTGCTGTTATGAATTGTTTTTAATATTTTGAATTAAATAAATCAATTATTAAAAGAAAATGAAAACGATTTATGTACTTAAACGACATTCATACGAGTATATGTTGAAATTCAAATATTTACAAAAGTATTTCAGAAATCATGATTAAGAATTTGTAACGTTTTCATTTAAAAATGTGTCTTAGGAAAAAAAGTGATTTCCCATATGTTTTGTGTGTTTTATTATGAAAAGTTTCGTTTTTGCCTCGTTTCTAATTCCCTCATAAAAGCTCAGATTTTTTGATTATGGCTCTATAAAATACAGGGTGCTCTGCTTTACCCTCGTAACAGAAGCGTTTCATTTAAACAAAATGTAATTCAATCCAACAAAACTTCAAAACGAGAATAAATTATTTATAGAAAATCTTTAAAATTTAATAAAAAATAAAAATCACCGAAGAACAAAATTAAATTGTCAAATATTATTTAGCTTCTAAAGTCCAATTTAATACTCGTACGAGTAAATCCATAGATAGATTTATTTCTATTATGAATCTTATTTTGCTATGGGAAATGAATGTGTACATAGACGTACCACCTACCTCAACCCTTTATTCTTTGTTTCTTGTTCATACCACACAAATATGAAGCTACGAAAGTATTTTGTGAATACATTTTTTTAAATATGTATTTGCTTTTTTATTTTGTTATTTACACATTTATTTATCTGTCCAATAAAGTTGTTGCTTCGTGTGGTGCAAAATAATGCATACAAAATATAAATAATACAAAAAACCCATTTTCACCAAATGTATGTAAAGAGTATATACATAGTGGGTTACATATGAATTCCCCAAGCGGCTTTGTATAATAACGAAAACAGAAAAGCTGCATGATAAATTTACAAATATGATGCGATTTTAATTGTAATCGCATAACTTCTATGTTATTTATTATGTAACTATCGCATAGATTTGTAAGCTGTTCGGTTTAATACTATGAGTTCATCTAGACGATAAATAACAATTGTACAAAATGAATAAAAAAATATTTCTAATGTTCTAATGTTTTAACTAGTATGATGCCACCAGAAGCACCAAATCAGTAACATCCTTCCAGCAACAAGACATCATAAATAAAATACAAATTAATTTTAGTTCCATTAAAAAATAATATTTATTAAACCTGCGAACCTGTACTTTTATTAATTGGTATTACTGATTTATTGCTTGTTGTCAAGATTTTAAAATTAACCCTTTGAGGGCGGAGCTGAAGAGAAACCTCTAAATAAGACATTACTTAAGAAAAATAATTTTTTTATGTGTTCTGCGAATTCTACCGGATGAGCTGCAAAGATAGTAACGTCTGGATGTTGAATGCATAGGAAGATGTAATACCTTATTGAAATCTCTCCAACGGAACGTAAATTTGTATTCACTTTAATTATTATTAGTAATATATACACCAGTTTTTACACAAATTTAACAATATCATTTACTTATTTAACTAGAGCTTTCCAGCAACAATCCAGTGGCAATTATTTTTATGATTCGTCTAAAATTCTTAGCAGTTCGATACATAACATTTTAATTTCGAAATAAAAGAAATAATTCATTTTAATATATTTATTGATAAATATATAATTTTTGTAGTTATAATAATACTTACTGACAAAATGTTATTTCCTCCTTTAAATGTTTGCCGATGAAGATCAATTTGATAATCTAAATGATTGTTGTCATTCTGTTACACACACAATTGAATATGACCAAAATAAAATTGTAATCGATAATACAAGATGTTGAATGTATGAAGTTGAAGTAATGGTAAATAATGTACAGTGTAGTATGATTTTTAATATGTTCCGAAGATTGTAAGAGAATTCAATCCAGTTTCATGATTATGAAAAAATCAATCTTCTCATCAGACCGCGGCGACTGGACTGATTATACCACAATTTACATTCTATATAAACAGAATGTGCTGTGCGTTAAGTTCTAGCGAATCATAACTAATACAGATGAACTCTCTTACAATTTTTCTTCTTCACGATATTAATTTATTCATGTAATTTCCAATATGCTACCGGTGATTAGACCATTTTAATTGTGTTTTTATTAACACGAGAAGCATATTAGTATTTACGAACGGTAATTCAACGAAACCAACTAATGACAGAATTTTATTTATTTAATTATATGATTATTAATATGTTCCGAAGATTGTAAGAGAATTCAATCCAGTTTCGAACTGATGAGCTTATGATTATGAAAAAATCAATCTTCTCATCAGCCGCGGCGACTGGACTGATTATACCACATTATAATATGTTCCAAAATCATATAATTAAATAAATAGAATTCTGTCTATTAGTCGGTTTCGTTGAATTACTGTTCGTAAATACTAATATACTTCTAGTGTTAATAAAAACACATTTAAAAAAAAAGGTCTAATCACCGGTAGCATATTAGAAATTACATGAATTAATTAACATTCAATAAAAAATTAATAAAGTAAAAATTAGCGTACACAGAAATAGAGCTGTGTGAATATTGTGAAGTAGAAAAATTGTAAGAGAGTTCATCTATATTAGTATGATTCGCTAGTACTAAACGCACAGCACATTCTGTATATATAGAATTTAAATTGTGGTATAATCAGTCCAGTCGCCGCGGCCTGATGAGAAGATTGATTTTTTCATAATTATAAGCTCATCAGTTCGAAACTGGATTGAATTCTCTTACAATCTTCGGAATATATTAAAATCATAAAACCAAATGTAGTTGATTTTGGCTATATACACTACGACGTTAGCATTTGTTTCAGTTGTAGCCCACAGGCGAAAGGGAAGTAAAGAATATAGTTTTGAGTCTAAATTCATATGCAGCTATTGGTGTTGATTACTTTACTTGTGAAGTACACCAATGAGTCATTGATGTACTTCACATTCTGGAGTTTTTCCAAATTGTTGTAAAACTGCCAAAGTTGTATCGGTATACAAATGTGGAGATGAAAATGATCCGTCTATATTTTGACTGCTTTCTCAAAAATTCTAGAAAAAGTTATCTTAGGGAGAATCAACCATTTTTTAATATTGAATGGCATAATTAAAAAACAGCAATTTGGCTTCACTATGAATTCAAATACAACGGCGGCATGTTTGAACTTTACGGACTTCCTTAGGACTACTGTTGATCAAGGATTGTTTTGTGGGTGTCTTTTTCTGGACTTACGCAAGGCCTTTGATACGGTTAATCACGAAATATTATTAATCAAGCTAGCTAAGCTAGGACTAACTGCAATCCAAATAAACTTATTTAAAAGCTATCTTTCTATGAGACGCCAACTAGTAAAAATAAATGGAAATGTTAGTTCCGAAATTTTTTTGAATCTGGGAGTATCAACAAAACGTAATTCAATCCAACAAAACTTCAAAACGAGAATAAATTATTTATAGAAAATCTTTAAAATTTAATAAAAAATAAAAATCACCGAAGAACAAAATTAAATTGTCAAATATTATTTAGCTTCTAAAGTCCAATTTAATACTCGTACGAGTAAATCCATAGATAGATTTATTTCTATTATGAATCTTATTTTGCTATGGGAAATGAATGTGTACATAGACGTACCACCTACCTCAACCCTTTATTCTTTGTTTCTTGTTCATACCACACAAATATGAAGCTACGAAAGTATTTTGTGAATACATTTTTTTAAATATGTATTTGCTTTTTTATTTTGTTATTTACACATTTATTTATCTGTCCAATAAAGTTGTTGCTTCGTGTGGTGCAAAATAATGCATACAAAATATAAATAATACAAAAAACCCATTTTCACCAAATGTATGTAAAGAGTATATACATAGTGGGTTACATATGAATTCCCCAAGCGGCTTTGTATAATAACGAAAACAGAAAAGCTGCATGATAAATTTACAAATATGATGCGATTTTAATTGTAATCGCATAACTTCTATGTTATTTATTATGTAACTATCGCATAGATTTGTAAGCTGTTCGGTTTAATACTATGAGTTCATCTAGACGATAAATAACAATTGTACAAAATGAATAAAAAAATATTTCTAATGTTCTAATGTTTTAACTAGTATGATGCCACCAGAAGCACCAAATCAGTAACATCCTTCCAGCAACAAGACATCATAAATAAAATACAAATTAATTTTAGTTCCATTAAAAAATAATATTTATTAAACCTGCGAACCTGTACTTTTATTAATTGGTATTACTGATTTATTGCTTGTTGTCAAGATTTTAAAATTAACCCTTTGAGGGCGGAGCTGAAGAGAAACCTCTAAATAAGACATTACTTAAGAAAAATAATTTTTTTATGTGTTCTGCGAATTCTACCGGATGAGCTGCAAAGATAGTAACGTCTGGATGTTGAATGCATAGGAAGATGTAATACCTTATTGAAATCTCTCCAACGGAACGTAAATTTGTATTCACTTTAATTATTATTAGTAATATATACACCAGTTTTTACACAAATTTAACAATATCATTTACTTATTTAACTAGAGCTTTCCAGCAACAATCCAGTGGCAATTATTTTTATGATTCGTCTAAAATTCTTAGCAGTTCGATACATAACATTTTAATTTCGAAATAAAAGAAATAATTCATTTTAATATATTTATTGATAAATATATAATTTTTGTAGTTATAATAATACTTACTGACAAAATGTTATTTCCTCCTTTAAATGTTTGCCGATGAAGATCAATTTGATAATCTAAATGATTGTTGTCATTCTGTTACACACACAATTGAATATGACCAAAATAAAATTGTAATCGATAATACAAGATGTTGAATGTATGAAGTTGAAGTAATGGTAAATAATGTACAGTGTAGTATGATTTTTAATATGTTCCGAAGATTGTAAGAGAATTCAATCCAGTTTCATGATTATGAAAAAATCAATCTTCTCATCAGACCGCGGCGACTGGACTGATTATACCACAATTTACATTCTATATAAACAGAATGTGCTGTGCGTTAAGTTCTAGCGAATCATAACTAATACAGATGAACTCTCTTACAATTTTTCTTCTTCACGATATTAATTTATTCATGTAATTTCCAATATGCTACCGGTGATTAGACCATTTTAATTGTGTTTTTATTAACACGAGAAGCATATTAGTATTTACGAACGGTAATTCAACGAAACCAACTAATGACAGAATTTTATTTATTTAATTATATGATTATTAATATGTTCCGAAGATTGTAAGAGAATTCAATCCAGTTTCGAACTGATGAGCTTATGATTATGAAAAAATCAATCTTCTCATCAGCCGCGGCGACTGGACTGATTATACCACATTATAATATGTTCCAAAATCATATAATTAAATAAATAGAATTCTGTCTATTAGTCGGTTTCGTTGAATTACTGTTCGTAAATACTAATATACTTCTAGTGTTAATAAAAACACATTTAAAAAAAAAGGTCTAATCACCGGTAGCATATTAGAAATTACATGAATTAATTAACATTCAATAAAAAATTAATAAAGTAAAAATTAGCGTACACAGAAATAGAGCTGTGTGAATATTGTGAAGTAGAAAAATTGTAAGAGAGTTCATCTATATTAGCATGATTCGCTAGTACTAAACGCACAGCACATTCTGTATATATAGAATTTAAATTGTGGTATAATCAGTCCAGTCGCCGCGGCCTGATGAGAAGATTGATTTTTTCATAATTATAAGCTCATCAGTTCGAAACTGGATTGAATTCTCTTACAATCTTCGGAATATATTAAAATCATAAAACCAAATGTAGTTGATTTTGGCTATATACACTACGACGTTAGCATTTGTTTCAGTTGTAGCCCACAGGCGAAAGGGAAGTAAAGAATATAGTTTTGAGTCTAAATTCATATGCAGCTATTGGTGTTGATTACTTTACTTGTGAAGTACACCAATGAGTCATTGATGTACTTCACATTCTGGAGTTTTTCCAAATTGTTGTAAAACTGCCAAAGTTGTATCGGTATACAAATGTGGAGATGAAAATGATCCGTCTATATTTTGACTGCTTTCTCAAAAATTCTAGAAAAAGTTATCTTAGGGAGAATCAACCATTTTTTAATATTGAATGGCATAATTAAAAAACAGCAATTTGGCTTCACTATGAATTCAAATACAACGGCGGCATGTTTGAACTTTACGGACTTCCTTAGGACTACTGTTGATCAAGGATTGTTTTGTGGGTGTCTTTTTCTGGACTTACGCAAGGCCTTTGATACGGTTAATCACGAAATATTATTAATCAAGCTAGCTAAGCTAGGACTAACTGCAATCCAAATAAACTTATTTAAAAGCTATCTTTCTATGAGACGCCAACTAGTAAAAATAAATGGAAATGTTAGTTCCGAAATTTTTTTGAATCTGGGAGTACCTCATGTTTCTATCGTGTCCTACCCTATTTATATATTATTGATTGAAATATCCAATTATATGCAGATGATTGCTTGATTAATTCTGCTGCAAAATCTCTACAGGTATTACTATCACACAAAACGATTTGTTGACGCTTAAAAATTGGTTTAGTAGAAATAATCTAACCTCAAACCACAGTAAAACAAAGTACATAGTGTTTGAGAACAAAAAGTCCTATTACTTATGACTTTTTCGTAATAGAAAGAGTTATTAAGTTTACTTACTTGGAATTGGTGATTGATAGCAAACTAAAATGGTCAAATCAAACTGATAAAATAAAAAAAAACTATTTTACCTTATATTATTGCTATCAACCGTATAAGGTATGTACTCATGAAGAAATGTCTGTCACATTTATACTTTGCTTACATTCAGTCGCGATTAGCTAGTTTATCTTAATCCGATTTGAAGTGGCTGTGCGGAGTATAAATTAACAGAGCTAGAAATTTTATAGGAAAGAGTATTGAAACAAATCATATTAATGCGCAACAGAAGAACTTTTCCCTCTTTTTCCCGAGAACGTAGAAATCTTTCGAGTTTCGTGATTTGTTATGTCTTGTGTTTGAGTATATTCTCTTGTGAAGTGTATTGCAATTTGTAATAATAATCGTTTAACCTCAAATTTTTTTATTCTAATTAATATTAATTCTACATAAAACATAACAAAGAAACTGAGTATTTTACGACTTTATTTGAAACGTTCCAGTTTCTCATACATAGGTACACAATTTGAGAAGAATTATTTAAGGTAGTAAATTATAGTTACTGAAACAAGTTATTAAAATTAATTCAATTTTTATTATAATTACAGAATGAAGTCCACTAATTTCGATTTTGATTCTGATGGCACGGATGTTTCACCAAAAAATTCTAAAAAAATGTATCCGAACGTAAAATCAGTATTCCCGTCACTAATTTCTTTCCAAACAAACAAAAAAGTCAAGATGAGAAACGCGAAGTTATTAATTTTGAACTAAAATTAAGCCTATTTTTTGAGGAACATAATGTTACCCTTCAGATTGTCGACCATTTGTTTCCTTTTTTAAAAGAGACTGTTCCAGATTCTAAAATTATCAAAAATGCCAAGCTAGGAAGAAAGAAATGCACCACCAATTCACAACCAAAATCTCAATTATGATCGACGAAAGTACCAATATCGGGATAAACAAATGTATGTTTGTTGTAGTGCGTTTCTTAGATCGGAATGGTAAATCTGTAAATCTGTTGTAAAATTGTTAGATTTGCTTCCGATTGGTTCTGATTGTACTTCTTGTTGTTCTTATTGTTTTCGAGATTTAATTTTAAATTTTTGGAAATTCCGTTTGAAACAAAAGTTTAAAAACATTATAGGTAACAATATAATCGTATTATTTTATTGTTATTCCAATTTATTTATATTTATTCTTTTAAGGAATGTGTAGGATCCCGAAATTCATTTGCTTCTAGATTGAACGAAGACAAATCCGCTGTTTCAATTGTCATTCGTCTGCCATAATTGCAAGCAAACTATGTTTATCATTACCTAGGCCTCCAGAAAAGTTTATTCGACCAATTGGTGATTAAGTATAGGGAAGTCCAAGAAATGCAGTCAGTTAGCAGATTTTCAAATAAATATGCAGCAAGAAAAACAAGATAATTCGGACGTCAGGGACGCGATGGTTGTCACACCCAAAATACATCGAAAGGATTTTAGACAATTGGCTAGTACTTCAAAATTATTTTAAAGAAGCTATGTACATTAGTGGATAAACTGGAATCATCAGAGGTTGTATATTAAAAAAGTTCTCCAACGAATGAAACAAAGCATACCTAAAGTTTTTAAAGTATGTGCTAAATTATTTTAATAATTTAAATGCCTTATTCCAATCCAAAAAACTGCTTATACATCAGTTACATTCAGAATCAATCAAAACTTTTTTAAAACTCGGTAAAAATTTTATCAAAAAGCAAGAGCTAAAATTTAATTGCAATGTTAGATCACGGCATATTTTTTTACCCGCAGGCCCTGAATATTGAGAGCTTCTTCTTACAATTCCTGAATCAGAATCTCATAGAATAAATTTAGATTGTTTAGAATTTTTTTATAGTTGCTTTGGAAGAAATTCAAAACCGGTTACCCAAATCACTTGATTCGATTTTTGGCGAGATAGCCTTGTTAGATCCTGATGTTGTTTTGGGTTTAAATGATTCAATTCGAAATTACTTTGTTGCAAGAATGGCGATCAATTGAATATTATTTTTCAAATCCCGAAAAAGGAAATTTGAAAGTTTTAAATGTGGAAGATTTTTGGTATAAACACTGAAAAATTTTAACGATGTATTTGAATTTCCAATTTTGTGTAAACTTTCAAAATTTGCGTTAGCATTACCACGTGCAATTAATGCACAGCATTACCAGCTTGCGTTAGCATTACCATATGCAAATTATTTTTTCTCTAAATACATACGTCATTATGTATATTTTTTTAAATAAAACATAAATAAAGTAACTTGTGGAGATGAAATTTTATATTTGTACTTTTTTGTTAATTTGATAGTATGGCCATTATTTGGTTAATATTAATTACTTTATTTGGTTGCGTGTTCCTATAAATGTACATGTAGTTACAGTTACAGTTCCCATAGAAACTGCCATATAAGCAAAAGATGAACAACGTGTCTTTAGTGATAAAATAGTCAACTCATCCATATCTACAACATAAACTATTTTAAACGTATGGTTGATCAACGTGACCAGGGAATCATATTCATGAGTTAGTAATTTTAGGCTTGGAATTAAAGAAATTTAAATTTAAAGAATTCAGTCCGATTTGAGCTTTTAAGTGAAAAACCATTTCTAGAAAATAAAAAATTAAAAAAATTTAATAAAATAAATTTTTTTTAACCACTTTGGAATTATGAAAACATAATTGGCGCAGCCGAACGGTTAAGTGTGAAATAATGAAAAGTGCAAAAACATCAAGCGAATAAAAACTTTTGTTAAAGTGAATCCGTCGCGCAAAAGAAAAGAATCATTAATAATTTAATTAACAATTAGTTATTAATTCAAAGTGAAGACGTGTATCGTGTGATTTTTTTTTTAAGTGCAAAGACGTCCCTAGCTGAAAGTTGACAAACTGCTACAAGGATTTGAGGTTCCGCCACATTTCACCAGTAAAACTAGAACCAGCACACGACACCAAAATCGGACTCAGGTAACAAATTTTTATAAGTTTTATTACCAATTACGGAAACCGTCACAATCGTGTACTACTTGATAGCCACGAAAAGACGAAATTTAAATTAATTTGTGCACTATTAAATAAACACAAATTTACCTACATTATTAGAAATCGGTGATAGCCAAAATAGGCGATCGATTTACCAAATTTCTATTGTATGACAAGAAAAAAGGCTATTGAGGTTTACATTGCAAATAGAAACATTGATTCAATAGACTTGCAAAAACAATTGGAAATGGAACAGATTACAGCTCAGCTTGCGGCGATTTCAGAGCAATTGGCACAATTAGGTCAAAAACAAGTTGAGCACGATCAGGTGCTAACGTATCTGAATCAAAAAACGGAGACACCTCCACCTCCACCAAAAGATGAGAAAATTATAGTTGATTTGTTCAGGATTCCAGATCCTATCAAATCAATTCCATCTTTTGATGGAAATAAAAAACAGTTGTCAGCATGGATAAGCACAGCGGACGATACACTAAAAGTATTCGAACCGTTGGTTACGCCGCAACAGTTTAGCTTGTATATACAAGCAATTCAAAATAAAGTAGAGGGAACAGCTAAGGATATACTATGCTTAGCAGGAAACCCTCGAACATTTCATGAGATGAAAGAAATCTTGCTAGAATCGTTGGGCGATAAGCAAGAACTTTTATTCTACAAATCACAGCTTTGGTCAACAAAGCAGAATGATTTGTCAGTGCACAGCTATTTCAACAAAATCAAGGAAATAGTACAAAACATAAAATCATTGGCCAAACAAAAGCCACAATATAATCAAACATGGCAGGCGATAAATGCATTCATTGAAGAAGATGCATTAGCAGCGTTTGTATCGGGACTTAGGAAACCGTACTTCGGCTATGCCCAAGCCGCAAAACCCCAAAACTTAGAAGAAGCTTATGCTTTTCTTTGTAAGTTTAACTCTAATGAGATCATATCAGGTAATTCAAAAAAGCTGAATTACCAAACAAAAACCGGTTTTCAATCGAAAAATAATTCAGAACAGAATAATAAGATTATTATAAGATTAGAACCAGCATTAACCGGTTCAAGAAGAATCAACAGCAATAGAAATAGATCCCTCAAATCGTTCGAGAATAACCTTTAAAACCACAATCCATAATATCGAGGTCCCCAACGATATTGATAAACCAGAAGTGGAAATCAAAAATATGGAAAATTTTTGGGAAGACACACAATTCGGACTCGGAAGATTAAACTATTTTCCATTTCTCAAATGTCATAATAAATTAACAAATAAAACAATTAAAATCCTTATTGATACTTGCAATACAAAAAATATAATTAGGCCAAAAATAATACCAGACCATCTATTAGTACCTCAAGAATCGCAAATAAAAAATATATTAGGTACACAAAAAGTAACAAAAATGGGGAAAACTAATTTTTTCGGACACAATCTACCACCCCAATTTTTTTCGAGCTTAATTTCCACGAATATTTCGTTGGAGTACTTGGATCTCAGTCAATGGCTCAATTTAATGCTAAAATTGACTACAAATCCCTCACGATTTCATTAAACAATATAATTATGAAATTTTACAAATATTATACAGGTAAAAATTTTTACCATAATACGGTAACATTTGATACCGCAAAAATGGCGAATGGTTAGTCACTAACTACCAAGAATTAAAAAGAAACATCATTATACAACCTGGATTGTATAAATCTAAAAATTTTAAAACTACCGTTAAAATACTCAGCAACGAACCCGAACCACCAAAACAATTACCTAAACTAAATTTAAACGTCTACTATTTTGAGACCATCAAACCAATCAAAGTGTATGGAAATACACTTATAGATAAGAAAACTATCGAAAGTTTAATCAGGATGGATCACTTGTATGAAATTCTTGTAAACACCATTTACGATCACCAAGAAGTACTCTTGAAGCAAAATGAAAAATTATCCGCTACAACAGTAATCAAACACAAAATAATAACAAAAGATGAAACCCCAGTCTATAAATACGAGTAGACCCTACTCCTCCCCAATTTGGGTAATACCCAAAAAAGCAGGCGCTTCGGGTATTCGTAAAATTAGGGTAGTAATCGACTATCGAAAATTAAACGACAAAGCTATTGATGACAAATTCCCTATACCTCAAATCGAGGAAATATTGAACAGTTTAGGGAAATCCACCTATTTTACAACATTAGACTAAAAATCGGGTTTTCATCAAATTCAAATGGATAAATCCTCACAAGAGAAAACGGGATTCTCAACAGATCAAGGCCACTTTGAGTTCACTCGAATGCCATTTGGTCTTAAAAATGGTCCAGCAACTTTCCAGCGAGCCATGAATAACGTCCTACACGGACTGGTAGGGAAAATTTGTTACGTTTATTTGGATGACATTATAATTATTGGATTCAATTTGACCAACCACATAGAAAATCTGCGAGAAGTTCTCAAACGACTATCAGATTTTAACTTAAAAATACAACTCGATAAATGCGAGTTTCTTAAAAGAGAAACCGAATTTCTTGGGCATGTAATCACCCAAGAAGGGGTTAAGCCAAATCCTGATAAAATACAAAAAATTCACGAGTGGCCTCTACTGACTACTCAGAAACAGATCAAACAATTTCTCGGCTTGTCAGGATAATACCGTCGGTTTATCCGTGATTACTCGAAAATCACAAAACCTATGACAAAATTTTTGAAGAAAGGTAATGTTGTTAACATAAACGACCCGAAGTACATAGAATCGTTCAAAACCCTGAGAAAAATAATATCCATGGATCAAATATTAGCTTATCCCGATTTTTCAAAACCTTTCATCCTTACAACAGACGAATCAGAACACGCTTTAGACGCGGTGCTTTCGCAAATGAATGATAAAATAGAAAGACCAATTGCATTTACGTCTAGGACTCTGAACAGCACTGAAATTAAATACGCAACAAATGAGAGAGAAGCGCTGGCCATTATTTGGGCAGTAAAGAAATATAAACCCTACCTTTACGGAAAAAAATTAACCCTTGTTACAGATCATAAACCAAAAACCACTCACATTCATTAAAACTTCGGGAAAAAACTCCAAAATATTGAGATGGCGTTTGGAGCTTGAAAATTTTGACTACGACGTAGTTTACAAGCAAGGCAAAGCCAATGTAGTAGCTGATGCACTCAGCAGAATCCCACAAGAAACTAAAGAAGTGAATTTCCACAATTTAAATGAATCAAATGAAAACTCTAGTTCGGAGAACGAATCAAATAGAAACCAAGTTCCTAGCGAATCTGATACAATCCATTCCGCTAATACATCGAGCGACTATTACGTACATTTTTAAGATCGCCCAATAAACTATTACAAGAACCAAATCATATTCAGAATTTCTAACCTAGATACCGTAATTAGCGAGGAAATATTCCCTATCTTCCATCAGAAGGGCGATTATCGTAAGAGAATCTCTCGATAAAAATGATGTTACCAACGTCCTAAGGAATTTCCATAATGGCATACTAGTAGCACCAGAAAGTCTCTACCAAAAAATCCAAGACTCATTTAGAGAAAATTTTTCTCAAAAAGGGCATTTCGTATTTACCACTAAAATAGTGGAGGACGTAACGAATTCAAATCGGCAAGATGCAATCGTGAGAAAAGAACACGAAAGAGCTCACAGAGGCATCAAAGAAGTAGAGAATCAGATTAAGAGAGCATACTTTTTTCCAAACATCGCAAAAAAAGTAAGCAGTTACGTAAATTCATGTTCCATATGCAACATGCACACATACGAGAGAAAGCCTTATAATATAAAAATATCACCAAGGCACACCACCAAACCACTGGAGAGAGTTCATATTGATATTTTCACAATAAATAAGACCAGTTTTTTTTGGCAATAATTGATGCTTTTTCAAAACATCTCCAGATGATTCAAATAGAATGAAAAACTTTGATCAACATAGAAAAAGCATTAACAAAATATTTCACCTCTTTCGATATTCCGAACACAATAATTTCGGACCATGAGACTACTTTCCAGTCAATTCAATTAAAAGAATATTTAGTAAATTAAATCCAAAAATTGAATGTACATCCTCTTCTGAATCGAATGGGCAAGTCAAAAAGACCCATTCTACCATTATTGAGATATATAATACAAACAAAAATAAACTCCCTAACAGCACTACAGCAAG
The DNA here is from genome assembly GCA_958295665.1 of Tipula vernalis. Taxonomy (NCBI): domain Eukaryota; kingdom Metazoa; phylum Arthropoda; class Insecta; order Diptera; family Tipulidae; genus Tipula; species Tipula vernalis. Next base: position 233,321,301 of record OY282558.1, on the reverse strand, counting down.
TGTCATAGAGTTAGCGGTAGCTCTCTATAACAATTCAGTTCACTCATCAACTGGCTTCACGCTGAGAATGCTAAGATCATTACAAAAAATAAAGTAATGGAAAAAAATAAAGTCAGAGAAGAGCCCCCAGATTTAAAGGAAAACCAGGAAGTGTACTTAAAACCTAACATTAGAACAAAAACGCAGCCTAGGGGTATTGAAGCACTAGCAAGAGAAATAATGTATAAAACATTTAAAACCAGGAGAGATATCAAAAGAAATAAAAATAAAATTAAACGTAAATGTTTTGTTTCATTTCAGAATGTTATTATTAGCAAAATTATTAACTATTATTATTGTTGTAAACTATTTGGTTTGTGATGCTCAAAAACTAGAAATAAGAAATATGCATGAGGATCCAGTATTACTAATAAAATTAAACAAATATAAAATACAAACAGGATCCATTAGAATTATACACCCAATAAATATTACTAATTTAGAATTTACCGTAGAATTAATTACTAAAAAAATAATAGATAAGATAGATAAAGATAAATTTTAATTGTATCGTATAGTCAAACAGAAAAGTAAAACTTTATGTAATAACTTACTTCAAATAAAACCACCGAAAAGCCTCAGACAGAAAAGATGGAATGCTTTAGGAACAGCGTGGAAATGGGTGGCGGGAAACCCAGATGCCGACGATCTACGAATAATTAAAACGACGATGAATGAACTCATAAATGAGAATAATCAACAGTTCCAGGTGAATGAACAGATCAACAAGAGAATTCAGCTGTTAACGAATACAATAAACGAAGTAATAACCAGTACAACAATGGCTAACAGAATCACATTAACTGAATTAGAAATAATCACTTCAATTATGCACATGGATACAATCAACAAAATTTTAAAAGATATCCAGGATGCGATTATAAGAACAAAAGTAGCATTACCCAGCAACAAGATCCTGTCACTGAAAGAAATAATTGCAGTAAAAAACATGCTCATTGATCAAGGGGTACATAACAATACCGAATGAAGCACTTAAATTTATTACACCGAAGATCGCAATCAATGATGAAACACTCCTTTACATATTGGAGATACCAAAATTAGAAGATCAAATAAGGGTGGTTCCATTAAATATCAATAATAGCATCATCGAAAATTATCCGCAATACCTTATTAAAAACAAACAAAAATTATTCAGCACAACAAATTACAATAGTACAGAGGCCCTCGGAGATAAAAGAATCCAAGGACAATTGTATTAAACCACTAGTTATGGGAAGCAAGAGCACATGCAACGTAACATTAGAAACAGACACAACAGTACAGTGGATCTCCGAAGGCAAAACACTGATAAACAATGCGAGAAACATCGAACTTTCTACAAATTGCGGACCTGACAATAGGAACCTGACGGGAAACTTTTTAATAAAGATTTAGAACTGTACAGCAGCGATTAACGAAAAGAAGTTCCAATCCTACGAAATAGAAAGCGAGAACGAGGAGATTCTTGGAGCTCTTTACAATATACAAAAGTTTCGTCAAATGGCAGTGAATCAAAACATAACCGCAATTGGACAGGAAACCATTGAGAACAGGAAACAACTAGGCCATATTTTTTGAAGCAATACAACCACCAAAATTGGTTACGGATTCTTTCAGGAGGTATATCCATCTCGTCACTATGCATATTTCTATTAATAAGTACCTTAAGAGACCACAGACTAAAAACACAAAAACAACTGTTCACGTGAAGGAAATGTCGTATAACAGACTATTAAGAGAAGCTGGCATTAAAACCAAAGTCGCGGACGACTTTTCTCCACCCCAGCGAGGAATTACAGTTACAATTTTCATAGAAACTGCCATGCAAGCAAAAGATGAACAACGTGTCTTTAGTGATAAAATAGTCAACTCAGCAAATCCATATCTACAACATAAACTATTTTAAACGTATGGTTGATCAACTTGACCAGGGAATCATATTCATCGAGTCGAGGCAAATTTGATGAGTTAGTAATTATAGGCTTGGAACTAAAGAAATTTAGATTTAAAGAATTCAGTCTGATTTTAGCTTTTAAGTGAAAAACTTGTAAAACCATTTCTAGAAAATAAACAATTAAACAAATTTAATAAAATAAATTGTTTTTTAACAACTTTAGAATTATGAAATCATAATTATATGTTACTTAATTAAAAAAATTTGTAAATTGTGTTAAGTATTTTTGCCAAATTGTAACTGAACTGTGATTATAAATTAATGTTTTTATTTACAAAAATTATTTTGCGCTTTCTTTGTTATTCATCCTAATTAATTAAATTAGAAAGATATTCAACAAAGATTTCAGTAATTCAGCCTGTTTACACAAGATGGATTTAAACTGGTTGAAATCTCGTTTCATACCCATCCTTCCATAACCTATTATAGTTAATGGGAAGGGAGGGTATGAAACGAGGTTTCAACCAGTTGAAATCCTACCCATGTAGAAAGGCTGGTTCAGTAGAATTTGTCATGCCGTGATTTTTGTTCATTTTTGTATTCTTCTGTTTAGTGTGGTTCATTTGTATGTAGGGAAAACCGAAAGGAATTTTTGAGTGGGACGTAGGGAAAAGAAGGGAAATTCGTCTTCGTCTGGAGTATTTTATATTGCATTTCGTTATTTAGCATTGTTTATCAGCATTATAACCTTTGTATGGAACATGTGAGTCGCTGAGTTCCGGTATAAGCCCAGAGTTGCTACTGTGTTATCAAACTCAATTAGTTGTAGTGATGATTTTTTGAGGTCCTCTGGAAAATGTTGTAATATTGGTTTATTGTTGCTATTCCATAATCTCGACTTGAATCCGCCGCCTTGCATCAGTGAATAATATTTGGTTTTGAGCAAAGCTCAAAGGAGCTTCTGTTCCTAATATGAGATCATGAATATAGAGAAGTCTTTGAGTGCTAGTTGCGGTACTATTGGATATACATATGTTGGTATAATCTATTGCTAGTTTTCTTAAATTATTTGTCGCCAAATAGCTACCTACTAGTACCGCACGTATTCATTTTAGGAAGCTCGCCATAGTATTAGTTGGAAGCTTGCGTCTTCATCAGATATTTTGATTTACCGGAACATTTTGTCTGCGGTAAAACGTTCACGTGTTTCGGACGTATTTCAACAAGTCAACGTTCTAAATTTCTGTATACACAACGTTAATATAAAAAAACTGACGTTAACATTTTATTTTTATAAAAGAAAGACAAATTGTTAGTTTTAAGTGTAATAATATAAAATTTGAAAAATAAATTTAATTTTTTTAACTCTCCGAAACATCTTTCGTTAACTAATAAAATAAGGGAATGTTATTTATTGTACAACAAAAACATAATAAATTATTTGGTGGACATTCAGCCACGGCCACTCCACCAAATGTATTAAAAAGCAATAAGCTTTCTCCATATGGATTAACCTAGCTATCTGTCTGTTTTTGGATTCTCGAAGTGATTGGTGTTGCAGTTGGGCTCATAAGCTCCATTCTTCGATCTTTTGTGTGTTTTCGCTAGTGTTCATAACATTTTATTTCTCGGCGGCTAGCGCTGTTTCCGAATGTAATTCCTCTGATTTCCTCAATGGTTTAAGCTGTCTCTCTCGAGCCGATGAGATAATTCGCAGGAAACCTTGTTTTTTGTTTAGCCGACTTGATCCACCCCAAATGGGTTGTTGTGCTATGTACGTTGTCTTCAATCTTTTGTGTGTTTTCGCTAGTGTTCATAACATTTTATCTCTTCGGCGGCTAGCGCTGTTTCCGGATGTAATTCCTCCGATTTCCTTAGTGGTTTCAGCTGTATCTTTCGATCTGTTGAGTTTATTCGCAGGAAAGCCTTATTTTTTGTTTAGCTGACCTACAATGATCCATCCCAAATGGGTTGTTGTGCTATGTACATTGTGAGCTTCTCTTGTTTATCCTTTTTATAAGATATCTGCATATTCTTTGGCCCGATTAGAATATCAATTGGGCCTATGGTATTGAAGGTTGGATCGGCCAGAATGGCTTGGTCAGTTTGGCCCAGTTAGTCTAATTCAATTAGGTTATTGTTCGGCAGTAGTTTTGTTCCAATTTTTAGAATAAGCGTGCTAGTAGCACTTCTAAAATATATATCAAAATCATGGTTTGATTTGAATCTCTATTTGTTTGTGGGATATTTCCTGTAACGCTCAGATGCCCGAAATCGTAGTTTGTACATTATTTTTTCAGAGGTTAGCAGTTTTACCGCCTCATCCGTTGTAAATGTAGCTAGCACCTTGGATCGATTAACACTTGAATTGATTAACACTTCAATTAGGATTTTATTTTAACTAATATTTTGTATGCGAAAATAAAAATTTTCATTAATGCATGTATTGTTTATTTCATACTTTTGATTGTGAAATGAAATTTTAAGAGGATCGGAATTTAAATTCTCGAGAAACGAGAATTCCCCAAATTGGTGAAAAAAAAAAAAAATTCTCGAGCTAGGAGTTCCTAATCCCAATCAGTTATTTGTTGGTTAAATCGCGGCTTTTAATTAATTACTTTGCCTTGCTTTCGCTTTAGATGATAGTTGGTTCTTCGTGGGCAAACGTCGCTTATGATCAAGCTGTTTTCGATCTCCACATCAAATTCTTCTTTGATGTTATCGTAATATGCTTTCGTGAAGTATTTTAAGAATGCCTCTACTTCTTCTGTTGCTTCCAAACAGAAGACCTGAAATTTTAAATTTTCGAGTCTTTCTATTCGATACTTTCCCGATTATTTTCGAGATTATTGATGATTATTCAAAATTTTATAGTTATCGAATCAAGTAATTTGCATCATATTACAGATTTAAAGGCAATTCGAATTCTTTTAAATTTTTGGGATTATTCGTGGTTTTAAATATTTGAGATTATCGAGATGTGCGTACCGTATGTTTTGGTGAACTTTTATTCTAAATGTTTCGACTTCGGCATTGAATTATCAAGACCAGATCTCGTTACAGTTAATTCGAGATTTTCGAGGCTTTCAAGATTACTCGAGAATCTTCGAGATATTCATAAGCTTTGCGATTTCCTTCCTTTCATATTTTATATTTAAAATTTTAAAACCCCTTATAAAACCGATAAAAGACGAATTGTGAAGTTCAGGAATGCTAAAGAAAGGTATCGCTCCTCAACTTTTTTCCTGATAAGCCATTTATTTTTACGTATTCTGGCCTAACTACAGCCTCGTATTCTGGATATTTGATATTTAGTAATGACGAATTCAGAATTTTAGGAATACTAAACAAAGTTATTGAATGCAGCTCAACCACATTTCACTGTTAGGCCATTTATTTTTATATTGTCCGGCTCAACTACAAGGTTCTATTCTGGATATTTGATATTCAAAAATGTAACAATCACTTTAAAAATCGATAGCACGAATTGAGAAGTTCAAGAATATTAAACAAACTGATCGCTCTTCAGCGCCCTAAAACTATATTTTTCTGATATTCCATTTAATTTTACGTATTCAGGCACAATTTCTGCATTCTATCCTGGATATTCCAAATTAAAAATTTTTAAATCTGTTATAAACCGATAAGACAACTGAATGCAGCTGGAACTCTTTTTTCTGTTATGTCAATTACTTTTACAAAGTCTTTATTTAGATAATCCTTTCAAATATTTCACGCTTTTTGCTGATGTAATCTTTGATATATTTTTACTATTTTTAATGCTTTCTACTGCATAACCAACCAATGGTCTGTTATAACTATCTATTTCAAATGGTAGACTGAAGTTGACCTCACTTCTAAAAATTGTTTTTCTAATATTCCCAAATACCTCCAAAGCATTGTAGAAATGTGCTGCTTTGTTAATTAAACCATGGTTGGGTTTCCTAGCCAGAATTTAATGGGTCGTAGGTTTGCATAGTGCTTTTCATTGAATTGAGAATAATTATAACCCAGTGGTTTCCATTTTGTCGCATTGAAATATGTTTATTCTTTTTCACTTGCACAACTCAGTTAGTTCTTCGGTGAGAGAAAATAAATAATCTAATTCATTGTTTGTTTGTTTGTTTTTATCTCTGCAATCTGTTCTGGGGCTCGAGGCACTCCCAACTCTTTCGCAGTTCGCTTTTTACGTCCTACCTTACGCTTTTTTTAGCCAAATCGAGGACGTACGGCTATAGACCCGTTTTCGTTTAACCACCTGCACATTGCATTGCTTCATGCCAATCTATAGTGTTGACATGAAAGGTGGGTCGGCCCATGGATTCCGCACTCTCAACAGGGGGTCATAGATGTGTTCATCTTCATCACCGATCGTAATCAGATGATGAAAAATCCCTTTTGCATCCCGCCCCTATAGGGATTCGAACCCGGTACCTCCCGATCCAACCGCCGCAGCTTTAACCACTGCGCCGTTTGCTCGGTAATCTAATTCATCCTTTAATGCAGTTCTTACCTGATATTGGTCACATAATTTACATTACACGCTACAAATAGGGCATTTGTGGTAAATTATTGTTTGTTGTTTAAAGACGAATAATAATCAGCATAAGCCGTTCAAAACAAAATCATTATGTCAAAGCAGTCAGTCGCCTTGCATTGTCATAGTATCGTAAAAACTCAAACTTTGCCAGTTAAAAAAATCAAGTTAGTTTGGTTTTATGAAATTTTGCAGAGCATATCTACCGGAATACTTTGATTTTTTTAAATATTTGACTTGCCTGAGTTAGCTTCTTCGTTTGTATAAAAGGTTCAAGTTCAAAGGTATTGTTAAGAATTTTGGGCTCTTTTCAGGATTCGTCTTGGATTTTGCAATAATAAAACACTCGACTAATTTATCAACACTGTAGAATTTATTTGGCAATAATTTACAAGTCTTGTTACAGCAGTTTTTATTACTTTACAATTTTACTGGTTCACTTATTTGAATTTAGCAGCACGCGTTTAGTGATCATTAGTTGAATAAAAAACTGATTATACGCTGCGACTTCAAATTTTCTCTCTCTTTCTGTTTTGCTGAATAAATAACGGACATTCTGCATTTGCGACTCATCGCATCAGCCTCGGTCGCCGATTTAAAAAAAAATCCGTAATAAAAATTACATTGCACTGGTGAGGATAGAACCACTGATCTGCACCACGCTAAGGCAGCTAGCTGCGACTCCATTCACCAGTCAAACTATCGTACTGATATGATAGTGTTCGACGTTAGGCAAAAACGTCACATAATAGAAGGACGCGAATGAAGTATTTACTAATTCTTACTAAATATAAATAAATGTATTAGCTACTCAAATACATACATTCAGGGGTAATTCATCAATAAAAGGAATTATTAAAATTAATCTTGTAAATTATATTTTGATAATTTAGAAAAACAACTGCACCAATTCTCTGCTTAACGAATTTATTCATTGCATAAAAATACATTAAAATCAAAATTTCGTTTACCTAATTTTTATTTTTATTTTGCGTAAAAAACGAAAATTTAGAAATTCATGAATGAAATAAATGTAATAATTTTAATTTTGTAGCAATAGTAGTATTGCTTAAAAAATTAAAATACCTAAAAACCGCTATGTTAAATTATTTGCCTTCCGCAAATATGGATCACTTGTAATTTATTTTTAACATGACAGTATTTTGTAAAAAGATATACCGTAAATTGATAGATTAGTCTTTTCGACATGCATTTAATTAATTTACATAAACAATTCAATTCAATTTAATTGTATATTTGGTTTCGTACAAAACTGTATTGATGATATTAAAATGTATTTAATGACTACTATGACCGACATATAAAATTAAATGTTGATTAAAAAAATTTTACTGGCCCAAAATCACACGATAACTATCGGTTAAGCAATAGGTTCAGCTATATCTATGCCAAAAATTAGGAAGTTCTATTGGACTTGGCTACCCTTAGTATTAGAAACTAAAAATCTCAATTTACTATAAGGGCCGAAATATAAAATTAAATGTTTAATTAAAAAAATTTTACTGGCCCAAAATCACACCATAACAATCGGTTAAGCAATAGGTTCAGCTATATCTATGCCAACAATTAGGAAGTTCTATTTGACTTGGCTACCCTTAGTATTAGAAACTAAAAATCTCAATTTACTATAAGGGCCGAAATATAAAATTAAATGTTTAATTAAAAAAATTTTACTGGCCCAAAATCACACGATAACTATCAGTTAAGCAATAGGATCAGCTATATCTATGCCAAAAATTAGTAAGTTCTATTGGACTTTGCTACCCTTAGTATTAGAAACTAAAAATCTCAATTTACTATAAGGGCCGAAATATAAAATTAAATGTTTAATTAAAAAAATTTTACTGGCCCAAAATCACACGATAACTATCGGTTAAGCAATAGGTTCAGCTATATCTATGCCAAAAATTGGGAAGTTCTATTGAACTTTGCTACCCCTAGTTTTAGAAACTAAAAATCTCAACTTACTATAAGGGCCGAAATATAAAATTAAATGTTTAATTAAAAAAATTTTACTGGCCCAAAATCACACGATAACAATCGGTTAAGCAATAGGTTCAGCTATATCTATGCCAAAAATTGGGAAGTTCTATTGAACTTTGCTACCCTTAGTATTAGAAACTAAAAATCTCAATTTACTATAAGGGCCGAAATATAAAATTAAATGTTTAATTAAAAAAATTTTACTGGCCCAAAATCACACGATAACTATCGGTTAAGCAATAGGTTCAGCTATATCTATGCCAAAAATTGGGAAGTTCTATTGAACTTTGCTACTCTTAGTTTTAGAAACTAAAAATCTCAACTTACTATAAGGGCCGAAATATAAAATTAAATGTTTAATTAAAAAAATTTTACTGGCCCAAAACCACACGATAACAATCGGTTAAGCAATAGGTTCAGCTATATCTATGCCAAAAATTAGGAAGTTCTATTGGACTTTGCTACCCTTAGTATTAGAAACTAAAAATCTCAATTTACTATAAGGGCCGAAATATAAAATTAAATGTTTAATTAAAAAAATTTTACTGGCCCAAAATCACACGATAACAATCGGTTAAGCAATAGGTTCAGCTATATCTATGCCAAAAATTGGGAAGTTCTATTGAACTTTGCTACCCCTAGTTTTAGAAACTAAAAATCTCAACTTACTATAAGGGCCGAAATATAAAATTAAATGTTTAATTAAAAAAATTTTACTGGCCCAAAATCACACGATAACAATCGGTTAAGCAATAGGTTCAGCTATATCTATGCCAAAAATTGGGAAGTTCTATTGAACTTTGCTACCCTTAGTATTAGAAACTAAAAATCTCAATTTACTATAAGGGCCGAAATATAAAATTAAATGTTTAATTAAAAAAATTTTACTGGCCCAAAATCACACGATAACAATCGGTTAAGCAATAGGTTCAGCTATATCTATGCCAAAAATTGGGAAGTTCTATTGAACTTTGCTACCCTTAGTTTTAGAAACTAAAAATCTCAACTTACTATAAGGGCCGAAATATAAAATTAAATGTTTAATTAAAAAAATTTTACTGGCCCAAAATCACACGATAACAATCGGTTAAGCAATAGGTTCAGCTATATCTATGCCAAAAATTGGGAAGTTCTATTGAACTTTGCTACCCTTAGTATTAGAAACTAAAAATCTCAATTTACTATAAGGGCCGAAATATAAAATTAAATGTTTAATTAAAAAAATTTTACTGGCCCAAAATGACACGATAACAATCGGTTAAGCAATAGGTTCAGCTATATCTATGCCAAAAATTGGGAAGTTCTATTGAACTTTGCTACCCTTAGTTTTAGAAACTAAAAATCTCAACTTACTATAAGGGCCGAAATATAAAATTAAATGTTTAATTAAAAAAATTTTACTGGCCCAAAATCACACGATAACAATCGGTTAAGCAATAGGTTCAGCTATATCTATGCCAAAAATTGGGAAGTTCTATTGAACTTTGCTACCCTTAGTATTAGAAACTAAAAATCTCAACTTACTATAAGGGCCGAAATATAAAATTAAATGTTTAATTAAAAAAATTTTACTGGCCCAAAATCACACGATAACTATTGGTTAAGCAATAGGTTCAGCTATATCTATGCCAAAAATTGGGAAGTTCTATTGAACTTTGCTACCCTTAGTTTTAGAAACTAAAAATCTCAACTTACTATAAGGGCCGAAATATAAAATTAAATGTTTAATTAAAAAAATTTTACTGGCCCAAAACCACACGATAACAATCGGTTAAGCAATAGGTTCAGCTATATCTATGCCAAAAATTGGGAAGTTCTATTGAACTTTGCTACCCTTAGTTTTAGAAACTAAAAATCTCAACTTACTATAAGGGCCGAAATATAAAATTAAATGTTTAATTAAAAAAATTTTACTGGCCCAAAATCACACGATAACAATCGGTTAAGCAATAGGTTCAGCTATATCTATGCCAAAAATTGGGAAGTTCTATTGAACTTTGCTACCCTTAGTATTAGAAACTAAAAATCTCAACTTACTATAAGGGCCGAAATATAAAATTAAATGTTTAATTAAAAAAATTTTACTGGCCCAAAATCACACGATAACTATTGGTTAAGCAATAGGTTCAGCTATATCTATGCCAAAAATTGGGAAGTTCTATTGAACTTTGCTACCCTTAGTTTTAGAAACTAAAAATCTCAACTTACTATAAGGGCCGAAATATAAAATTAAATGTTTAATTAAAAAAATTTTACTGGCCCAAAACCACACGATAACAATCGGTTAAGCAATAGGTTCAGCTATATCTATGCCAAAAATTAGGAAGTTCTATTGGACTTGGCTACCCTTAGTATTAGAAACTAAAAATCTCAATTTACTATAAGGGCCGAAATATAAAATTAAATGTTTAATTAAAAAAATTTTACTGGCCAAAATCACACGATAACTATCGGTTAAGCAATAGGTTCAGCTATATCTATGCCAAAAATTGGGAAGTTCTATTGAACTTTGCTACCCTTAGTTTTAGAAACTAAAAATCTCAACTTACTATAAGGGCCGAAATATAAAATTAAATGTTTAATTAAAAAAATTTTACTGGCCCAAAATCACACGATAACAATCGGTTAAGCAATAGGTTCAGCTATATCTATGCCAAAAATTGGGAAGTTCTATTGAACTTTGCTACCCTTAGTATTAGAAACTAAAAATCTCAACTTACTATAAGGGCCGAAATATAAAATTAAATGTTTAATTAAAAAAATTTTACTGGCCCAAAATCACACGATAACTATTGGTTAAGCAATAGGTTCAGCTATATCTATGCCAAAAATTGGGAAGTTCTATTGAACTTTGCTACCCTTAGTTTTAGAAACTAAAAATCTCAACTTACTATAAGGGCCGAAATATAAAATTAAATGTTTAATTAAAAAAATTTTACTGGCCCAAAACCACACGATAACAATCGGTTAAGCAATAGGTTCAGCTATATCTATGCCAAAAATTAGGAAGTTCTATTGGACTTGGCTACCCTTAGTATTAGAAACTAAAAATCTCAATTTACTATAAGGGCCGAAATATAAAATTAAATGTTTAATTAAAAAAATTTTACTGGCCCAAAATCACACGATAACAATCGGTTAAGCAATAGGTTCAGCTATATCTATACCAAAAATTAGGAAGTTCTATTGAACTTTGCTACCCTTAGTTTTAGAAACTAAAAATCTCAACTTACTATAAGGGCCGAAATATAAAATTAAATGTTTAATTAAAAAAATTTTACTGGCCCAAAATCACACGATAACAATCGGTTAAGCAATAGGTTCAGCTATATCTATGCCAAAAATTGGGAAGTTCTATTGAACTTTGCTACCCTTAGTTTTAGAAACTAAAAATCTCAACTTACTATAAGGGCCGAAATATAAAATTAAATGTTTAATTAAAAAAATTTTACTGGCCCAAAATCACACGATAACAATCGGTTAAGCAATAGGTTCAGCTATATCTATGCCAAAAATTGGGAAGTTCTATTGAACTTTGCTACCCTTAGTATTAGAAACTAAAAATCTCAATTTACTATAAGGGCCGAAATATAAAATTAAATGTTTAATTAAAAAAATTTTACTGGCCCAAAATCACACGATAACTATCGGTTAAGCAATAGGTTCAGCTATATCTATGCCAAAAATTGGGAAGTTCTATTGAACTTTGCTACCCTTAGTTTTAGAAACTAAAAATCTCAACTTACTATAAGGGCCGAAATATAAAATTAAATGTTTAATTAAAAAAATTTTACTGGCCCAAAATCACACGATAACAATCGGTTAAGCAATAGGTTCAGCTATATCTATGCCAAAAATTGGGAAGTTCTATTGAACTTTGCTACCCTTAGTATTAGAAACTAAAAATCTCAACTTACTATAAGGGCCGAAATATAAAATTAAATGTTTAATTAAAAAAATTTTACTGGCCCAAAATCACACGATAACTATTGGTTAAGCAATAGGTTCAGCTATATCTATGCCAAAAATTGGGAAGTTCTATTGAACTTTGCTACCCTTAGTTTTAGAAACTAAAAATCTCAACTTACTATAAGGGCCGAAATATAAAATTAAATGTTTAATTAAAAAAATTTTACTGGCCCAAAACCACACGATAACAATCGGTTAAGCAATAGGTTCAGCTATATCTATGCCAAAAATTAGGAAGTTCTATTGGACTTGGCTACCCTTAGTATTAGAAACTAAAAATCTCAATTTACTATAAGGGCCGAAATATAAAATTAAATGTTTAATTAAAAAAATTTTACTGGCCCAAAATCACACGATAACAATCGGTTAAGCAATAGGTTCAGCTATATCTATACCAAAAATTAGGAAGTTCTATTGAACTTTGCTACCCTTAGTTTTAGAAACTAAAAATCTCAACTTACTATAAGGGCCGAAATATAAAATTAAATGTTTAATTAAAAAAATTTTACTGGCCCAAAATCACACGATAACAATCGGTTAAGCAATAGGTTCAGCTATATCTATGCCAAAAATTGGGAAGTTCTATTGAACTTTGCTACCCTTAGTTTTAGAAACTAAAAATCTCAACTTACTATAAGGGCCGAAATATAAAATTAAATGTTTAATTAAAAAAATTTTACTGGCCCAAAATCACACGATAACAATCGGTTAAGCAATAGGTTCAGCTATATCTATGCCAAAAATTGGGAAGTTCTATTGAACTTTGCTACCCTTAGTATTAGAAACTAAAAATCTCAATTTACTATAAGGGCCGAAATATAAAATTAAATGTTTAATTAAAAAAATTTTACTGGCCCAAAATCACACGATAACTATCGGTTAAGCAATAGGTTCAGCTATATCTATGCCAAAAATTGGGAAGTTCTATTGAACTTTGCTACCCTTAGTTTTAGAAACTAAAAATCTCAATTTACTATAAGGGCCGAAATATAAAATTAAATGTTTAATTAAAAAAATTTTACTGGCCCAAAACCACACGATAACAATCGGTTAAGCAATAGGTTCAGCTATATCTATGCCAAAAATTAGGAAGTTCTATTGGACTTGGCTACCCTTAGTATTAGAAACTAAAAATCTCAATTTACTATAAGGGCCGAAATATAAAATTCAATGTTTAATTAAAAAAATTTTACTGGCCCAAAATCACACGATAACTATCGGTTAAGCAATAGGTTCAGCTATATCTATGCCAAAAATTGGGAAGTTCTATTGAACTTTGCTACCCTTAGTTTTAGAAACTAAAAATCTCAACTTACTATAAGGGCCGAAATATAAAATTAAATGTTTAATTAAAAAAATTTTACTGGCCCAAAATCACACGATAACAATCGGTTAAGCAATAGGTTCAGCTATATCTATGCCAAAAATTGGGAAGTTCTATTGAACTTTGCTACCCTTAGTATTAGAAACTAAAAATCTCAACTTACTATAAGGGCCGAAATATAAAATTAAATGTTTAATTAAAAAAATTTTACTGGCCCAAAATCACACGATAACTATTGGTTAAGCAATAGGTTCAGCTATATCTATGCCAAAAATTGGGAAGTTCTATTGAACTTTGCTACCCTTAGTTTTAGAAACTAAAAATCTCAACTTACTATAAGGGCCGAAATATAAAATTAAATGTTTAATTAAAAAAATTTTACTGGCCCAAAATCACACGATAACAATCGGTTAAGCAATAGGTTCAGCTATATCTATGCCAAAAATTGGGAAGTTCTATTGAACTTTGCTACCCTTAGTTTTAGAAACTAAAAATCTCAACTTACTATAAGGGCCGAAATATAAAATTAAATGTTTAATTAAAAAAATTTTACTGGCCCAAAATCACACGATAACTATTGGTTAAGCAATAGGTTCAGCTACATCTATGCCAAAAATTGGGAAGTTCTATTGAACTTTGCTACCCTTAGTATTAGAAACTAAAAATCTCAACTTACTATAAGGGCCGAAATATAAAATTAAATGTTTAATTAAAAAAATTTTACTGGCCCAAAATCACACGATAACTATTGGTTAAGCAATAGGTTCAGCTACATCTATGCCAAAAATTGGGAAGTTCTATTGAACTTTGCTACCCTTAGTTTTAGAAACTAAAAATCTCAACTTACTATAAGGGCCGAAATATAAAATTAAATGTTTAATTAAAAAAATTTTACTGGCCCAAAATCACACGATAACAATCGGTTAAGCAATAGGTTCAGCTATATCTATGCCAAAAATTGGGAAGTTCTATTGAACTTTGCTACCCTTAGTATTAGAAACTAAAAATCTCAACTTACTATAAGGGCCGAAATATAAAATTAAATGTTTAATTAAAAAAATTTTACTGGCCCAAAATCACACGATAACTATTGGTTAAGCAATAGGTTCAGCTATATCTATGCCAAAAATTGGGAAGTTCTATTGAACTTTGCTACCCTTAGTTTTAGAAACTAAAAATCTCAACTTACTATAAGGGCCGAAATATAAAATTAAATGTTTAATTAAAAAAATTTTACTGGCCCAAAATCACACGATAACAATCGGTTAAGCAATAGGTTCAGCTATATCTATGCCAAAAATTGGGAAGTTCTATTGAACTTTGCTACCCTTAGTATTAGAAACTAAAAATCTCAATTTACTATAAGGGCCGAAATATAAAATTAAATGTTTAATTAAAAAAATTTTACTGGCCCAAAATCACACGATAACTATCGGTTAAGCAATAGGTTCAGCTATATCTATGCCAAAAATTGGGAAGTTCTATTGAACTTTGCTACCCTTAGTTTTAGAAACTAAAAATCTCAATTTACTATAAGGGCCGAAATATAAAATTAAATGTTTAATTAAAAAAATTTTACTGGCCCAAAACCACACGATAACAATCGGTTAAGCAATAGGTTCAGCTATATCTATGCCAAAAATTAGGAAGTTCTATTGGACTTGGCTACCCTTAGTATTAGAAACTAAAAATCTCAATTTACTATAAGGGCCGAAATATAAAATTAAATGTTTAATTAAAAAAATTTTACTGGCCCAAAATCACACGATAACTATCGGTTAAGCAATAGGTTCAGCTATATCTATGCCAAAAATTGGGAAGTTCTATTGAACTTTGCTACCCTTAGTTTTAGAAACTAAAAATCTCAACTTACTATAAGGGCCGAAATATAAAATTAAATGTTTAATTAAAAAAATTTTACTGGCCCAAAATCACACGATAACAATCGGTTAAGCAATAGGTTCAGCTATATCTATGCCAAAAATTGGGAAGTTCTATTGAACTTTGCTACCCTTAGTATTAGAAACTAAAAATCTCAACTTACTATAAGGGCCGAAATATAAAATTAAATGTTTAATTAAAAAAATTTTACTGGCCCAAAATCACACGATAACTATTGGTTAAGCAATAGGTTCAGCTATATCTATGCCAAAAATTGGGAAGTTCTATTGAACTTTGCTACCCTTAGTTTTAGAAACTAAAAATCTCAACTTACTATAAGGGCCGAAATATAAAATTAAATGTTTAATTAAAAAAATTTTACTGGCCCAAAACCACACGATAACAATCGGTTAAGCAATAGGTTCAGCTATATCTATGCCAAAAATTAGGAAGTTCTATTGGACTTGGCTACCCTTAGTATTAGAAACTAAAAATCTCAATTTACTATAAGGGCCGAAATATAAAATTAAATGTTTAATTAAAAAAATTTTACTGGCCCAAAATCACACGATAACAATCGGTTAAGCAATAGGTTCAGCTATATCTATACCAAAAATTAGGAAGTTCTATTGAACTTTGCTACCCTTAGTTTTAGAAACTAAAAATCTCAACTTACTATAAGGGCCGAAATATAAAATTAAATGTTTAATTAAAAAAATTTTACTGGCCCAAAATCACACGATAACAATCGGTTAAGCAATAGGTTCAGCTATATCTATGCCAAAAATTGGGAAGTTCTATTGAACTTTGCTACCCTTAGTATTAGAAACTAAAAATCTCAATTTACTATAAGGGCCGAAATATAAAATTAAATGTTTAATTAAAAAAATTTTACTGGCCCAAAATCACACGATAACTATCGGTTAAGCAATAGGTTCAGCTATATCTATGCCAAAAATTGGGAAGTTCTATTGAACTTTGCTACCCTTAGTTTTAGAAACTAAAAATCTCAATTTACTATAAGGGCCGAAATATAAAATTAAATGTTTAATTAAAAAAATTTTACTGGCCCAAAACCACACGATAACAATCGGTTAAGCAATAGGTTCAGCTATATCTATGCCAAAAATTAGGAAGTTCTATTGGACTTGGCTACCCTTAGTATTAGAAACTAAAAATCTCAATTTACTATAAGGGCCGAAATATAAAATTAAATGTTTAATTAAAAAAATTTTACTGGCCCAAAATCACACGATAACAATCGGTTAAGCAATAGGTTCAGCTATATCTATACCAAAAATTAGGAAGTTCTATTGAACTTTGCTACCCTTAGTTTTAGAAACTAAAAATCTCAACTTACTATAAGGGCCGAAATATAAAATTAAATGTTTAATTAAAAAAATTTTACTGGCCCAAAATCACACGATAACAATCGGTTAAGCAATAGGTTCAGCTATATCTATGCCAAAAATTGGGAAGTTCTATTGAACTTTGCTACCCTTAGTTTTAGAAACTAAAAATCTCAACTTACTATAAGGGCCGAAATATAAAATTAAATGTTTAATTAAAAAAATTTTACTGGCCCAAAATCACACGATAACAATCGGTTAAGCAATAGGTTCAGCTATATCTATGCCAAAAATTGGGAAGTTCTATTGAACTTTGCTACCCTTAGTATTAGAAACTAAAAATCTCAATTTACTATAAGGGCCGAAATATAAAATTAAATGTTTAATTAAAAAAATTTTACTGGCCCAAAATCACACGATAACTATCGGTTAAGCAATAGGTTCAGCTATATCTATGCCAAAAATTGGGAAGTTCTATTGAACTTTGCTACCCTTAGTATTAGAAACTAAAAATCTCAACTTACTATAAGGGCCGAAATATAAAATTAAATGTTTAATTAAAAAAATTTTACTGGCCCAAAATTTCTTTTAAATCACTTTTTTTCCTTTTTTATATTTTGTTTTAGTTTTGTTATGGTTAGATGTTATTCTTCCGCTGTGTAAGTGTTTTTAACTCCGTTATAAATAATTTGTTTTGCTCTTTTTATATCCCACAGTTTTTGAAGGTTGGAATTCCACCAAGGTTTAGGATTGTATGGGGATTTTGCTAAGGTTAGTGATGTGTTTTTGTTAATAATAGTTATTAGGTTGTCTTCTAGGTTACCAATTGTCTCCATGTTTTGGTCGTTGAATTCTTTTATTATTTTTTACCAGTTGGTTTTTTTGTTGTAGTTGTAGGTGTTTAAATTATATGTCATAATAATGTATGTGGTCGCTTCCGATATTTTCTAAGGTTGGTCTCCATGTGATATTATCTGCTAGGTCTCTGCTACAGAGCGAGATGTCCGGTGCCGAGGAGAAGTGGTATCTCTTGTCTTGTCTAGTAGGTGAGCCGTCGTTTAAGATTTTGAAGTTGCTGGTGGTGATGATGTTTGCTATGGAATTGCCGAATTTGTTTTGTTTGGCGTTAGGTTCCCATAGTGAGTTGTACTCATTAACGTCCCCTGCTATGATGTTGTTTTCACCTGGATTATAATTGATAACTTTTTCAAATTCTCTGGCAATTTCTGTTGGGTTATTGGTGTTGCTATTGTAGAATGAAGTAATATTTAGGGACGTATTTTTGTATATGCAATTTATTTTAATGTGTTCGATTCTGTTGAGTGATAAGTTCGGTGTGATTTTTTTCCAAGCTATTTTTTTGTTAATTAAAAATCCAACTCCTCCATACCCGTCGCTTCGGTTTTCTGTGATTGTGTCCATATTATTAAAACAAATTTTTGAATTATGGTTTGTCCATGTCTCGCTTAGTATTACTATATGAATGTTGTTTTTGTTGATAAAATGTTCTAATAGCTCTTTATTGTTTCTTAAACTTCGAACGTTGATTTGTAAAATATTTATGTCTTCTTTTATATTTGGGAGGTTTTAATTGTATTCGCGATGTCAATAAGGATGGCGTCATTTCCTGATTTTAATTCCTTAACCATGCTATTTAGAATTTTCAATGTGTCTTCTGTTTTTTTTGATTACACTTAACATCCTCTCTTGTTTTTCTTCGTAAATTTTTTAAATTCCCATGAATTGGGAACTGTTTGTTTGAAACCAAATAACTTTTCCTTAGCTTCTTTGTAGGAACTTTTATTCACTGTTATGTATATTCGACGATTCTTATTTGTCTTTTTTTTTTCTAGACAAGAAGGATGGTTGGTTACGTGTCCATCCCCACAGTATTTGCACCTCTTTTTCAGGTCACAGATGTGAGGATCCTCCGCTGTTTTGGCACATGTTTGACATCTTATTTCTTCATTTGAACGGCATCTGGATACTGTGTGTCCGTAGTTTAGGCGTTTACTACAGTACATTGGGTTAGGGATGTAGTGTTTGACCTTTATTAAAATATTGTCGTAGAAGACCACGTTATTGGGATATTATTTGCTTGAAAAGTAATTTTTATAAGCTCCATTGGGATTTTGGTGTTGTCAGCTTTGTTCAACTTGAACATTCTGTCCAGGCTAGCTATTCCCACGCTTGATTTAATATTTTGTTTAAGTTCTAGATCAGAGAAGTCAACTGGAATGTCCCTGATTACATCTATTGTTTTATTTAGGTTGTCCGGTATAAAGCATTCCAATCCGTCAAAATCTTTAAGTACTTTGTTGTTAATGCATTTGTTGGCGTTGCGGCCATGTTTTTGGAAAATTGTTCTACACTCTCTACATTAGCTATTTTGTTTAATTTGATAGCTTGACCTAGCTTCATTATGCTGAGATTGTCGTTCTTGACGATAACTTTGAAGGGTCCTCTGTCTTGTATTGAATACATATTGGCTGGTTTTAATATGTTGTTTACAGCATTATTGTGCTGATTGTGAGATACGGCGGAATAACCGACTACCGAGAACATAGCAAATGATGTTCTCTTCAATGACCCACTACCAACTTGTACTGGTTAGGTTGGTAGTTGATACATAACCAGTTTTAAAGCAATGAATACAACACAACAAGGAAACAATACCCCAGGTGGTAAACCAACTACCCAGTTGGCTAATCCACCCTCTTACGAGGCTGGCTCAATAGATTCTGGGGTGAGCCAATCATTGCTAAACCCATTCGAAAGAAGCTCAATGTTGCTAAGATCACCAAACAATCATACTAACTCTGCAAATCAGCAGAAAGACGAAAAGGCTGAACTTTGTCGAAAACTCAGTGAAGTAGATGTACTTTTAACTCGACTAAGAAGCGAAATTAAAAAACTAAAAAAGAAAATGAAGAATTTAAGAAGCCCAAATCAATGTAGATTTCTGAAAACCTGCTAACTTGTTATAATGAAGCAAGTACTCACACCAGTTATAACAATGAGTTCCATACTGATGAAGAGGATCTCATGAGAGAAACAGATTGGGTACTAAAAAGGAAGAAAAGACCTACCAAAAAACGAAAAGCAGAATTTTTGCCTGAAGTTGGAGATCATTCGCAACCTAATGTATTAGTAACTGATGATACTAATACCAAACAAGCTCACCAGCAACAGCAACAAAATCGGCAACAAAAGGTTGTACCGGAAGAAAAGGCTCCTCCGCCAATTAATGTAATCGGCATAACAGAATTTGCTAATATACAATCTATAATGAAATCAATGACAGCTAAGGAATATAAAGTACTGTCACTAAACAATAACGTGTGGAAAATCAATACACCAGATTCCGATACATATAGAGCTCTAGCAACAAAGCTCAATGCGGAAGGTAAAAAATGGTTCACATATGAAGATAAAAATGAACGCGCAATTAAGGTTGTGGCTAGAGGCCTTCATCCAACGTGTAAGAAGGAGGACATAATTGAGTACCTAAAGGCAAGAGATCTGCAAATAGAAGATGCAGTAAACATCCTAAAACGAGAGAGAGGTGAGAACAATCAAGTCAAAAAAAGGGGGCTTCCACTCTTCATGCTTACGTTTAACAAAAAGGAAAAAGTTGAAAACATCTTCAACATCAAAGCAATTCTCAATATGAGGGTTAAAATAGAACCGCTTAAGAAAAACACGAGGCTAATACCTCAATGCAAAAAATGCCAAGGTTTCAATCACACGCAAAAATATTGCAGACGGGAGCCAAGATGCGTAAAATGTGCTGGAAAACACAACGCGAAAGAGTGTACAGAAAGTAGAAACACCCCTGCAAAATGTATAAACTGTAAAGGGCATCATCCTGCAAATTATAGAGGCTGTGAAGTAGCCAAAGAACTTCAAAGACTAAGAAACAAAATGCATCAGTTTCCTCAAAACCCTAGGGTTACCAGAGAAGAGAAACCAACTAAAACCCAAGCGGAGCCAAAACCACCAGGTATAGGTACAGAGCGGAAAAGTTATTCACAAATTGTACAGCAATCATCTAATGCTACGAATGATAACCCCCTTGAAAGGATTTGTCGAAGCATAGAAGCCATAAATATACGGCTAGCAAAGCAAGAACGTGGTCTAGAAGCTTTATATAAGCGTCTAGATATGCATCAAACCTTGAACGAGGCAACAGCCCTCATATACTAAAATGAGCAGATCATTAAGAATTGTCACCTGGAACGCGTACGGACTAGCGCAACATGTTCCAGAGCTAGAAATTTTTCTAAATTTAGAAAAAATAGATATCTGCCTTATATCGGAGAGCCATTTGACAAAAACATCATTTATTAAAATACGTGATTATGAATGTTACCATGCTGTTCACCCAGGAGGAAAACCCAGAGGAGGATCAACAGTAATAGTGAAAAAGAATCTCAAACACTATGAAGAACCTAATATAGAAGAAGAAAGTATGCAAGTTAAAACCATAAAAGTTGAAACTAACAATAATAATGAATACAGTATTTCCTCTATCTACTGCCCTCCATGCTATAATCTACACAAAGAAGATTATAATAGACTCTTTAGATCACTAGGATCCAATTTTATTATTGGTGGTGACTTTAATTCAAAAAACACCTATTGGGGATTGTTAACGCCAAAAGCGTCTTATCTGTTTTCCTAAACTAATAAATCATATGTTTACATTAATTTAACAAGCTACCAACTCTAAAAAATAAAACAATTGTAAATGATGAAGTTGGTAGCCGCATCGAATATTATATCACAGACGAGTATTGTATGCTTGCTCAATTTGTTGTGTATTCAATCAAGTTTATTGATTTGTTTTTTGAAAAGTTTTGTACTTGGATTTTCAACTTTGTGCTGAACACATCGTAATATACGATGTGTCATAAATTAAAATGTGTATTAATTGAAAATATTAAATAAATAAAATCAAATAAAATTGTTAAACCAAAAATATACAGTCCACATTATTTCAGTCATAAACCCAGTGATAAGTTATTTGGCGAGTTAGATATCGGCGTCATCATTTTGGTCCTTCGAGCCGGATATGTGCCGCACGACATATATATGTATAATCATCACGTGGTTTTTTTTTGTAATTCAATCGCCAGACATGGCACACACGGTATGAAACAATGAAGGTTATATTTACTAAAATATAAAGTGAATTCAATAAACTAATTAAATTAACTCTAGTATTCATCGGGCACATTTGTGTTCAAGTGTTTTCTGTGTACTTAAATTTAAAATTCAATGGTGAATTTGGTTCACGTGTTTTGTACCAAGTGCTGTTCACGGTGTGTCACACATCATCTGTTGTTGAGTTGGAGAATGATGCATTTCTTAAGGGAAGTTCATCATCATTGATGTTATTATTAATCGGTCGATTTTCGACAATTCTATACAGATGCTCTTCGACAATTAACCATCTGTTCTTCGACAATTTCAATGCGTTTCTGCGGCCATCTATAAAGCTGTATTACAGCAATTACACCGTTATTCTTCGATCAACTATACAGCCGCTCATCGATAATTACATACAGCTGCTCGTCGACAATTATACAGCTGTTTTCTTCAACATTTTATGCACAGGATGCTTTTTCATCATTGGTGTTATTATTAATCCGCTGTTCTTCGATAATTATATACAGCTGCTTTTCGACAAATATACGCTGTTTTGCGCCAATTGTACCGATATTCTTCGATCAAATATACAGCTATTTTACGGCAATTATACCGTTACTCTTCAATCAATTACACAACTGTTCTTCAACAATTACATCGCTATTCTTCGATAAGTATACAACTGTTCTTCCACACTTTATACAAGACTGCTCTTCAATAATCATACGGCTGTTCTTCAACATTTTGCACAGGCTGTTTATTTTCGACATTCGTCGATTTGTTTTATGCACGTCCATTTTTCAACATTCGCAACGTCATTATAAGTATCATGGAGAAAAGCTCACGGATGGGCTACTCGGTGAAGTTGTTATCAGTGCTGAGGGCACATTTGGAGTATCTCCAAGGTCGTGTCGATGGTTGTCATACCATTGAGAGCCTCAAACTATTGTGGAAGTGCGTGCGTTCGGTGTGTGATAAGTGTCATTCGGTGCGACTGGAGGTGGAGTCGTTATGCGAGAACATGGTTGGTAAACATGAGGAGATTGAGTATTTCGGAGATAGGCTGCAGGCGTTGATTTCATGTAGGATAACCAGATTCAAGGAGTCCATAACATGTAAGTACTGTATGGGTGCACATTCGCTCGTGAGTTGCCCGTCGTTCAATGCAGCTGAGGTGATACCGCAGATGCGTTATAGGTTTGCTCGGCGCCATCATTTGTGTACCAATTGCCTCGTCGCTAAGCACTATGTACGAGATTGTACCAGACCACCTGGTGTATTGTGTTCTTTAAAACACAATGTAAGACTGCACTACAGAGAATATCATTCAAAGCTACACTAGTTCCTTGTTCACTAATATTTTTCATATTGTAAATTGTTATTCAATTTCACATATAATATTGCTTAGTTCAATAATTTATGTTCATATTTATCAAATGTTATTTAAATTTAATTATATCATAGTTTCTATTTTCATTGATTGAATTCCAATTTATTAATTATTAATAATTCTAGTAAACATTATTTGTAATACAAAGTTAATCATTAATTATTCTTAAAAGCACAATGCAAACGTGAAGAACTATTTGATTCAAAATCGTTTTGAATATCAATCGTTCTTTAGTTTAAAATCATTTGCCAAACGTCAATTATTTTGTAAATCAAAATCATTTTAATATCAGTGATTCTTTAGTTTAAAGTATTTTGGTCAAATGTGGATTATTATTCAATTGATGGCTTGTTGGATTATTATTCAATTGATTTTATGATTTTCACATAATGTGTAATTGATTAAGTTTAAATTTGAGTGTCAGAATTTAATAGTTATCGTTATAGTTCTAAAAGTTATATCAAAGTATCGGCTATCACTTAAATTTTCAAACTCATGGTTCGAAGCTTAACTATTTTGTGATTTTAAACCATATTGAGATTGGTAATTATTATTTTAAAATCGAACCTAGTTTCGGAATTTATGTATTATTATTATTTTTGTATATCTCTTTAATTGGATTAGTTCGTGAATAATTAGTGATTTTCACCCACATAAATAATTGCTTAAGTTCAAATCAGTCACATACTTGAAAATTATTATTGTATATTATGTGTAACTTCAAGCAACTGATTTGATTTTAGCAATTGTCATTGGGTTCTAAGTTTAGTATCTAAGTTTAAATTTATCAACTATTATTTAATTATAATAATTTGTGGTTACAATTCTGCAATAATTATTGAATTACACTCATACAATATTTCTTATTTCAACAAATAACATCCAATTTATTAATTAAATTTGCTTTTTTTGGCACTAGTACCAGTCAATTAGTGACTGTCAAACTTGTAAATTATTATTGAATTTCGGGTGTCAATTGTTATTGAATTTCAATTGTATGATTTTTTCCTTCATTATCAACCAATATATTTGTCGGTTATTCGATAATGAAGTCAATATTCATTTCAAATTTGTCAAGTGTTATTTGGGTCAATATTTCCATTCCAAATTTATCATTAATTTTAGTTCAGTGATTAATGCAGTACAATAACAAAATATATCTTTGTACCACAGATTAAAATCATTAACTGTTTCAACATTTATCAGTCATTATTGAATTTTCAACTATACCGTTTAGTTACAATGATTTATCGGTAAATAGTTCAACAATTATTTGATTTCAATATTAATGTCAAGCAAACATTAGTTAATTTCAGATTAATTTCAGAAGTATTAATCAGGAGTTTAGTTGAAAACTCTTTGTGGATGTAATGATGCTTTTGAGTTCATGTCTGGTTGTCAGTTGTGAACTAATGACAGTTAGCCATTGTCTTGTAGGTCAATGGGTTGCTTCCCATTGGTCAATAATTAATTAAGTTCAATTAGATATTCAGTTTAAATACAGTATATTTATTAATATTTTTAAATTTAATTCTAACGTCAGCATCTACATCATGTTTACTGTAAATAATTTCATTTCAAAGTTTAATGTTAATTAACTATAAATGATTTTGTAGTTCAATCGTTACTTAATTCAAAACCAATTTATTTCTTGTTACTATTTATTGGTTCAATAATTATCAGTTAATTTGAATATAAACACTATATTCAGAAGTTCAATTATATTTAAATGTGTAATAAAAAAACCTTTATATTTATTTATTTTTCGATTGTTAACAGTCATAATAATAATATGTCGAAGTTAAAGATTATTTAGATTTCAATAATGATTGTACATTTATTAAGTATTATTTTACTTCAGTACCTAACTTCAAATTGGGCATTTGTTTATTGCCAATAACCTAATTTCAAATTCATTCAATTATTCATCTAGTTTTTATTTTTAATTCAAATTATTTAAAATATTATATTTAATTTATTAATTAATTTCAAATTTAGCAGTTATCATGGAATTTCAACTAATACATTATTTTTATTGTCAACAATTGTATTTAAAAATCATCAATAACTGGTTGAATTTCCATTAAATACTATAATCATCCTGGATTTATTAATTGTTAATTTAGATTTAATAATTACAGATTAAAATTACTATTTGACTGCATCGATACATCCAGGATGGTCGTTCGTTGTAAACGTATGCTCTTTGTTTAAAGTACACAGACTTTAAGGCCGCGGGCATGTTAACGCCAAAAGCGTCTTATCTGTTTTCCTAAACTAATAAATCATATGTTTACATTAATTTAACAAGCTACCAACTCTAAAAAATAACACAATTGTAAATGATGAAGTTGGTAGCCGCATCGAATATTATATCATAGACGAGTATTGTATGCTTGCTCAATTTGTTGTGTATTCAATCAAGTTTATTGATTTGTTTTTTGAAAAGTTTTGTACTTGGATTTTCAACTTTGTGCTGAACACATCGTAATATACGATGTGTCATAAATTAAAATTTGTATTAATTGAAAATATTAAATAAATAAAATCAAATAAAATTGTTAAACCAAAAATATACAGTCCACATTATTTCAGTCATAAACCTAGTGATAAGTTATTTGGCGAGTTAGATATCGGCGTCATCAGGGATCAAGACTTACAACCCATAAAGGAAAAGAGCTATTCGAAGCCGGACGAATAAATAACTGCGAGTTCCATTCTGGAGGTAAACCAACATACTGGCCTGCTGATATAAATAAAATACCAGATCTCATTGATTTCTATGTAACGAAAGGGATCTTCGAGGATTACATGTGCATCGAAAACAGCGAAGGGATATATTCCGATCATACACCTGTTATCATGACACTCAGCACAATGATAATTAATAAGGATACCCTGCCTAAATTAACAAATAATAGAACTAACTGGGACCTATTCCAAGAACTAATTGAAATGCAAATAAATCTACGAGTGCCGATTAAAACACCGGTAAAGTTGGAAGACGAACTAGAGGTATTTAACAGTACTATTCAACAAGCAGCATGGGAAAGTTCTCCTGCTAGTCACACCGAATCCCGTAGGAATCAAAATTATCCTATTGAGGTCAGGGAGTTAGTTAGAGAGAAACGGAAGTCAAGAAAAACCTGGCAAAGGACACGCGCCCCGGGAAACAAAAAAATTCTCAATTTTCTATGCAATAAACTAAAACAACTTATAAAAGAAATTAAGAATGAAACTATTAACAAGTACTTAAATGGTCTCACCGAACATAAAGATACTAATTACTCTCTTTGGAAAGCAACAAAGGGATTAAATAGAACCAAAATGCATGTGCCGCCTATTAAAAATGGGGAAGGAACCTGGGCCAAAAGCGACAAGCAAAAAGCTATTTTATTTGCGGCTCACTTGGAAGACACCTTTCAACCGTTACCTAGGCAAACAGCAGATGAAAACATAATAACAGTTAGCAAAATTGATGAATGTAATATTCGATGTGTAACATTACAGGAATTAAAAAATGAGATCAAGTGTAATTTGAACGCAAAAATAGCTCCAGGATATGATTTAATTACTGGACAAGTCATAAAAGCCATTCCCGAGAAGGGACTACGAAAATTGGTTCAAATGATCAATGCTGTCTTCAGACTAAAATATGTCCCACGACAATGGAAGGTTGCTGAAGTAATTATGATCCCCAAACCAGGCAAACCAGCGAAGGATAAAAAGTCGTACAGACCGATTTCACTACTTCCTGTAATTTCAAAATTATTTGAAAAATTACTGCTCAAGAGACTCAAGCCAATAATAGAAGAGAGAAATTTGATTCCATCACACCAATTTGGATTTACAGAAAATCACTCTACGATAGAACAAGTTCACAGAATAACGCATATAATCGAAGACTCACTTGAGAATAAGAAGATATGCTCCAGCATCTTCTTAGATGTAGCACAAGCTTTGGACAAAGTTTGGCACAAAGGACTTGAATTTAAATTGCATCGAGATCTACCAAAGCAATTCTATCAAATTCCTAAATCTTATATCGCAGACCGACATTTCCGTGTAAAATATAACCGAGAGTACTCTGAAGTAAAGAGAATATCAGCAGGCATACCACAGGGTAGCGTACTGGGTCCTATATTGTAAATCCTGTACACCAGAGATATGCCAAATACAGAAGGTGGCACCATAGCAACATTTGCAGACGATACAGCTATTCTGGCGACTGGAAAGTGTATATCAGAAGCAACGACCAATCTTCAAAAAGCAACCGACACAGTGAGTAGTTGGACAAAGAAATTGCGCATTAGCCTAAACGAAGCAAAGTCGGTTCACGTAAACTTCACAAACCAGAAAGTTAACTGAATTCCAGTGAAACATTATTCAAGGCCGGTTCCAAATGCTAATACAGCCAAATACCTCGGCATGACTCTCGATTACAAGCTTAGATGGAAAGAGCATGTTAAAAAGAAAAAAGAAGAATTGAACATTAAACATAGGAAAATGTATTGGCTAATAGGTAGAAACTCTGAGCTTACAATACACAACAAATTGCTATTATATCAGCAAATACTTACAACAAATTGGTATTATATCAGCAAATACTTACAGCAAACCAGTATGAACCTACGGTATTCAACTTTGGGGTTGTACCAAGAAGACAAATGTACAAATGATTCAATGTTTTCAAAACAAAGTGCTGCGTGGCATTGTAAATGCACCATGGTACATTAGAAATGATAACCTCCATAGGGACTTAAACATGGAATATGTAAGTGAAGAAATACAAAATCATGCGAAGAAACACATTCAGCGGATATCTCGGCACCAAAATGCAGACATACGAAGTTTGTTGGATACCACCAATGCAGTAAGAAGACTTCAAAGGCAGAAACCTTTGGAATTGGGCAGTTGTATTTAATTAGGATAGAGAAAAATAATTACTATATAAATTCAAACGGGAGTAACCATTGGGCTATTGCCCGTCAAAACTTTTGGATGAATCCCAAGGCTTTCAAACGTCTGGAAATTGTTGCTTGATCAACTCTAAATGATTCTGCAAGTTCTTCTTGCATTTGACATGAATCTTGATCGAGTAATGCCTCCAATTCTTCATCCTCAAACTTTTTCGGCTGACCAGGACGCTCTTTGCCCTTGATGTCAAAATCACCACTTTTGAAGCGACTAAACCACTTAAAGCACTGTGTTTTTGCAAGAGCATGCTCACCATACAAATCCATGAGCAAACGATGACTTTCAACTGCAGTTTTGTTTGCGAAAAAGTGACTCAACAAAACTTCCCGCAAATGCTGTTTTTCGCAAATTTGATAAATTTTCCATCGTTGAAATCGGTTGGATGTGCACAATCAAAACAAAAACTTTTAGCTGATTTTGACAGGTATTGAATAAGGCTTTCAAATGACATACTATATATGTCCATGATGTACTATAACGCATAAACAAGTAATGACATCTAGTATCAAATTCCGGTTTTTAATGCATACACCCAATATATATTACAGTCATCAATTACACACATTCACTCATTCAGTAATTTATTTACATTCGCTCATCGCTACCATTAGTTCGCATGCAAACATTCTAATAAACAAAAAGAACGCAACGATTGAAAATGCAGGCATACCAATACGAAAAAGAAACAAGCAAAATAAAAGGATATGAACGCAGCTTCTTTCGCGCTTTTATTTTTGACAGGTAAAAAAACACAACCAGTGTTACTACAGATTTTTACATCGTTCTTATGGTTAAGAATACCAAAAAAAAAAAGAAAAATATTCTAAACGGCCGTGAAAACAGTAATCAATAATTGTATGCTACCAACGTAGCTTTTACAATAATATAATTATTTTTTTGTAATATATCCATGTACATATATATAGTGTGAAATGTAATACGGGTGTTTGCTTTTTTATTTCGGATTCATCGGAATCAGTTTTGCGAGCTTGCTCACAAGCGTGAAGCGACAATTTCATATTCAGACTATTGTGAATGGTCACTGCAAACCCGGTGAACAAAGCAAAGTGGCATCGCTGATTTGATTAGTTTGAACTAAATGAAATAGGGTGGTTCTATTAGATCGACAAAGGCGCTATTTTGACCGTAAATCATAGCAGCTGGAAAGACCGTAGCATGTCTCCCTGCGGCTTCTTCCATGCGCACACCTTTACAAAATGTCATTCGAATATGTTTACTACATTGATAGTTTTGCTTTCCTATAAACCACGCATAACCGAATTCACCAGGCAACCGACGGACTTAATCTATTTGGTAAACAAATTTACAGTTCGTTGCATTTTTTGTTCGTTTTTCTCGTACATAATTTGCAATTTACTTTTTTACCCGCAATTTTTAACTTACCCCGCTAAAGATGTTTTTACTTCAAAAAGTTGTGGTTCTCGTTGCATTTGCATCTTTTGAAGAAACACTTTGGGGACAATTAACGTATGCAAGATTTTCTCTTGCGTTGTATAAACATATCTTTGATCGCACGGACACCAATATAGAAGAAGTATGGTAGAAGTCGATCTACGTGTCTAAACGGGAAAAATACTACATACATGTGTTATTATTTTTCTTAACTATATTAAATTATTATTATTTTTTTTTTTAAATGTAGCAGAATTGAATTTCTGGTACATCTATAATTTTGTTGTTGCTATAAACCATAAGAAATTCTGATTTTGCGTAGTAATTGGTTTCAATACTTATGTATATTTGCCTATAGATCCTTTGTATTCAAAAAGTTTCTTTTTCCACAAGTTCGCTGCACATGATAGTCTTCTCAATTTTTGTTTTACATTATTAAATACATTACTATTTTATTATTTAGATCATATTTTGCCTAAATAATGTATGTATTGGGAAACTCCCGAAAGGAGCCTATTCAGTAGCTCAACATTTTGCTAAAGTGGAGAGATGCGAATCGAATCGATGAGTTACTACCACCCATTACCATAGAAATTCATCCAGCATATATTAGCGAATCTACTTTTGGAGGACTTCATAATTTTATTTTAAAAAAAAATATGATTATTATTTTCCTATCAGCAATCCAATTAATAGTATTGAACTCTTACAAAATAATACAGATCTAGGTATTCAAAAAGAAACAAAAAAAACAGCGACCTGTTTTACTTTCTTTAATAATAAAATATGGTTGTTAGTTAATAACATTGAACATTTTCAAAGCTATTATCGAGATTTATTTAAGTAGGAGTGTGTTATTGCTAAGATACAACTATGCTTATAAATATAAATAAATTGGTATTTAATAAATTTGTTATGATTTTATGAACAAAAAAATAATAATATTAATAACTAAGTAGAAGAAAACTTTCTCCAATCTAATTTTTAATAATATTGAACATGAACGATAAAAATAAATTAAACTTTTACTGCGTTATTATTTTATATACGAGTACATACTTACGTACACATACATATTTATATCCAGCAAGAATAAATCTTCCAAATTAAAACCATTGATATAAAAAAATGAATAAATCGATCTTTATATTTACTATAAGTATTTCGTGGGTAAATAAATATTCGATTTAGTCGGTTGGGAAATTAAATTGTTATTCAATTATAGCCAGTAATACTCGTAAATAAAATAAGTTGAATATTAAAAATTCAATTATAGTATTATAATAAAATATTATTATAAAACTTTGAAAATGGTATAAAAAGGCAGATAATGGTTTATTTTGAAACAATATCTGTTATTAGGGCAAAAACAAAGGAGAATTCAATTTATTTAAATCTGCTTAGAAATTATAAATAGCTATACATGGAAAATAAAAATATTTACTTGCTTTTCATTAGGTTCTACCTCTCTAGGTTCTGAGGAATACCTTCTAGAAAGTAATATTGGGAGAAACAGGACAGTTTAATTTCAATGAAGCGTGAGTGTACAAACTTCATAATTGTAACGCAACTGTGTGGGACACAAAGTTGCTATTTTCGTGAAATTTGATATACATAATAGAAACAGAATTTTAAAATGATTTTTAAGTGAAGTTCCGTAATGAGGCCAACTAGAACGGAACTTGGACATATCTTATTTTCTTAATCGATTATGATGAAATTCCATATGTTCAATGGAAATGGGATACTAAAATGGTTTTTCTAATTCGGGGACCATACACTAACATCAGAAGCTCTGCTCTCTTCTGTCACAGAAAAAATACATATATAAATTTACCGACTGGCGAGCAGGTACCGCCGGGAGTGGAGAGCGTAGCGAACAGAAACCGGAGCTCCATTGTTGTAATACCTTTTTTTTTTGTTTTTTTTTTTAAATTATATGAATTTCTATATTGTTTTAAAACATTTAAATATGCGGCAGGCGCCGCTCATCAAAGTACAGTTTGGCACAGAAAATTTATAGGGGCGAGACTCGTCTCTTCTTACCTACTTAAGGAGTTAATAAATACATATTTGTTATGCACATTTGTAACCTTTTTAGAGAGAGTGGTCATGCGTGTTTCTCGGAGGATTCAAGTTGGTACTTCCTGTCAGCTTCGTAACTTGCAGCTTCCACAAGTGTTCGTGTTACCTCCACGTGGTGACCGCTGGTAACTAGATTGCTGATACTTTGGTTTCTAGGTTAGAACACGGCGCTTTAGTAGTGAACCTTAAACAAATCACTGGGCTGGGTTAAGGAGTTACTCGTACCGGATTAAGTAGCCTTACCTGTGTATAGCGGCTCTCTGCACAGATGGACACCCTGTTCTCCGCTACTCGTGGGTCCTAACATGGAAGATTCAAAACAAAAACAACAACATACAAAAGAGTCCGGCTCTCTACCAAATCCGGGAAATGCAGACAAGGAGACTCGGGTCAGAAAAGACAGGCTAACAAAGCGGGACCAAAGCATGAAGGTTAGCTGGTTCCTCAAGACCAACGTATAATACTATGAGAAAGGTATGGAGGGCCCTGGTCTAAATAAATAACATTTCGCCGCAAGACAGGATGGAGAAATCCAAAGCCACGCTAGCGTGGGCAGAGAAAATCACCGAACAAAGGTCGGAAGGCCCTTCAGCTGGCCCACGGCTAAAAAGGGTAAGATTCCAGGAGGAAAGTCCTAAGATCACCAAGAGGAGAAGCTCCACGCTACCGAGTCAGGTACTTAAGGATCAGCTGGTTGTGGCAGTCAGTGACCAATCCCAAGAGGTTGGCAGTATGACGTGGAGAAAGTGGAGACCAGCTATCATGGCTGGTCTCCACTTTCGCATTTTTCTCTTGACAAAAAAAAAATTTAGTCCATTTTTTTCCTCGTGACAATTTTTAGTACATTTTCCAAAATACATACACAAAAAACCAAGTATAACAAAACTGAAAACTTTAACCGGTTATCAATTTTTGTCTGGTTTTCAGACAAAAAAATCGGAAAATGATGAAATTTGGTTTCCAACTTTTAACACAGCAGTGGAGGGTGGCGTTGGTATGTACTTTTTTAATTTATGTGTTAGTGTTTACTTTTGTGAGAGACGCCATTATGGTTGTTTGTATTTTTTTACGTTCTTACATTTTATTTTTAATTCTCTTGTGCGATCATTTTTAGTTTAAAGAATTTTTATTTTTCTGTTTGTGTCTGCGAATTATTTAACTAACATGTATAATAAAATCAATTTGTAAAAACATATTTAAATAGTGAGCAAGTTTTACGTTTTGCTTGTGCCAAACTCTAATTGATTTTAAACTGAATAAATGTTTCAAACTTAATTTTTGGTGATTTTGCATATTTACACAGGTCTCATAAAATATTTAATCCGGTCTATTTCAATGACCCAGATATGGGCCACCAAATTAGATTTGAGCAAGCCAATTGGTTTCATGACAAATTACAGTTTGGATGAAAGATATACATATCCGAGGCATGGCTTGCAAATCATGATACAAATGTATGCCGAATGGACTGGAGCATTTATTCAATGGTTGATTATGTTGTTGCTGCAAGGCGTAGTGTTAAAAAAAAAATGTAAAAAAATCCTAATAAAATTTTAAAATTAAAAAAAAAAATATTTTCGGAAATAAAAATACTTGGGAATTGATTTGAGCATGCGCATTGAAATTTT
The DNA here is from genome assembly GCA_958295665.1 of Tipula vernalis. NCBI lineage: Eukaryota > Metazoa > Arthropoda > Insecta > Diptera > Tipulidae > Tipula > Tipula vernalis. Next base: position 233,287,657 of record OY282558.1, on the reverse strand, counting down.
GTCAAGAGAGGAAAAGATCAGAATAATCAATATTTTTGTCATGACGTTGTGCCATTTGAGCATAAATTGTATTTTATGCTCAATTTCATGTCATTTTAAAAATATATTTCTATTTGGGTTTGACATCTTTCAAAATAAAAAATCGCGTATGTTTGTTCGTGAAAAAATAATTTTGATAGTAAATTAATATAAGTGGAATATATTACGTGAATTGGTTATAATAATAGTGATTAATATAATAATAAATAGTTTTTAGTTTCTTTTTTTCTTTTTATTTAAATAATCTGGTGTTTGATTTTGTGCCGTCGGACATGAAACGTAAATATACATACATATTTTTATTGTTATTTTAATGTCTGTGAAGTTAGCCCGAAAATTATCCCAGAAAAGTGTGTTGGCAACACTAATATATAATGATACAACAATATCACGATATTTTACCTGTCATCAAAGAAAAATTTATCTATCCTGACATTATTTAGTGTCAGCCCGGAAAAAAACTATCATGCTATTTTTATGTCATCCCGAAAAAACTATCATGACAGTATTTATACCAGAAAAATATTTTTACAAGATATATGAGTTAATAACATGTAAAAATATTTTTTGGGATAAATTTATACGGATATTTTTTTGTGTTTTCTAGCCAATAGCTGCACATTTTCAATACGAAAAGCGGAGCAATAGTTACAACGTAAGTTGTAACTCTAAGAATTGATGCAAGAAACCATCATAAGCACAAGTATAAAAATTCTAGATCCAAATAGAATTCTTAAAAGTCATACAAAATAAAAATTAACGAGCACGGCTTGGTATAGGTTTTGTAGGCCATAGATACAGCTTGCTTATGGCCACAGTAAAAAAAAATTCTATTAGCCGTTAGGTAGATATAGTCCCTTGAAGTCATATAAGATATGAATTAACGAGAACGGCTTGGTATAAGTTTTGTAGGCCATAAATACAGCTTGCTTATGGCCACAGTAAAAAAAAATTCTATTAGCCGTTAGGTAGAAATAGTCCCTTGAAGTCATATAAGATATCAATTAACGAGCACGGCTTCGTATAGGTTTTGTAGGCCATAAATACAGCTTGCTTATGGCCACAGTAAAAAAATTGTATTAGCCGTTAGGTAGATATAGTCCCTTGAATTCATATAAGATATCAATTAACGAGCACGGCTTGGTATAGGTTTTGTAGGCCATAGATACATCTTGCTTATGGCCACAGTAAAAAAAAATTGTATTAGCCGTTAGGTAGATATAGTCCCTTGAAGTCATATAAGATATGAATTAACGAGAACGGCTTGGTATAAGTTTTGTAGGCCATAAATACAGCTTGCTTATGGCCACAGTAAAAAAAATTGTATTAGCCGTTAGGTAGATATAGTCCCTTGAAGTCATATAAGATATTAATTAACGAGCACGGCTTCGTATAGGTTTTGTAGGCCATGAATACAGCTTACTTATGGTCACAGTAAAAAAAAATTGTATTAGCCGTTAGGTAGATATAGCCCCTTGAAGTCATATAAGATATCAATTAACGAGCACGGCTTGGTATAGGTTTTGGACAACAAATTTGGACAAACAATTTTGGACAACATAACATAACCTCGTAAATATATTGTATTGTAAATTACTTTGGTTCGATATTTCCGTTTTTTTCTTGAATTCTGTTTGCTTAAAAGACGATTATAATACATCAGAAGTGTTTTGGTAAATAAAAATTGCGGCAATATCATGAATAAATTTTTACTTTTTACTTTTTTTTTTAAATTTTACGTTGGGTATTTTCCTTGTTTGTTGGCGATTAAATTTAGTTTAGTGTAAATTGAGGCACATACAGAGACTTTTATACTAACGCCATCTATTTAAATATTACATTAACTAACTCGTTCTACTTTAGTTAGTTAGTTTAGTCGATTAAGGCACACAGCATTATTGACGATTGGAACATCACAGATTCCACCTAGCGGACATTTTTTAAACTGATAATTTAACGTTCGAAATTGTTGTAAACAATTCAAATTTTGAACTGTAAACACAATTTTTACTTACCAGATTGCTAATAATTGTAAATAATTCATATTTTGGATTATAAAAACAATTTTTAATTACCGGATTGCAAAATTTTCTTTCGTCGCATTTATGAGAAATGTCATCTTGCCAGTTGCCTCATTTTAACTTTTTCCTCGAGTGGCGCTTTCTCTACTTTTACAACTGTCAATAAGCGTGTTCTATTGGCGTTAGCAAACTACTCACAAGTACTTGTATCTACTCGCAACTACTTTTGCTCAAGTGATGGTGTAGTTGTTAGAAGTAGTTACGCATATAATTAACGCAAGCAGGATTTTAATTTAAAAAATCCTAATAGATGGCTCTATACCAATTTTGGTCGTGTGAAACGTCATTTTTTAACCCTAATCCAACCAAGGTGTGCCTTTTTGGGTCTTTTGATAAATGCATCGATTTTTAAAATAATGTTAATTTAGTTATAAACTTGTATGTATTTTATTTTCAAACATTTCCATACAACGTATTTGACATCTAATCATTCTCTGAAAAAAATTTCGTAATCGAATTTGAATTTACTGACATATGTTGGTTCGATTAGGGTTAAAAACAAAAAAAAAATTGTTTATGTTTGTTATACGACGCGTAATTGTTAAATCGTAAAAATATTTGAATTATTTGTTGTTTAATGTTTTATTACTTATTATTATTAATAGATCAACGTATTTTTTATTCAAATCTAGCAGTTAGTTAAATTGAGGTTATGTTTTACTACTGTCATAAAAATTTGCGTTCTTTTGAACATCTACTCGCAAGTACTTGGCAGTAGCAAATTGTTTCCAATGGAACGCAGTGGATAGTAAATCTACCAGAGACTTAAAACATAAGTGCTTATTGGCGACTGGAAAACTGGAAAATGTGATATCTATCGGAAATAATATAAACCCTACGCTCTGCATGAAATGACATTTTCCTCCATATAAAACATATGGAGAGTGAAACTACCGGTATTAAATTAAACCCTACCTACCTATCTTTTGCCGTTTTTCACAGCTATATCCGTTATTCGCTTTTTAACACAAAATGACTGACATCTGGTGGACGATGTTGAAACTAGAGTTAAAGGTGAACAGCAATCAAAAAAATACATTATTGGACCATTTAGTTATTGATTTCGGTACAAAAAAATTGTTTATTGCACATGAGATATACATTTATTACATAACAAACATAAAAATAAGCACTGCTGTTCACTATTTGGCTTATAGGTACTTGCGACTTTCCAGTCGACCACCACAAGTATATATAAGCACTTATGGTGCATGTCTTTGCTAGATTAACGTTAGTGAATCTAGCAAAGACATGAACCATACGTGCTTATAGGTACTTGCAGTGGTCGATTAAAAAGCCATTAATATTGGTTGTGTGTGTGTGTTTTAATTTACATTCTGAGAACTAACGGAAAACTGGCAAACCGTCCTTTAATTTTCATACGCATTTACTGCAACAGCATGTTTTTTATTAAAGAATTAATTTGCCGTAAATTGCTTTCGGTTATTGATAAATAAAGTTAAAAAACAAAATCTAACGTAACTAAGATATGTGTAAAAATATTTTATAAAAGTTTAGACAGTGGATAGTGATTTTTTTTAAAAGTGAAACCATAAACAGTATTTGGTCCCTTTTAAAAAATGCGTGATACCTACTTAGGTAAATCAAAATTACAAATAAAAAACAATATTTGTTTGTAGATCAAGTGATTTATTTAATAAATTAAACCAAAAACATAACGGCTAATATAATTTTTTTTACTGTGGCCATAAGCAAGCTGTAGATATGGCCTACCAAAACTATACCAAGCCGTGCTCGTTAATTGATATCTTATATGATTTCAAGGGACTATATCTACCTAACGGCTAATACAATTTTTTTTTACTGTGGCCATAAGCAAGATGTATCTATGGCCTACAAAACCTATACCAAGCCGTGCTCGTTAATTGATATCTTATATGAATTCAAGGGACTATATCTACCTAACGGCTAATACAATTTTTTTACTGTGGCCATTAGCAAGCTGTATTTATGGCCTACAAAACCTATACGAAGCCGTGCTCGTTAATTAATATCTTATATGACTTCAAGGGACTATATCTACCTAACGGCTAATACAATTTTTTTTACTGTAGCCATAAGCAAGCTGTATTCATGGCCTACAAAACCTATACCAAGCCGTTTTCGTTAATTAATATCTTATATGACTTCAAGGGACTATATCTACCTAACGGCTAATAGAATTTTTTTTTACTGTGGCCCTAAGCAAGCTGTATTCATACCCTACAAAACCTATACGAAGTCGTGCTCGTTAATTGATATCTTATATGACTTCAAGGGACAATATCTACCTATTATTATTATTATTGGGGGGGCCATGCGGGCGATCAGCCACTTCGCACTGCGACCTAAAAGATCTATTGTGCTGGCCCCTGCTTAATTATCCGTCCAGTCAATTTTCAGGTTCTTAATGAACCTGACAATATTGCCTCCCGGTACGTGATACATACTATCTGGGCTTATTGCTCTCCCTCCTAGATGTTTACTACAGCATGTAGTTCCGCTAGAAAGACGGTAGCATTGGAGCTCAAGGACCTCGAGAGGGTTGTCCCACTCCCGTATATTCCTACTCCTGCCCCGTATTCCGTTTGTTTTTACTCTTACGAGTTGCTGGGAATTGCAAATCGCCTGTAGGTCACCCAGCTATACTACAGGAAGGCTAAATAAAACTGGAGGGTGCCTGGTATCCAGAGTCCGCATATTTTGGGCTGATTAACCTATCAGCCATTCATCTTTCGGCATATGCTGTTCCACCTTAGATTAGGGTTTTTTGTCAAGGTTTTCTCCTTTAGCGCCGTACTTTAGCCTGTGCCAAATGGCCTAAAATGTGCCAAGTGGCCTTAGTTACCAGTGGTTGCCACGAGGAGGCACTACGTACACTTGCGAATTGTGAACAGGTTACCCCTTACACAATTGTGCCCATCACGTAGCTGCCTAATGACAAGACCAGAACAGCCCACGTGATGCGCACCCTACTGGAAGGTTACGGAGCTGGTAGATTAATCTACTCAACTTTGATCCCCCCTTCCAATAGACGCCAAACCACCAACCAAATCCAATATCTACCTAACGGCTAACACAATTTTTTTTTACTGTGGCCATAAGCAAGCTGTATCTATGGCCTGCAAATCCTATACGAAGCCGTGCTCGTTAATTGATATCTTATATGAATTCAAGGGACTATATCTACCTAACGGCTAATACAATTTTTTTACTGTGGCCATAAGCAAGCTGTATTTATGGCCTACAAAACCTATACGAAGCCGTGCTCGTTAATTAATATCTTATATGACTTCAAGGGACTATATCTACCTAACGGCTAATACAATTTTTTTACTGTGGCCATAAGCAAGCTGTATTTATGGCCTACAAAACCTATACGAAGCCGTGCTCGTTAATTAATATCTTATATGATTTCAAGGGACTATATCTACCTAACGACTAATACAATTTTTTTTTACTGTAGCCATAAGCAAGTTGTATTCATATCCTACAAAACCTATACGAAGTCGTGCTCGTTAATTGATATCTTATATGACTTCAAGGGACTATATCTACCTAACGGCTAACACAATTTTTTTTTACTGCGGCCATAAGCAAGCTGTATCTATGGCCTACAAAACCTATACCAAGCCGTTCTCGTTAATTGATATCTTATATGACTTCAAGGGACAATATCTACCTAACGGCTAATACAATTTTTTTTACTGTGGCCATAAGCAAGCTGTATTCATATCCTACAAAACCAATACGAAGCCGTACTCGTTAATTGATATCTTGTATGACTTCAAGGGACTATATCTACCTAACGGCTAATACAATTTTTTTTACTGTGGCCATAAACAAGCTGTATTTATGGCCTACAAAACCTATACGAAGCCGTGCTCGTTAATTAATATCTTATATGACTTCAAGGGACTATATCTACCTAACGGCTAATACAATTTTTTTACTGTGGCCATAAGCAAGCTGTATTTATGGCCTACAAAACCTATACGAAGCCGTGCTCGTTAATTAATATCTTATATGATTTCAAGGGACTATATCTACCTAACGACTAATACAATTTTTTTTTACTGTAGCCATAAGCAAGTTGTATTCATATCCTACAAAACCTATACGAAGTCGTGCTCGTTAATTGATATCTTATATGACTTCAAGGGACTATATCTACCTAACGGCTAACACAATTTTTTTTTACTGCGGCCATAAGCAATCTGTATCTATAGCCTACAAAACCTATACCAAGCCGTGCTCGTTAATTGATATCTTATATGACTTCAAGGGACAATATCTACCTAACGGCTAATACAATTTTTTTTACTGTGGCCACAAGCAAGCTGTATTCATATCCTACAAAACCAATACGAAGCCGTACTCGTTAATTGATATCTTGTATGACTTCAAGGGACTATATCTACCTAACGGCTAATACAATTTTTTTTACTGTGGCCATAAACAAGCTGTATTTATGGCTTACAAAACCTATACCAAGCCGTGCTCGTTAATTGATACCTTATATGAATTCAAGGGACTATATCTACCTAACGGCTAATACAATTTTTTTTTACTGTGGCCATAAGCAAGCTGTATTCATGGCCTACAAAACATATACGAAGTCGTGCTCGTTAATTGATATCTTATATGACTTTAAGGGACTATATCTACCTAACGGCTAATATAATTTTTTTTACTGTAGCCATAAGCAAGCTGTATTCAAGGCCTACAAATCCTATACGAAGTCGTTCTCGTTAATTGATATCTTATATGACTTCAAGGGACTATATCCACCTAACGGCTAACACAATTTTTTTTACTGTGGCCATAAGCAAGCTGTATCTATGGCCTACAAAACCTATACCAAGCCGTGCTCGTTAATTGACATCTTATATGACTTCAAGGGACAATATCTACCTAACGGCTAATACAATTTTTTTTACTGTAGTCATAAGCAAGCTGTATGTAATCCTAGAAAACCTATACGAAGCCGTGCTCGTTAATTGATATCTTATATGACTTCAATGGACTATATCTACCAAACGGCTAATACAATTTTTTTTTACTGTGGCCATAAGCAAGCTGTATCTATGGCCTACAAAACCTATACCAAGCCGTGCTCGTTAATTGACATCTTATATGATTTCAAGGGACTATATCTACCTAACGGCTAATGCAATTTTTTTTTGGCCATAAGCAAGCTATATTCATGGCCTACAAAACCTATACGAAGCCGTGCTCGTTAATTGATATCTTATATGAATTCTAGGGACCAGTAATTTATGCTTTGTTCAACTTCAATATACTTTTTCGAATAGTTTGTATAAGTGAATATTGTAGTGATTACTCAATTTGAATTTTTGACTACCAATTTATTTATAATATATTTTACGTACCTAATAGTGTTTTTATTAATCACATACAAAAAAGTATTTTATGATTTTGTTTTATTTTGCATATTTAATTTCTACGACAGATTATATAAATATATTTTGTTTCGTTATAGTTTTCATAATACGCTAGTTATAATATATTAGTATTACCATATTTAACTATAATCGTTTTCTGGGATTTTCTTCTGGGCTAATTTCACAGAGGTGTTATTTTAGACAGCATATAAATTTAAAATATATATGTATATGTACATACATATTTTATTTTGTAGGCAGACTTTTAATTTTAGGTATTTTTGTAATTCCAGTCGGAGTAGATATATCGCTGATGGGCAGATGACGTTCACTTGGTTTTATATGAGCTAAAATATTTTATAACAATTTAACTTATTAATTTTATTTCAGGGAGTAAGGTTGATAATTTTGTTCTTGTATTAATATTTAAATATTTTTCAGCAATCGAAGAAAAATTAATAAACTTATTAAAGGACTCCAAATTTTTATTGTTGGTGGATGCTATCCATCCCCATTTTAAAAATATGGCAAAGCGGGCTGCACTGTGGCAAACGGTTCAAATTGAAGTTAATCATCCGGACCTCCAAAAAATGTACCGCAACCTGAAACGGCACTACACAGCTCTAAAAAGCAGCCGGAATGGGAAGAGTGGAGATGGAAAGAAGGAGTTTACAGTAGAAAATCATCAATTTTTAAAGGAAATGGAGTATTTTAAAAAATACTTTATTAGCTCGGAGTAAGTACCATTTTATAAATAATATTTATTTATTTTGTAATGAATTGTATTTTAATTTAATTCCAGAACGGCTTTTTCTAATTATGCGGCTCCAAGTGTCCAAAATTCAAAACAAACATTTATGGATAATTTTAGTATTGAAATAATGGAAGATGCACATGAGGAGATTGTGTTATTCCCAGAGCTGCCCTATTTCAATGATGAGGATAGCAATACATTTGATGCGTTAGATTCGAGCGATATTGTCGTTGTTCCTGCTTTTGAATCTTCAACGGCCGGATCAACGACATTGTCGATCGAGTCTATTGCTGAATCAACACAAAATTGTGCAGGAATTACGACTCGATTGGAATCATTGCCTGGTGCATCAAGCAGCAACGCAGGGCCAATTAGAATGACAGAAAAAAACGATCCAATAGAACTCCTCGTCCAACATCGACCCACGGGTACACTCCTAGTGACTACGTCAAATTGTCGACTACATCGGAAAGCAACAGAAAGTGGCATGTAAGATGTTTCGTGCGAAGTGTGAACCTCCGTCTACAGATCCACCTACATCTTCACCTGACTATATTAGCCGATATACTGCATACTTGGAAAGTATGTTGCGATGTTTGCCGGATGCCGAAGTGAAAAACAAAATTAAAGAATTGGATGCTGTATTTTTATCGATTTTTCTGTTATCGTTTTTTTTTGTTGTCGATATTTTTATCGATTTTTTTGTTATCGTTTTTTTTTGTTATTGATATTTTTAAACATTATTATTATGCTTTTATTATTAATTATTTACATATTTCTGGAATTTTGTTTTATTTTATTATTACTAAAGTAAATTTACAATGCCGGAAATATGGTATGTAGACAAAAAATGTGCCTGTTATTTAAATAAATTCTTATTCTATTTTACATAAATTTTTCTGTTTTTAATTTTAATTAGTCGGTTGTCCTGAAAGTGAAGTGAACAAAAATATATGCTGCGAACATATGATATCGTATTGCAATATATATTTTCAATGCCATATTCGTCCATAATTTCAATTGTTTTACTAAAACACATGATAATGATGCCTTCTACGACTAGTAGTGGAAAAAATAAATTATTTAATTTATAAATTAATATTTCAATTAACTTGAACGCTAACCTAGAAGTGAGCAAAATATGTTGCAGGCAAGATGTCCCAGATTGTTTTAAATGTTGCCCCAATCTATCATGTGCCACATTTTGAGGGTCCGCTCTAGAAATAGCTCTGCCACGCCTTGCAAGTGATATTTGAAAATAAAAATATTTATTTAGTAAGTATTTTTAATTTAATTACTTACGATAAAGTTAAACAATTTATTTTTGATCTTAGAAAATGAACAATTGTAAACCAACAACGTTATTCTCGCAAGTTTAAAAAATACCGCTTCATTATTCTTAACGGGGGGTATTTTAGAACCAACAATTTTTTTGATTATAATGGCAATACTAATTTTCAGCAGACAGCAAATACGTCAAAGGTGCGTATCGAGTTTCTATTACACAATTTCTTTTAAAGCGTTATTTGTGTCTTTGAAATTTGCGTGCATCTCGCGCGTCGAGTTTGGTTAGGGCATTTAACACAAGTTCTGAATTTGAATACTTTTATTTATTATTTTTAAATTTATTTCTGCATAAAGCTTTTTAAATTATGCAAAATCGAATTTTAATGTAATTCGAATTGGATAGAATTTGGTACCTACATATATATGGTACACAATACCTTCTTTTCATTAAATTGATAAATTTGTATTTTTGCGATTTTCAACAACGAGATGAATTAATGAATCAATATTTATGATGTTCATTTCTTTAAATTACCTTTTTGACTATTCAAACCATTTTTTTTTTTGTAAAATATTTTCCAGTCAAAACAAAGACAATTTTTACGAAAGACAAACAAAGCATATACGTACATAACTAATATGTACGAGTATATATTGATATGAACATTCGCACATGTATTATGTTAAATTGTAATTAAATTTTAAAATTTACACAAACAATTTGTATTTATGTAAGTTTTAGTCACATGAAATATGTACTCGTATGTTAATGAATAAAGCAACGCTGAAAAAGTATAATCTTAATCAAAAGATGAATAACAAATAAAATTTAAATACAAATTAACAATTTTTTGCCGTTGCCTTATGACATTAAGGATGAGATTTTTTTTTTTGCGTTACGAAAATTGTTTGAATCCAAAAGTTACACGTTAATATGCCTATCTACTAATTAACTTTTTATTTTACTTTTTCTCATTTTAATTAAACCCCCGTAAAAATAAAGATATTAAGATTTTATATTCGGCTTATTTTATTGGGAAAGGAATTAAACTTTAAGTGGTATGTTGAGTGAAGATGCCTCTTTTACGATTATTGTATTAAAACCATTGCAATAAAATATAGGAGCCTGTGAAATTCCATTATTATCGGAAAGAGTTCTATAAAATAGTTAGAAAAAGTTACTATGGGGATAAATAGATGAGGATATAAATTGTTCAAGAATGCGTCCCATATTATATAAAGGGTGTTTCAACAAGAGATATCGTTTAGTGTTGAGAAACGGATCACTTACGACAATAATGTGCGAAAAAGTCGTGGTCAAAGCGTGGTAACACGAGAGAGCGTGGTTGGGAAGTTTTAATGCATCTACCGAAGAGTCCTGATCTTGTCCGTCAGATCATCATTTGTTACGTTCACTGCAGAACTCTCTTAATGGGGTAATACTGACTTCAAAAAAGACCTGTGAAAATTACTTAGTTTAGTTTTTACCCAAAAAATGTTATGCGTTCTTCCTTTTTCCTGTCTAATTCCAATCTGTTTTGCAGGCATAATTATTATTATTATTTATTGAAATCTTCAAAATACAATTAATTCTGTAGATGTTTTCTTTTGTTTTTTGCTGTTACCGTGCAAATATCAATTAATAAAAAATAAATTACATATTTAACTATTACCATTTACATCGATAAACAATCTCTTAAACCTATCTATTGAGCAAGAATCTTTAATACAAAAACGTATGTATGTTGTTGAAAGTGCACATAACACCGAAAAAAAGACTATCATGAAGTTGGACACACGAATTCTATGGAAGCAATATGTGATTATTCCGCGAAAAAACTCCATAGTGCATTTTATCAAATAAATAATTGAATGATTTTTTAAATAAAATACGGAAAATAAAACCACAAGACTAAAACATGAACAGTTGTGGCGGCGCATTCATTTTCATTCGTCTTTTCGAATTCACCGCCACACAATCTGTTCCCACGGGAACATTAACAAACAAACGAAAACACCTAATACAGAATACTCAACTTAAACTACTGTCTCTTCCAGACAACAAAATACACAAAACCAAAATAAATAAAATTAAATGAGCAGAACTCGCGATCTTCAACACGGTGGTATGCCGACCACCACGCGCGGTGTAAGAATGGTGGTGCAAAAATAATAAATTAAAATGTTAATTAAATAATTAAATTGAAATAAAATGTATTAATTAAAAATAAATTAAGTTAAATGTGTTATTATTTATTTGTGAACACATTATTTGGTGACCACCGACGTCCGTTTTTACGGAGTGGAACACGCCACACCTCAAATTAAACAAAAGAATAAAAGAAAATATAAAATGGGCGCAACATATTTTTAAAAAAATCAAAAAATGTTTACACCTGGTATGATACCGTACCAGGTAAACGGTATGTACCTTATTATTATTATTTTTTTTTTAAGGGTTAAAAAAAATCACGAGCCATGTTAATTTGTTTTGTGTTTTTATTCAATCGTATTTAAAAAAAAAATCACCACACACGGAGTCGCAAACAAACACGTTTTATTGTGACAAGGTTGCGCGCCCACATACGCACACACATACAAAGGAGTCACATGCGCACAAAACGGAGTCACACATACACAAGGAGTCATGCAGCAACACACGTGGTCATACGCCGTTACACATGCGTAGTCACGTACATCAGCAATCATCACCCGAAGCGAAAGCAACAACAACAACAAAATAATAACAAGCATGACAACAAGCTCCAACATCAAAACAACCGGAGTTGTACACACATTACACACAAAAATGGAGTCAAAGAGCGCCATCACTGCCGTCGCCATCATCACAACCATCGCCGCCATCGCAACAGCTGTCAGTAACAACATCGCCGGCATCATCATCATCATTATCATGACCACCATATTGATATCGCCGACACCATTCATCACCACCACGGACAGCAGCAGCAGACAACGGGACTAGCAGCAGCGGCACCAACATCATTACCGCCATCGCCGTCATCATGGGCAATATTACCGACAACATCATCAGCAACACTTCATATTTTTTATTTTTTTTATATATACTATATATTGTCAATTTTTTTTTCACCATTTTTGTTTCTTTTCGGGTTCATTTTTAGTTTTATTTTTTTTTAAATTCAATAAAAGTATTTTGTTTTGTGTTTTATTAAATGGCTCAATCAAAATGGCGTATCGCAAAACGCCAACCCAGCCATACCCGACAAAAATCCCCATACGCACTCGGACACACTGACAGGACCGAAACTGGCCCCAAAACAAGCTACGTGAGGCTTCAGAACATACTATTTTGGTCTGGCGCATGTTTTGGGACCAGCTACTGACAACTAGGACCGAGACTAACAAAACCTTGACACGAAAATGTCAGACGTAAACTGGCAAGTCACGGTTTTGCATGTCGGTCGACACACCCTCGCATACGCACGAGCATCACAGGCACTTGCATACGCACGAGCATCGCACACGCACGCAAGTATCACACACACACACACTTGCACGCCCACGCAAGCATTATACCCACACACGCAAACACACTTGCACGCCCACGCAAGCATCATACCCACACACGCAAACATCACGTACGCACAACATTACAGTACAGAGGGGGAGATGCACTCGTGCGGGAGTCCTGTGGCGGCGCATTCATTTTCATTCGTCTTTTCGAATTTATCGCCACACAATCTGTTCCCACACGAATATTAACAAACAAACGAAAACACCTAATACAAAATACTTAACTTAAACTACTGTCTCTTCCAGACAACAAAAGACACAAAACAAAAATAAATAAAATTAAATTTCAGTCTGCTCTCGATCTTCAACATGGCGGCATGCCGACCACCATCGCGCGGTATAAAAATGGTGGTGGAAAATAAAAAATAAAAATGTTAATTAAATAATTAAATTGAAATAAACACCCCTATTCTCTTAGTCGTGTCACTTCACTCGAAGTGACAATTGTCGTCTCACTTCAACTATAGATTGGTATTCTCTTAGTCGTGCGAAGTGATGTGACGCGACAAAGGTCATTAACTATGTTTATCTGGCAATACTAATAAAGTTCCTTATATTTAACATGAAATTGACATTTGCGATTTAAATAAAAAATTAGTTGATTGTTTAAAGTTAAATAAATTCAAGTGAAACATAAAATGAGTAGCGTTGAATTTTTCAATAGTGATAGTGATGAGGAGGAGAATAATATTTATAATATGGCGGTTAAGCGCAGAGAGCTTAGGGATACAACAAATCCATTGGAATTCCCGAATAACTTGTAAGTTATTGAAAATAATTTTTTTTCATAAATTTCAAAATTTGTTTTGTTTGTTTAAGATTCCACAAGAATTTTCGTCTAAATAAACAAGCATTCAATTTTTTACTTGAAAAAGTTCAAGATAAATTAAAGTTGACAACAAGATCGAGTTCTGTTTCGCCAGTTATTAAATTAGCAGCAACATTGTGATTTTTTGCTGTAGGGAGCTGTCAGACAGGTATTGGCAACGAATTTGTAGCGGGGTTGGCCCAGTTAACATTTTCAAAAAGTCTAGGCGAAATATGTGATATTCTCGAGGAACAAATTTTTCCTGAGTTTATTAAATTTCCAACAACTGATACCGAAAAGGAAACAATAAAACTGGGATTTTACGAGAAATTTGGGTTCCCTGGAGTGATCGATTGTGTCGACGGGACGCACATAAAAATCATACCACCAATTAAACGAGAGAGGCATTTATATATTAACAGAAAAGGGTTTTATAGCCTAAATATTATGATTGTAAGTTGATGTGGTCATTTTATCGAGTTGTATTTACTAATTTGCTTCTATTTATTAAATCGTTTCTTAGGTTTGTGACGATCGGTTCATAATGGTCAAATTAATACGTGGTTATTAGGTAATTTTCAACAAGGTATGAAATGTCTTGTTTCTATGTTTTGTTTTAATTGTAGGTGATGCAGGATATGCTCTTAAGCCTTATTTGATGACACCTTTTCGGGCAATTGGACCAGAATCAGCAGAAAGGCGATTTAATACGAAGCATGCGAAAGCCAGAAATATTATTGAACGAGCAATTGGAGTTCTTAAGAACCGCTTTCGTTGCTTGCTTGGGGCGAGGCAATTACACTAGTCGCCGAAAAAAGCAGCACAAATTGTTGATATTTTTGTTGTGCGCTGCATAATTTATGTATTTCGCATAACATCGAATTCGAAATCCGAGAGCCAAATGCAGATGATGACAGCAGACTTGAATATATAGAAGAAGATGAAGGCAGCGATGGAGCGCAACGAGTGAGAGCTCGAGTAATGAATCCGATTTGTTAATTTCAAGCTTAGATATAAAAAATATAATTTATAAATAATTCAGACTTCTTTTTTTTTCACATGAATATCACATAATAATTTCAATTTCATCACATACATATTTACATAATTTTTTCTGGTCATCTGCGTTACAAATTTTAAGCTCGCTTCTCTTTCAGTGCCAGCTTTCTTTCTTTGTGGTCCAGTGTTCTAAGCTTGTACTCCATATTTTGTTGGCGATGTTTTCTTTTTTCCAGCTGTGTTTCCTTCCAAATTTTAAATTTTTGTTCTTTTATTTCGCAAGTTTTCCTTATATGCAAGTTTTCCTTATATTCCTTATATTATATACCTTGCACATTCCGTATAATATTTGGTTTGCTCGTCCATCTTTGTTATCTGATCCTTTAAATATTTTGTCTGTTCTTTTATTTGGCTTGTTTGATCTTCGAGAAGGCGCCTTCTTTCTTCTTAGATATTTGACGGTACGGATGGTTTAGAGCGAGTCGTTGCTGGTATGTTAGTTTGTAGTTCGATTTCATCGACAATCACTGACACCGATTCTGTGACTACATTCGCTGTATATAAATCAGTGAAGGATATTTCATTATTTTCACAGTTTGTATATGTTGCTTGCGGGGTAATTTCTAACCCAAAGGTTCGGTTAGCGACAGAACTAACTTTTTCTAAGCACAACAAACTAATGAAGCTCTCCTCTAGAGGCTTAAACGAGTACAAATTATTCGATCCACCCCCGTGCCTGATATTTCCTTTTTGTTATGGCTCAGTTTTTTTTAAATTTTATTTTTAAAATCAATCCATACCTGAAATGAAATAATAAATAAATTAATATTTACATATAAATTAGAGAAATATGCTACCTTTAGCCATTTGGATCCTTCTCTTGTTGGAGGCCCCAAACTATTTAATTGCTCAACGAAAACATCCCACGCCGCGTAATATTCTTGCTTCCAGCTCCCAAATACAATAAACCTCTTGGCTACTTCAACATTTCTGTGGTCACAAGTTAAAACTGCTAAAGTCAATTTTCTCCATTATTCAGGAGAGCCGAATAACGTATAAAAACTGAATTTTAAAAAATATAGAATTTACAGAAAATAGTTATCACACTAAAATAATGGCTTATTTTAAAGTCTTTTAATGAATTATTCGTCTTAAGTTTTTCTCAAATAATAACGGCACTATGATCAAATGAACAATTTTACTAGTTTTGTCACATTCATTTTAATTAATTAAGATTGGTAAATTGCAGTTTGGGTGCTGGGTGGGATTCAATAGGGTAGGCGTTGACCGTTTATAGCCAATTATAAATTGGTTTATACTCCAACGTTGCAACTATGTAGAAACCATCAACTGTCTCTAGTTTACCTCCACGCGGTAGCACCTGGGCAACGTTTGTTTTGCATTTTTAATGTATCACAACGGCTGAACTTCTAGAGGCGAGTGTAATAACACTATAAAAACAAAAGCAATGGATAAAACAAACAAGGAAACTGATACCCTAGGTGGCAGACCTGATGTTCAGGAAAATCCACTCTCTCCGGAGGTCGGTCCCATGGATTCTAGGGGGGACCAAACATTGCTACATAATTCAAATGATACCAAAAATAAGCTAAGAGATATCAACGCTCAAAAGAGTAACGAGGAAGAACTTTCATTCCGAAAGGGCTCCATTACAATCAGATCACCTATAAAAAAAATATTTGCAAACAACGCAATCTCCACTGAAAAAGTAACTTCATTATCAGAACAAATGCCGAGTGCATCAACAAATATTATAAATAGCGAGGAGCTGTTAAATAAATTTCAAAAAATGGAGAAACTAATCGCGCAGCTGAGCAATGAAGTTGCTGAACTTAAGAGAGAAAACTCTACACTAAAAGAAAAGGTTAAAAATAGCATAGCTAAGGATTCAGCACGAGTTAACAATCTTTCTTTAAACCATATTCAGCCATCAGCCAGTCAACATGAACATTCAAATAATTCCAACTGGTTGCTGCGGCAATTTCCAGTTTTTCAACAGAATAATAGATTCAGTGCTCTGAGTCAAGAGGATTATTGCACAGATGAGAAAGAACTGGAAAAAGAAGTTTCCGGTGCTGATAACAGAAATGCTAGGAAACGCAGGCGTACAAAAACGAAAACTCCTCCAAAAAATACTACACAAATTGTGATCAATAACACTGAACAGAAAACCCCAAAAATACCACTGCCTCCACCCATTAACGTGAGCAATATCAAAAATTTCGAACATTTTCGACAAAAAGTAATAAAAACCACTAGTGAATCAACTAATTTTAAGGCGCTTTCAAATATTGACATTAAAATTACATTTCAAAATGAAAATGATTACAGAAATGTCAAAAAATTACTGGAAGAATTAAAAAAAGAACCCAGCAACCAATCCGAAAATATAGAATATCACACCTATCAGCTGAAGAGCGAAAAGGCTTATAGAGTAGTTATCAGAGGCTTACCATCTTCCATTAGTCACGATGTAATTAAAGCAGACAGAAAAAATGGGACATGAAGTCGCAGGTATTACTAACATATACAAAATGGTCACAACTAATGGTGTAAAAGACAAGAAACACTTTCCATTGTTTTACATCGACTTAAAACAAAAAGACAACAATAAAGAAGTATACAACATCAAGAAACTTGCGTACTGTATAGTTAAAATTGAGCCACCTAACAAGACAAGGGACATTCCACAATGTACGAATTGTCAACAACTTGGACATACCAAGAGTTTTTGCTATCGTCAAACCAAATGCGTTAAATGTGCTGGAGATCATCACACGACAAAATGCAAAAAACAACCAGATATCGCGCCTTCATGTGCTCTTTGTCAACAACAAGGACATACTGCAAATTATAAAGGATGCTGTGTATATCAGAACAAAATTAAAAGTCAACAGAATAATAGAACAAGAGTAGTACAGCGCTTACAAACCAAAGCTGCTAAACCACAAACAACAATCACACCATCCACAGTTGGATTATCCTATGCGCAAATCACCAAATTATCTGCTGATGAATCAAACCAAAACAACAAACACATAGAAGTTAATAACGAGTCTAATAACTTTGAAATTATTAAAAAGCTTAGTCAAATTCAACAGACACTTGGTCACTTAACAGAAAGGGTGGCAAAACTAGAAATTAATTTCTATCCGCCTAGCAAAAAAAGTCAGCATACACACAAATGATTAACTCGTTCCTACGCATTGTAACTTGGAACGCTAATGGGCTGAACCAACGAGCCCAAGAACTGGAAATATTTCTCCATACAAACAACATAGATATTGCACTTATTTCAGAAACGCACTTCTCCAACAAAAGCTTTTTTAGAATAAAGGGATTTAATTCCTACTGGACAACCCATCCTAGTGAAAGAGCCAGAGGTGGTTCAGCTGTACTAATTAAAAATAATATCAAACATAATCAACAAGAGGATATTCGAGAAAGCTATATGCAAGCAACTGTTATCTCAATCCAATATAATGGCGCAGATCTAAATATTGCGGCAGCATACTGTCCTCCACGGCATACACCAACGAAGTTACAATTTAATAACGTCTTTAATAAGCTCGGTCCAAGATTTATTATTGGAGGGGACTATAATATAAAACATACAGCTTGGGGTTCCAGGCTAATTTCTCCTGGGAAAGGAAATGCTTTGTTCAATGCCATTCATGAAAACAAATGTGAATATCTGTCTCCAAGGAGGCCAACGTATTGGCCAACGGATGCAGGAAAAATACCAGATTTGCTTGATTTCTTCATCATAAAAGGTATTTCATCCAATTACACTATAGTCGAAGGAATTAACGACTTAACATCTGATCACATTCCTGTACTGTTGTCAGTAAGCGCTATAGTCATCAAGAAAAAAAAGAAGCAAAACCTTACTAATAGATTCACGGATTGGGACCTCTTCAGAGAAAAACTGGAAGAGCTAGTTGAATTAAAAGTTAGTATTAAAAGTAATGAAGAATTGGAACAATAAACAAACAATTTCATTGAATACACTCGTATGGCCGCCAGTCTTGCTACTCCAGAATTAAAGTACAAAGCGGAGATTGAAGTCAAATACCCAGCTGAAATCAGGGAACAAATCAAGGAAAGGAGAAAGGCAAGGAGAATATGGCATCTCACCAGAAATCCCGCTGACAAAACCACCTTCAATCGAATAAGTAACAAAGTCAATAGGCTAATCAAAAGCTTCAAACAGGATTGCTTCGACAACTACTTAAGCGGGCTAGGTCCAGAAATGGATAAGGACTACTCGTTATGGAAAGCAACCAGAAAATTTAAACGACCTGTAGTTCGAGTACCACCTATAAGAAATGCTCAAGGCAATTGGGTTCGACATGACAAAGAAAAAGCGGAACTCTTTGCTCAACACCTAGCAACAGTGTTTCAACCCCATGACATTCAATCCAACATTGACGTAACACCTGTCTATCAACCAAATCAGGATTTTAAAAGGGTCACGCCAATGGAAATTGCTGAAGAAATCGACAAAAGTCTTAGTCAAAAAAAGGCACCAGGAATTGATGAAATATCACCGGGTCTATTCAAGGAACTTCCACGCAAAGCAATCATCATGATCACATACTTATTTAATGCCTGTATGAGATTGAAGTATATACCCAAATGCTTCAAAACGGCTCAAATAATTATGTTGAAGAAACCAGGTAAACCAGATGAAGAAGTAACATCATACAGACCAATTTCACTGCTTCCGACCTTATCAAAGCTGTTTGAAAAACTACTACTAAAACGTCTAAAGCCAATGGTAAACTTTCCTGATTTTCAATTTGGATTCAGGAATAACCACTCCACAATAGATCAAGTCCATCGAATAACTACGGTAATAGAGCAAGCGTTAGAAGAAAAGAAATATTGCCCCGCCGTATTTCTGGATGTATCTCAGGCCTTTGATAGGGTTTGGCACGAGGGATTGACATTCAAGATGAGCAAAATGCTACCACAAAACTATTGCCAGCTGCTTGAATCATACCTCTCTGATCGCCAATTCAGAGTCATCCATGAAGAAACATGTTCTGACTTTTATCCAACTCTAGCGGGAGTTCCGCAGGGAAGCGTATTGGGACCCCTCCTCTACCTTATCTACACTGCGGACATACCTACAACGAATAAAACATTCATCGGCACGTTCGCTGACGACACTGTAATTATGTCAGTAGACGAATCACAACCAAGGGCAGTGGAAAATCTTCAACGAGCAATGAACGACGTTACTAAATGGACAATTGACTAGAAAATAGTGCTTAACGAGCTCAAATCAACCCATGTGACATTTACGCTTCGACACAAAAATAACAGTCTACACATATACCTCAATGGGGTGCAAGTGCCGCAGGCTGAATCGGCTAAATACCTTGGTCTGCATTTAGATTCAAGGCTCAACTGGAAACATCATGTGAGACAAAAAGCTGAACAGATACGATTAAAACAACGTCAAATGTACTGGTTAATTGGGCATCATTCCAAAATGAACCTGTATTGCAAAAGACTAGTCTACCAGACTATCTTCAAACCAATATGGATGTATGGTGCGCAGCTATGGGGTTGTACTCATAAATCCAATAGAGACATTATACAACGTAGCCAAAATAAATTTCTTCGAATGGTCACCAACGCTTACCGATTTGTGACTAACAGAGAAATACACAATGATCTAAAAATACAATTGATAGACGACGTCATCCGCGAATGTGCCATTAAACATGAGAAGAGGCTTCTTAACCACACCAACGTTGAGGCCGTACAACTACTGGACAGTACAAACGAAATAAGGCGGCTCAAACGAATCAAACCACATGAGCTAACCGTATGATTATTATATCTTAAGGGAACTGGATACTGGTCCAGCAGACCCACACAAGTTTATGCTTATCTCATAAGTACTAATGTCAACCTTACTAATGAATTAATAATGTTTAAGATTGTAGTAGCCATATCAATAAAGATGTTTTAAAAAAAAAAAAAAAAATTGCAGTTTGTCAGTTTTGCTATAACAGCCATAAGTGTACATGTAAAACTTACCGAAATTAACTTTACTTTATCCATTGTGATCTGATAATAATTTTAAACAAAACATATTTGGGTAGTTTTGCTTTTAATTTTTATTTCTTTTTAATTATGTATTTCAAAAAATTCAGTTTTAATTGAATATAAGAATTATGTATTATTTTATAAAAAAACTAAAAGATAAACAATTTCATTACATTATGTTACAAAAGTTTATTTTAAATCAATTTTCAGTATCAATTTCATTTTCGCCGTCCCCCTCTGTCAAATCGGGATGAAAATTTAATGAATTTTCCGATGATAGGTTTCTGTAGAAACCGTGAAATATTGGGTCAATAAGTGGCAACAAATCTATAAGGTCCCGTTTTTTAGCATCACTAATTTTAATTGATTCATTGTAGCATTTCGGAAGTTGCTGCATGTCCAAATTATTAACACCACGTTTTTTTATTTTTAAGGTATTAAAAGGTAAGTTTTCATCAAGAGAATTCTTATATTGAATTATCCCGAATTCTTTTGTATACTTTAGCCATTTTATTTTATTCCAAATAAACTTGTTGCCTTCTTGGTCAAGTTTGCGCCAGACGAATTTTTGGGTGTTTGCTTGAGAAAAATTCAAAAAGCCTTCTTGAATCATATCAATAACCTCAAATGGATTGGTGGATCTTATTCCTCTTATAAATTGACTCCAATCTCTTGGAATTTCAATTTTGAAATCAGTTCGTTTTTTTCTTCTTTCAATAGTAGAGTGATCGACATCACACTTCATGTGTGTATGCCCGGTTTCTAAAAATGTATGTTCGATTTGCTGTATTGAATTAGATGAGCAAACAAACATCCTGAACATTATGGCTACCATTCCATTTTTATTTTGTCCCACACAATTATCACTATAAAATATTATCTGATTTATATTTTGGGGTATTTGTTTGAGATGCTTATAAAGGCAAGCGGCAATGTCATTCCCACCACGTTTCGCTTGGCTCTCGTTCCACATGTAGCAGTATGGTTTACCGGTAGTACTATCGTGAATGGTCAAATTAAATGTCCATAACTGTCTTTTATAGAACGCCACAGATGTGTTGAGATAAGGTGTCGGTAAACACTTTTGCAAATCGAAAGAGTAAACTTTCATATTGCTTGTTGATTGAGCTGTAGCCTTATCTTTTTTTTGGCTTCATATGCCATATCCGCTTCTAGGTGATGAATTTCTTTTTCTTTGATTATACGTTCCTTCTCTTCTCCAGATACAAAGCATAGCTTCGTTTTAAATACATCACATTTGTGACACGTATCGACTTTTGGACTTTTAAATTTGAGATTAAGAGTTTTGAAAACCTCGCGTATTTTGACATACAAACTGCATTGTCATGAGATTCGGCATATACTCGTAGATTATACATCTTTGTTAAATTTAAATCACTGTGTAAAATTTTCTGTGCCGAGTCACGTCTGGTGTAATGTGACTCGTAAGCCGGAAACGAGTTGATATGATTTTCAACTTTCTTTAGGGTTTCTTCAGAGATCTTGTGAGACGGAGTCTTTTTTCCACGTTTATCAAGCATGCCGCTTTCCAATCCTAACTTTTTATGTATTACTGAGTTAATAAAACCTTGCGTTTCTCCAAAAGTGTTAACAAAACAAGTACGACAAACCTTAATTTTCTTGTTATTATATTCCAAAAAGTAAGTCGAACTATGCGTACGATTTCGCGGATTACTATTACTTTTGGTCATTGATTGTGTCTTTTTCTCATTAACCTCTATTAAACCGGCTATATAAATAACTCTCAGGTTATATTCACCCAAAGCCCAATAAGCGTCGAATAATTCCTTTTGCTCAGCATTTTTTATTTTTTCAATACATTTTTTTCTACAATACTGCAATGGTTTTATTGTTCTTTCCGCTACCTCTTTACCAGATTTAGTTGTATATCCTGCTCCGAAATTTCGTTTTTTCTTTCTTTCCTTTTTACTTGAACACGATGGGGCTAGATTATTTTCTATTTCTGTAGCCATTTGCTCAATTTCTGCTTCAAAAATAGAGTCATCGCTATTACATTCATCAGCGGGTTCATATTCGGGATCACGATCACTATCGTAAATTTCTTCTTTGACCATTTCAAAAATTTCATCATTTGTCAAATCACGTACTTCTGCAGTAACTATAGAGTTACTGATATTTGAAACCGTTTCATTGTTTGGGGGAATTGGTATATTTAAACCATTGTTTTCTACTTGTGGCAAAGTTTTCGCACAACATAAAGATTCTGTATATGACTCACTTTGATTATCAATTACATCAATTTTTTCAAATCTTGGTGTTTTGTTTGGTGGATGATCTAAAACATTAGACAAATATTAATTTTGATATAATAATATTCACAAAAAATAAATTTACTCACCGTTTGATAACCGGATGTCGGTTTGGTTTGTACGGCATTTTTTTAGAGCCATTTCTACCATTAACTTAGATCTTTGACACTTATACATTGCACTTTATAATTAAAAAAATAACGTACTTTATCGGCAAAAACTAAAAAAAGGAATTCACAGCACTAGGAATAATTAGTAAAATACAGTTTATTTTAGATTTTTGAAAAATATGGTGCGACACATATAACAAATTATACATAAGCAATTTTTCCAATTTTATTTTTATTAAAACACTTTAAAAGTACGTTTGGAATAACTAGGATCAATGTACCCTCTACCGATCAGTACCCTCTACCGATCAATTTGGATAAAAAAATACAAAAATCTGACAAGTTATTAGGTATAACGGTAAATACCTACTTTATTATTTTTATGAGTTTATATTCTTACTAAGAATATTAAACTATTTATTAATAAATCACGTATACTATTATGTGTACCGAATGAAATTTGTGATTCCCCAATTTATATTATCTCTGTTTAGTTTTTTCATTTACAAATCACAAATTTCATTCGGTACACATAATAGTATACGTGATTATTAATAAATAGTTTAATATTCTTAGTAAGAATATAAACTCATAAAAATAATAAAGTAGGTATTTACCGTTATACCTATATTTTTATATGAATTTTTTTAATTTGCATAAAGACGTCAACTAGGTACCTAGTGTATTTTATTAGTGAAATTGAGTTTATAAAAAGACAATTTTTGTTAAAACTAAAATATTTTCTTGAAAGCGGACCATTTTAAAAGGTATTTATTATCTTAATTAACATGATTTTAATGCCAATACAATAAATACTAGAATATGAGTATAAATTTTTAGTTGATCGGTAATGAGTACTCAAAAATTAGCATTGTACCCTCTACCGATCAATGTCTTTTTATTGTTATTATATAATTTTTAATTCAATAAAAATGAAAAAATGGCTCCAACTAATTCACGTAAATTGAAATATACGGCAAATCAACTAGAACAGGCTCTTGTTGCGGTAAGAAATGGTATGAAATTAAGAAAAGCCAGCAATCAATTTGGAATTCCATTCAGTACACTCCACGACAAGTTTAACGGAAAAGGTGCTCCCAAATTACAACACAGTGGAAGAGAATCGTGCCCTGGTGAAACTGTCGAAAATGATTTGATGATGAGGCTACTGGACTGCTCGAAAAAGGGCTTTCCCATAACTAAGAAGTTGCTTGAAGATGCTGTTCAAAAACTTGTTATTAAGCTGAATATCAAGACACAGTTCATTAACAAAAAACCGGGACGGAAATGGTTTGAAAAATTCATGCAACGGCATAAAAACTTATCATTAAAACGAGCGGAGTATATCAACAAGGCAAGAGGAAGTGTAACTGAGGCAAATATTCGCATATGGTTCGATGAAGTGCTAGATTTACTAGGTCCAGACGCAACTGCCCTTCAAAACCCAAAACAAGTGTACAACATGGATGAAACTGGATTTTTTTTAATGCCAACTGGAGATCGAATTATTGGACCAAAAGGTACCACAGTGTATAGCGAATCTGTGCGCAGTGATAAAGAAAATATTACCACGTTGTTAGTTATTAACGCCGAGGGACAATTTGGCCCACCCTTGACATTATATAAGTACACGCGGATGCCTTCGTTTATCACCCAACAAACCGCAAAAATAAACTGGTCAGTTGGACGAAGTGACACTGGCTGGATGAACAGTGAATGTTTCTTCGAATACATAGGAAACATTTTCGTTCCGTATTTGGAAAAAAACAATGTTCCACGTCCTATTGTCGTTTTTCTTGATGGACACAAGTCACATTTAAGTATGGAATTAAGTGCGTTGTGTCGCGAAAATGGAGTAATACTTGTTGCTTTGTTTCCTAATGCAACGCATATTCTCCAACCACTGGATGTGGCCGTGTTTGGCCCTATGAAAAGAAAATGGGGAGCGATCACAAAACAATGGCGCATTGACCACAATGGGTGTGAAATTGGTAAGGCTGATGTACCCCTAGCATTAAACACGTTTTTGTCCGATCCGGCAATGCCAAAAAACATAATTTCTCGTTTCAAATTTACTGGAATCTATCCATTTAATCCAAATCAAGTAGATTATAGTAAAATTATTAAGAGAGATGAACCAGCTCTAACAAATACTCCTTCGGTTACCGGGCCAACACAGAATATGTTCATGAGCTTCATAGAAGAAAACATTGATGCAAATCTGTTGGAAAAATTTAAAACGGTTAATGGCTCTAACATCACATGGAATGGGCAACGCGAATCACTTCATTTATTTGAGTTTTGGCAGACGATTCACAAATCTTCGACATCACTTGCACTGCAACAAACATTGAATGAGAGTGTTACAAATATAACTGATGACATATCTTTTATCGAGGACCACTTACCTTCTAATATATCACCAGGAACACACAACATTAATATCTCTATTGATTCAAATGTGGCGGAGAATGTATCGTTAACCTCAAATATAAATCATAGTCCGATAAGTTCAAACAGTACCAAAACAGCAGCGGAAATTCTTTCTGAAGTTGTTATGTGGCCAAGATCAGAGCAACGGCTTACAAGAAAAACTGAGCGGATGCCCAGTGTTTTGACATCGCAAAAATGGATTGATATTCAGAAGGCGAAAGAAAATGAAAAGGTTGAAATTGAAAAAAGAAAAATCGATCGAAAAGCACAGGCTGCTCTAAACAAACAAAAAAAAGCCGAGCTGGCAAAAGTTGTTAAAGAAAAAAAATTATTAGCTAAGCAGAAGAAGGCGGAAGAGGAAAAAAATACTAAGAAACTAAGACCTACGAGGCCAAGATCGAATAACAATAGACGTAAACAGAAACAACCCATTCCTATTTCTTCAGAAGACGATGATGGATGGGTTTCCAGTGGTAACAGCATCATGGATGTGTCTGATGAAGAACATTCAAACGATTTCTGAATTTAAATGTACTTTTAATATTATAATTGTCTGAAACTGAAACAATTGAGTTCCTTAATACCTATTTAAAAAATTAAATTATTTTTATTTTGAATTAAAATATTTATTTATATTATATTAATATAGTCGTTATATTTTTAATTGTCTTGAAATCTGCTATAGTTAATATTGCAAATAAACTTATTGAATTTAAAAAAAAATCATTTTTTTCAATTTTTTTTTGATCGGTAGAGGGTACAATGGTTGATCGGTAAAGGGTACATTTGATCTGTAGTAGGTAAATGGTTACTTTTTTTGTTCAATCAATCATAATCAAAATAAAAATATTTATGATTACTTTAAAACTTAAAAGATATTGTTTAGAATTAATTTATAAATCGTTTGAGATTTAAATTGATTTTTTTACTGAAATAGTTTTTGAAATATCCACAGTCAAAGTTGGAATTTTGCTTAGCTGATCGGTAGAGGGTACATTGATCCTAATTAACTCCGATTTATTTCACAATAAAACACTAATGTATTTGGAATAACTGTTAAATTTGAGTTTAACTTTTTACAAAAAAGAAATTAATATGAACATAACTACTAAATTCGTCACTTTATCACTTTATCCAAATTTTAAATAAATCAAATTAACTAAATTTGCTTATACTTTTTCTGCTTAGGTAGATTTTTTTGAGTTTACCAGTTTTTCCAAAATACAAAATAAATTAATTTGAGTTTAGCTATTGGGGTTTTCTTTGTTATTTGGCATAGAATAACATTTTGACAAATCTGATTATATCAGTTTACGTGTTTTTCCGTGGAGATTTTAGATACTTAACAATAACAATATTTGGTAAAGTCGACTCTAGCAGTTTTAACTTATGACCACAGATTTTTCTCCATCAGCTCGACTAAACACTCAAACTGTCTACAGTTTGTGATTTTAACACTGAAACACAATGTTTAATAAAAAAATATTTGTTTTGTTAATACATACTTCAATAATATAAACTAAAAATAAAAATCTTAATTATTAATGAGAAAAATAAAAAACTTACATTTTTTTTCACCGTGTCACTTAAAATTTTTGGGTGATGTAAATCCGTCGTTTCTAGTGACAAAGACCTTGTGGAATGACTAAGAGAATGTGATGTTTGTCACTTTAAACGTCAGTGTCGCTTGAATCGACTAAGAGAGTACCAAAAATTGATTGTCGTATCAAGTGACAGGTGACGGTAAGTGTCATTTTCACAGCTCGCTAAGATGTATAATATTTAATACTTATGGTAAAGTATGCGTATAATTCTGTTTGTTTGTAATGTATTTCCATTTCAGTTTTTTCAATCACTTACACTACACACGCATTACATTTTTGCCTTTCCATTTCAATCCGACGGAAATTGTGATTCGTATTATAAAGTGAGCAAGTTCAGTGCATTTTGTGTTCGTTTTTCTCGTATAAACATATATAATTTGCAATTTCATTCGTGCCGGATTTCCGTTCCCTTTTTTACATGAAATTTTTCGCTTACCCCCGCTAAAGATGTTTTCACATCAAAAGGAACTTCAGTCCAAAAAAAATGTATTTCGGTTACAAAACTGTTTGACTTGAATGAGCTTGGTGTTTTGGACTGAACAACCTTTTTGAAAGGTATTTTGGTCACAAATTGATGGACTGGTTTACCTTTTGTTTCGTTGTTGTTTTTGACTGAAATGCCTTCGTATACCTTTACGTTCAGTCAAAAACAGATAGGGGTTTCAGTCAAAAATTAAAAGGTAAGTCAATCAAAATAGTTTTAAACTGAAATAATTTTTCAAAAAACTAAAAAGGCCTTCAAGTCAATACTTTTTTGCCTTGAATTCCTTTTGCATTTGTGACTGAAATATCTTTTATTCACCAATTGACATCGAACAGTAATGATAAGCCGTCGATAAATTTCACGTGACGTTAAAAATATTATTGTAAAACTCTATACGGAGAAAAATAGTCTCGGTGCTATAGCACAAATAGTAGGCAGAAGTCGGGCAACTGTGTAGGCAATAATAAAAAAATTTAACACCCGAGGAAATGTAGATAATTTGGGGCGATCTGGCCGTCCTCGCATACTTAGTGCCCGAGATTCTCGGTCGATTATTCAAAAAATAAAAAAAATCCAAGGATATTCGCTGGGAAACAGGAAAAAATGTTCATCCAGAAACTGTTCGACGGGTTCTAAGAAATCAGGGATACAATGGTAGAAATCCCAGAAAATCCCAGAAACGAAATTGCGGCTTTCTATAGAACTGTTTTGTTCACTGACGAGAGCAAATTTAATTTTTTTGGGATGCGATGGTAAGGCTAAGGTTTGGCGTAAAATGGGTCAGGAAATGGCCCCAATTAATTTGACTCCAACAGTCAAGCGTGGCGGAGGCAAAGCGATGGTTTTGGGTTGTATGGCTGCGTCTGGTGTCGGGCAATTAATTTTTATTGAAGATCGTATGGACGATCGTCAATATTTGGATATAATGCGCAATAATTTGCGATTATCCGTTGAGGCCTTAGAGTTGCCAAGCACATGGAGCTTCTACCAAGACAACGATCCCAAACATACTAATGTGCCAAAACAGCTAAATCCACCTCCTCAGTCACCGGACCTAAATGCTATAGAGCATATTTGGGACGAGCTTGAGAGACGAATCCGTAAATTGAAAATAACCAGTCGCGATTCCCTGATGCAAGCATTGTCAACTTTGTGGTCCGAAATTTCCGCGGATGTGACTGAAAACCTGGTGCTATCTATGCCCAGGAAACTACAGGATGTAATTGAGCCCAAAGGCGGACCAACTAAATATTATTTGTATCATGTTTTTTTTATTTGAACATTTTAATTGTATTTGTATCTACTGTATGTAGAATTTTGTGATGGTGGTGGTTAGATTATTTTGAATTTTTTGAATTACGGTACATTTGTTGTTATATTATATGTAGGTCTAGGTAGACTAAAGCGACCGATTGTAGATATATGTACATATATATAATACTAAAATTATTTTTTTAATATTGTCGGCCAAAAAATTTTATTTTTTCTGTGATTTTAAATTGATCCCCCTACACCGAATGTTCACTGATAGCTTTTTGACAGAAAATATCCGGATATTTTGGAATTATTATACCCCCGCTAACTTTACTTTACTGAAATATCCGGATTTTTTTGATGACATGACTGAACAAATTTTTTAATTGACAGATACATTTGGCATTTCAACATCACATGTTCAAATTGACACATTTCTGTATTATTTTAGTTTATATTTTTGAAATCGCAGAAATTTTTGACTTTTTTCCGCCGATAAAATAAATAATTTTCAGTTGTCAAAAAATCCATAAAAATCGACTAAAAAGTAGAGTTGAAAATATATTCCGATCTTTTGGATACCCTACGGGCAATACTAAAAATATAAAATAAAAAGTAATCTAACCTTACTTCAACAATTTTGGCGGCTAATAAAATAAACCAAACAAAAGTGTGTCTGAAATGCTTCTCAAGAAGGTGGTTCAGTCCAAATAGACTAATAGCGAAACAATTTTTTTGGACTGAAGTTCCTTTTAATACGAAGTTCCAGTTATAATATTTGTATGGAAAATTTTATGACTGAAATTTTTTTCGTTTTTTAACTGGAATCCTTTTGACTATATTCCCGAGAGCAATTTTGCCTGGAATCACTTTTCAGTTGTTTGAAATTCGTTTTAAAAAAGTATTTCAATCACAAAACTCCAAAGAATTCCAGTCATAAATGCCTATTAAGATTTTTGATTGAACTTCTTTCTGAAAAGGCCCTTCAGTCTAAAACTATTTTGACTGGCTTGCCTTTTAATTTTTGACTGAAATTCCTATCTGTTTCTCACTGAAATGCTTTTGACTGCTGCCCCGGTGCCAAAGCATAAGTCTACGAAGGCATTTCAGTCAAACACACCAACCAAACAAAAGGTATTCCAGTCCAAAAATCTGTGACTAAAATACCTTTCAAGAATGTTGTTCAGTCCAAATACACAAAGGGCATTTCAGTGAAACTATTTTCTGACCGAAATACCTTTTTTTGGACTGAAGTTCCTTTATAAAATGAGATTTAGGCATAATATTTGTATGGGAAATTTTATGACTGAAACTCCTTTCGTTTTTTGACTGATTTGTTTTTGACTATATTCCCGGAGAACAATTTTGCTTGGAATTCGTTTTTAATTGTCACAAATGCAAAAGGAATTCCAGTCATAAAAGTTTTGACTTGAACGCTTTTTTAGTTTTTTGATTGAACTTCCTTCTGAAAAGGCATTTCAATCTAAAACTGTTTTGACTGAGGTGCCTTTTAATTTTTGACTGAAATGTTTTTGACTTTAATTCCCAGAGCCATTTGAACTGGTTGCAGAATATCTCGTCTTTTTCCCATCCCCACTCTTCAGGAAATATTTCATTGCGAAGCTATTTTTGCACCTGATAATATTATAATCTGTACGGGTGTTGTACTACAGCAGCAGCCGCTGGAGGCAATGATTCCAAATAAGCAGTTTTTTAAGGGATCTGTTGGGCCATCTTCTGGGTGTCGTGAAACAATGTTCACTCTTCTGCTTTTCCAGTATTCCTCTTCTAACTGGTTTCTATCCCTTTGTATCGCCTATGTGCGGTAACATTTGGTTTGCGTTTTGTACTATTTAATGGATTATTATAAGGTATTTTTATTATTATTATTGAAGGGTCATGTGGGCGTTCAGCCACCTCGCACTGTGACCTAAAAGATCTTTTATGCTTGGACCCTGCTTAATTATCCGTCCAGTCATGATTCAGGCTCTTAATGAACCTAATAATACTGCCAGACTGGAAAGTTACGGAGCTGGTAGATTAATCTACTCAACTTTGGTCCTCCCCTCCAATAGACGCCAAACCACCTTGGGAAGAAGTAAATTACAATAATGAATTGTACTGCACACATATTTTAATGATTATATTATATTAATGAAACTTTTTAAAACATTACCACCCCCCGTAACAATTTCATGTGTAATTGTTACTTATTGTTAGTGAGGTTTGCCTGTAGATTGTCAGGTGTGTATCTACTTTTATTTGAGGTCTTTATGTTAATTTGTTGTTGGTGAGTGAGAGAATTTTGTTACGGCTGTCTTTGGTTGAGTCTGTAATTTTTTTGATTTTCTGGTGCAGGTTTCCGCATTTCGTATTGCTTGGCTTGATTATATGTATGAGGATTTCTTAG
This sequence comes from Tipula vernalis, assembly GCA_958295665.1. Classification (NCBI taxonomy): domain Eukaryota; kingdom Metazoa; phylum Arthropoda; class Insecta; order Diptera; family Tipulidae; genus Tipula; species Tipula vernalis. Next base: position 233,256,056 of record OY282558.1, on the reverse strand, counting down.
ATTCGTTTGTTGATTTTGTGGAGGTGAGTGGGGCTTGGTTGTCTTTGCCTATGGTACGCTGGCTGATGGTAGTAGCGTGTTGTTACACGTTCGGTTGAGTCGATTGATTGTGGTCCCTTTTTTTTGTTTTGTGGGATTTGGTAGGGAGTGCTTAAATCCTATTGTGAAATTTGGTTTTGATAGATTTGGTTGTCTTGTGAGGTTTGTTTCTAATTATTTTGATTGTGTGTGGTTTTATAATCTTGTTCTCTATTGGAAGTGCTTACTCTTGAATCATTCATATTTACCTTAGTGAATTCTCACGAAGTTTCTTACTGCCTAGGTCAACTATTTGCAAGGCTTCGCTCATTATCTTGTGTGCACTGGTGATGTACTCTGTCTAGACAGGAGATGAACTTTAGCAGCTCATCTGGGTTATCGTTAAATTCGGGTATTAGGCGAGCAATAACATCTACTTTCTGTAGTCTATCGATCTCGAATTTCTTGCTTTTGGTTTTGAGAAGAAAGGGCTGGATAGGTTCTGTGACGGTACTTCTGTTTTGAGATTACCGGTAAGACTAATCACTAATTTTCGGTTGTTCTTGTGTGGTGAGATGAAGAACGGATCTTTATCCGGTAAGCGACCAACTTCTTTTACATAATTATAAATTAAATACCTTTTCTTATTTAATTTGCTAACTAAGCCTAATGGAAACGTACAATTTTTGTTTGGGTTATTTTTTGTACAAAAATTTGAGCAATCATTAATATTAAATTTTGAAATTATTTAAAAACTGGGATAAGCACAAGACTACGTACGTTAACCCGTCTTAACATATTAAAATTTGGAATAGAATTAAAAATAATGATAATTTAGTCATAATGGAAAAGGATGGTTTGGAAGTTCTAAATGATATTTAGAAGTACACAACATTAGGTTATTCGAAATTATTCAAGAATGCCCAGACTATTTGCATTTTACATGGTGGTGATTAGCGCATATAGGATTGGATTTCCTTTGGTTTTACATACTTACGGATAATCGATATTTGAGAACTTTCTGGAATACAATGTGTTTTGTCGGCAAGTGACCGGATTCAAGAATCTTTGGAAATTACGGCTGTGACCCTGTGTGTGAGTGGAAACTTTTTCAGATTTTTGGCATTATTCTGGAATGGCCAAAATTGGGCCCGAAATAAACAACTCAAATATGTAGATATTACTTCATTTTATTAATTAAACGGAATACAAGTCCCGATTTTGCGAGGTGGATATCGATCCCACTATATTTTTCTGTAAGCCCTGTCAGTACTAATAAACTTTTTTCAGATTTTTGGCATTGCTCTGGAATGGCCAAAATTGGGCCCGAAATAAACGACTCAAATATGTAGATATTACTTCATTTTATTAATTAAACGGAATACAACTCCAGATCTTGCTAGTTGGACATCGATCTCATTATATGTTCCTGTTCATCTTATCATTTGCAAGTATTTATGAATAAATAATGTTCGCCTAGTGGTTGGCTGATTTTGAATCTACAATTAAATTTGTCTTTAGCCAGATAACTTATTAAATGATTACTATTGTAAAGATTTCATTGAATTTTGTACAAAGCGATATTTTCGTACCTTCCGTTATGGAGCCTTCCGTAATATTCCTTCACTTTTATGACGAAAACCGTAGAGTTTCAAACGCCAATATAGAAAATTGGCGTAAGTGACGTACAACTTTCCAATTCAAAGAGATGGATACAATTGCGGACTACTAATTCTGTATGGCATTGATTTGACCTCAAAGAGCAACCACAGACCAGACATTCATTCCGAAAATGATAATGATCATTTTAAACATATCGCTTTGTACCGCACATACTTGAAAGAAACAATAGCAAATAGTTCGGACTGCATAAAAATGAATTGTTTAATATGTTTCGAACCAATTAAATCTTTAGATACTATTATCGAATATCTGCAGTGCTTGCGTAAAATTCATAATCCTTGTAACATAAATCAAGTAGTGTCAAAATGGGATCATTTATGCAAATTTTGTTGTTGAAGTAAGGTGTAAAGAAATATTGATAAGTCAAAATAAAGAATACATACTATGCAGCACTAGTTCATTCCAGTTAATTCAGTTCCTCCATTTTATTAATTTTCAAAATAAAAACCAACAACAAGGAAACCCTCTATGATTACAGCCTTGACGTGGCAGAGTGGCTTAAACCAAGCAAAAAGACATGAGAAGAGCTTCAAACAAATGTAATCACTAATCATTAACAACTACAAGCCGAAATCTTTTTGAATATATTCGTAAAGACAAACTCAATTGTAGATTCAAAATCAGCCAACCACTAGACGAAATTTATTTATTCATAAATAATTGCGACAGAGGAACATATAGTGGGACCGATTTCCACCTCGCAAAATCTGGAGTTTTATTCCGTTAAATTTATAAAATGAAGTAATATCTACATATTTGAGTCGTTTATTTCGGGCCCAATTCTGGCCATTCCAGAATAATGCCAAAAATCTGAAAAAGTTTGTTAGTACTGACAATAGATAGGGCTTACAGAAAAATATAGTGGGATCGATGTCCATCTCGCAAAATTGGGAGTTGTATACCGTTAATTTATTAAAATGAAGTAATTTCTATCGAGTCTATTTGAGTCGTTTATTTCGGGCCCAGTTTTGGCCATTCCAGAATAATGCCAAAAATTTACAAAAGTTTATTAGTACTGGCAATAGATAGGGCTTACAGAAAAATCTGGAGTTTTATTCCGTTAAATTAATCAAATAAGGAAAGTAATACGTATGTGAGTCACATAGATCGGGCCAAATTTTGGCCATTCCAGAGCATTGACGAAAATCTGAAAAAATTCGTCAGTAGCATTTTGTGAAATATACAGGAAAGAAATTGTAGTGGGCTAAATGTTTACCTGGCAAAACCTGGAGTTGAATTTAATTTGAATATAAATTAATTCAATAATTTATTAAACTATATTACGCCTAAATGTTTTTTCGTTTTCTATTAAATTTTGTTTCTCACAAATACAAACAAAGCGTTTTTATTTCAGGAATGATTTATGCATTTTTTCACAGCCGTCCTCGAGCGTATGAAATTTTTCCTAAACCATTCCTAAACATAGTTTTTGTATTTAGGATTAATCTAGGAAATATTTCACGCGCATTGGAAATTCGACATTTTTCTGATGTTTTCGAAATTTTTGAGATTATTCAAATTATACTCAAAATTATTATTCTTTATCGATATATTTAGAAATCATTGAGTTGATTGCAAGAAATTTCGGTTTGATTGACGCCATTGAACTGAATCACGTGCTGTTTCTTACTCTCGAAATCGATGCTTTTAATTAATGCGATCCTGGTTAATAGACAGAAATAAGTTTTTTACTCAACGCTTTACTTGTTCATTGCCCAACACAAAATTTGTGGGAGGGTACAAAATTTGTAGTTACGCCACTGACCGGTTGGCTAAGTAGTGACTACTGGTCGACTCAATTTCCAAAAACCTCATATGAATTTATTTTAGACTCAATTTCCTCAGATTAGTTTATTGTTAAATATTTTACCAAAGTCAGTGTTCAACAGAATTTTTTAAAACCTTATTTCCTCAAAAGTAACTCTCGTACATCTTATCAATGTTTACTTAAAATTTTCTGTTCCCACTTTTTCGATCTTTTCAAAGAAACTCAGTGGTTTTATTGTTTTCCCGTTTCATAAAATGAATCTTCTGTTTTTTATACGAATAATGCACGTAAAAGCTCATCTATCTGTTCCCTTTCACTTTCTATTCCTTATACATATCACGTATGTGGAATATTTATCTGCTCCTATTTTAAAACTTTATTAAACCTCTTACTTTGGTTCACTCGGTCAAAGGTTCCTCCCAGGTTAATAAATTCTTTACACAACCACAACTACTCGTAAACACACCAACAGAGATACTTTTATATTTGCTGGAGGATGCGTTAATAACAAAAAGCAAAAAAAAAAAAAACGAAATTCAACATTATTATGATGTAAATTTGTGTTTCTTTCAAATCACATATTACAACCGATATACCGAAATTTATTAATAAAAGAGCCGAACACAACATTAAAGCGACCCCCACCACATTCAATTAACATCATGCGCATTTTAATGAAATTCTCCTAAATATTTGGAAGTGAAACGGAACTAAAGGAGAATTCATGGAAGTTTTCAATAATACAAATAACTCAACAACACATAATTTTCTCCGTTTCTTGATTTGCAAACTCTTTTTTTGCATTTCTTTACCCGACAAAAAAAAGAACTGTTCAATAATTTTCCGACAGAATTTTCTAGTTTGGTTTAGTACGTTGATGTTAAGAGATGTGGCCGGTGATTTTTTTTTTCACATTTCTTACGAAATTTTCGTCGTTTCAAAACTAGATATGTTTGAAATTTTATTTTAGACGTAGGTAAATTTCAAAATTTCAGTGCGAACATTAAATGTTATGTAGTGTTATTGTAGAGTGCAAAATAATATCTTACCATAGTGATTTTTAAAAATTCTTAGATTTAGAAAATAAAAAAATTGATTGGAAAATTATTTTTGAGTGAAAATCTTCAATTTTTTTTTTAATCTACGAGTATGTGTCTAAAAAAGCAAAATAAACATGGATAAGAACATGAAGGTTTTGTTAAAATGTTAGTGACTTTTATACATAAATGCCAAATATAAATTTCACTATTAAAATAAAATATGTATTATGGGTCAAATGTCTGAAAAAAAATTATGTCACGTCGTTACCAGCTTTTTTTGATGGTTTCTACGAATGATCTTTGCATAAATTGAAACAGAAATTAATTATTTTTGAGTGTCGAAATTGAAACCGAAACAAAATATGTTCCATTTATTTCAATTTAATTGTATTTTATATAATGTCATACATATTTATAAAGTATAAAAATGAACATAATTTTATGTAAAAGCTTTTTATACGTATCCAATTTCAAACGTATCCCTATTCAGAATTTTTTATTTTATTTGGTTCGTATAAATTTCATTGTAAGCATGGATGTACTGAAAAAGAAAATTCGACACTTATTTTACCATTTTTTGTTACTATATTTAACAACTTATACTCAGCCCACCTAAAACATTTTTTTGGACATTTAGACAAGAAAGTTTCTTAAACGCCAGCGATAACTTATTTGGTTTTTGATGAGATTGTGTTTTATTTGAATGGTGTGGATTGAAATGGATTTCCCACAAAAAATTTTCTCATATGTAGTCGACAATCAACTTTACCGTTAAAACAAGGGAACTTTTAAAGACAACAATTGAACCAAACTGTGTAATACAAAATGAAAACATTTCATATTTTATTAATACCGTTATTAACTCTTAGGTAGCGATCAATCATTCAGGCCTTGTGCATTGTTTACTGCTAGATTGTCAAGATTAATTAAGATTTGCAGTCACAACAGTACATTCTAAAAACTTCAAAAGTATAACTTAAGTTTATGTTGCTTAGTTTACGAAGCAACATTAAATAGGATACAGCAATCGCTGATGCCAATTTTTGGCCTATAATCTAACTAATTTAGAAATTACTCACAATAACCCAAACTATAATAATATTAATTGTCAAATGTCTGTTGTATAAAAACGTACTACACCGCGATTTAATTATTTTGTACTGCTCAATCTGAATAGGCTCGGAACGCACCGTTTTTTTTATTAAAATATTTGTTATATTGTTTGTATTTGTTTGTTACAACCGCTCGCTTTGCTTGACAACCACTATCAATGGCCGTTTTCATGCAAAGCTCCATTCAAATTGATCATTTGTTATTGGTAGCATTTAGTATTTACGGTTTCACCAGGTCTTAGCAGCTCAAAATAAATCACACTCTTAAAAATAATTTTAATACAAATTATTGGTTTTAAGCTTTCTTTAGTTATGAAAGAATATTTTATTTTTAAAACAACAACTATAGTTTCGAGCACTTGCTGCTCGTCATCAGGTTATAGTAATAACCTGATGATGAGCAGCAAGTGCTCGAAACTAGTTGTTGTTTTAAAAATAAAATATTCTTTCAAAACTAAAGAAAGCTTAAAACCAATAATTTGTGTTAAAACTATTTTTAACACTAAAAGTTGTAATATAACGTGCCAAAATTGAATCGAAAGATGTCAAGAAACATAATCACACTCTTCTGATCCCACCAAATACAGAGTATTGTCTGCCGTCCGAAGCGATTTGGCCTTGCAGTCGATATCGATGGTTGTCCTGGATCAATCCAATACTTTTTCCGCTTTGGATTCTTAAATAGATCCATTTTTCATCGCCAGTCACAATTCGATGGAGAAATGACTTTCTTTTGTATCTGGCGAGCATCATTGCGCAAGTGGTTTTTCGATTTTCCTGTTGTCTTTCATTCAGTTTGTGCGGAACCCACTTTCCCAGTTTTTGGATATTTCCCATGGCTTTTAAACATACGGAGACGGCTTCTCGTGACACATTCAATTGAACCGCGAGTGGTTTTTGCGTTTAAGCGTCATCCTCATCCAACAATGCTTGCAATTCATTGTCTTCAAACTGTTTTGGTGGTCTTCTTCGTTTCTCACGTCAAAATCACGACTTTTGAATTTATTAAACCACTCATAGCATTGTGATTTACCAAGAGCATGCTCACCGTAAGCTTCGACAAGCATTCGATGTGATTCTGCAGCAGTTTTCTTCGCAGTCTGCAAATCGTATTATGTAGGCTCAAAACTGGACATTTTTATCACGTAAAAAACAGGCGTCATTGTATGAAACTTATATGGTTATGAATTGGATGTTGTTGACAGATGTCAAAAGAAAACAATGGCGTCGATGACGCGGTTTGTCGACAGACACATTGACAGGTGGCGTCATTTATTGGTAAATTCCGGTTTCATGTATACACACCTGGTAATATATTCGGTAAACCTTAAATTTGCGGCGGCTCACATACATTTTTTCACTCGCCACCCCAACTAATTCGTTCGCACAAAACAATACACCTATTCACTTGTGCAGACACTTCAACTGTCGCCGTATAACATTCCATGTTTTGTTCCAATTCCTTCGTCGTGACATGGAAACTCGGTCGCTGCACCATTATTGTGTCAAACGGATATGGTGAACAGTGAGGAAAGATTAGGGGTACACATCAGGTATTGGTCGAAGCCCCTGCTCCCAACCTACCTGGCGTGTGTTTCAACGCTTCCTTTCACCGTTGCTCATCTACCATCACGATAAAAACTGCACAGTCACTCGCCTGCGTCACCAGACATCTTAAAACAGCTCTGTCTGCAGCACAGGACTTCAGTGGAGTAAAATAAGAGGTACCCACCTAAATTTGGTCGACGCCTCTTGTTCCCATCCTATCAGGTGTGGGCCTCGACGAACAGATTCCTTCACAGCTACTGACGCAATAATCGACCGAACATTTTCTCTTCAGTTTCACTCTGTCTCGGCCCATCGACTCTGTTAATGAAACTTACGAGATAATACATTTCAACAAAGTGATCGCCACTCCTGTTCGGCTGATCAAATATCACTATCAATGTTCACTCGCCACCTTAACCAATTCGTCCGAACAAAACAATACACCTATTCACTCTGCGCGACGAAAAAACCAAAATCATAAAAATTAAAAATCAGTCTCGTCTCGGATCCTGGTAATAACAGTGCGCGCTCGTGTTGATTTCTAACCGCAGCCTCATGTTGAAAAATATGGCGGTAAATTAAAAATAGGAAATTTTAATTGTATTTAAATAAATATATTAATAAAATAAATTAGATTAAAGTAAATACATTAATAAATATAAATTAATTCAAATTTAATTTTGCAACACAATAATAAATAAATAAACAACACGTTATTTAATCATTTCTTAAAATAACAGTTCAGACTTTTATAAATTTTTATCGTAAATTAGAAGACTTAAGCAGCCTTAATGATTTTTTTCAGATCTTTATGTGAATATTAACTGTATTTTTAAGGCGCTGGGTCGATTTTAGCCCAGTTTTCAGTTAAAGGGGGCAAACAACTTTTTTAGTGTAAGGGTTAAGAAACAATTTTTCAGAAAAATTGACGCGTCAACAGTTTCATATTGCAGCTTACTTCTTATTTTGTACAAAAATTATATCCTGCTGTAAAGATGACGTGACGCATTCACTTCAAGTGAAAGTCACCTGTACAGTTTTGAGCGTGTCCAGTAAATAAACTAAATTTTTTGATCGAGTTCCAGTGCAATCAAATAATTTTAATTCTTTGGTTATAACTGTTTAGGAAGAATGCTTTCCTACATCTCATTGACCAAACCCTTTGCTGATATGATGATGCTTCAATTTCAGCTGAGTTCATTTCTCCGGATTCTTGTGCAATAGCTCCTTGTGTTCCCTCCGTTATGTTGTCTTGAAAATTCTTTCTAATACACCGATCCTTCGTTATACGGCCTAGATCAGTTTCTAAAAATTTGGCCATAAATAACAGCGATATATTGTTTTGGCTGAGTTTTTTAATTTAAAGTTCAACGGATTTTAAAATATTTGTTATATTTTCTAGTGTAGCGAATATTTGAATCTTCCAATGCATTTCTTATACGAATTATTATTTTAAGCATGCGCTCCAACATTGGGATTAAGGAACTCTACCTTGTCTTGCAGTCCAACAGTAACGATAGTTATATTTCTTCTTGGCCAATAACGTATTTCTGTAGAGTTGAATTCTTTACGGCTGACTTTTTAAAATGTAAAATGATTTCTCTTCAGGTGTTTCATATATTTAATAAAAGTTTTCTCCTCGATCAATTTCCAATACGCGTTTCGAGAAGCACTGAGTACTGAAAATGTCTTAATGCAATTACTATTAACAATGTATGAACACTTAAATGCAGGCCGAGTTGTTAATTGCTTGTTTATTGATGTTAAAATGGCATTTGATACGGTTGAACACTGTTTATTATTTAATAAATTGTTCTCAATCAGGGTTCGTGGAAAGGTTAATAGTTGGTTTCTCAGTGTTAATGGAATTTGGAGTAATAATGATTAGGTTCAAGGTGGTGTTCCTCAAGGTTCCTTCCTTCATTCCCTTCCATTCCTCATTTACAGTAACTCACTCCTAGAACTTAACCTTTATACAGACAAAATAGCATTTGCAGATGATTTAGCACTAGCGTATAATGGATCTAATCGGTCAGAGGTATACGATAAAATAACTCACGATTTAAAATTATTGAGGGACTGGTTTGATCATGAGAGGGACTGATTTCATCATTTCATGATTATGAGTGATTTGTATTAATAATGCCAAATCATGTATAGGTTCTCTTCAGATTAAAGCCAATATACACACCGTTTATTCTTAGAAATTTATATTACTTCTTAATTCAATCTAGGCTCACCTATGGAATTACTTGTTGGGGTAGAACCTATTACGGTATAATAAAGCGACTCTTTATAACACAAAAATTTGTTTGCGAAATTTATATAATGCGTGTGACTCAAGTAAACCTGATTTAAAAAAGCAAATATTCTCACAGTAAGGAATTTATACATATATTTTGAAAGTGTTGAAAATATTGTACCTTCGAGTCATTACATCCATTAAGAAATAAAAGTTGTGTGGTTCCCTCTTTGAAGAAAGATTACTATAGACGATTTTATGTAAATACGTACTTTGTACTCGTAGATGCTATTTAATCAGTTACCAAAGAACATAAGAATTATTAGTTATATCTATCCATTCGTAAAGTCATTGAGAATTTGGTTAATTGAGCTGCATGATAGTGAAGTTTTGTTTAAAATAGTGACGTACAGTTTATTTTTATGGTTTTCATTTTAATTTAATATTTCAATTTTTTGTTATTAATTTTTTTTTTCTTGTTTTAAAGTTTTTAATACTTTCAAATAATTTTCTATTATTCATAGTTTGTTTGAGTTAGTTTTAAATATGTGTGGGTGGTTCCAAAAATATTGATATTTTTATATTTGTAAGTCAAATTAAATCTAAACTTGTTTATTCATGTAATGTTATTATTATTATTATTGGAGGGCCATGCGGGCGATCAGCCATCTCGCACTGTGACCTAAAAGATCGTTTGTGCTGGACCCTGCTTAATTATCTGTCCAGTCAATATTCAGGTTCTTAATGAACCTGACAATACTGCCTCCCGGTACGTGATACATACTATCTGGGCTTATTGCTCTCCCTCCTAGATGTTTACTACAGCATGTAGTTCCGCTAGAAAGACCGTAGCATTGGAACCCAAGGACCTCGAGAGGGTGGTCCCACTCCCGTATATTCCTACTTCTTCCCCGTATTCTGGTTGATTTTGCATATTTTGGACTGATTAACCTATCAGCCATTTATCCATCGGCATATGCTGTTCCACCTTAGATTGGGTTTTTTGTCAAGGTTCTCACCCTTAGCGCTGTACTTTAGCCTATGCCAAATGGCCAAAAATGTGCCAAATGGCCTTAGTTACCAGTGGTTGCCACGATGAGGCAGCACGTACACTTGCGAATTGTGAACAGGTTACCCCTTACACAATTATACCCATCACGCAGCTGCCGAATGACAAGAGCAGAACAGCTCACGCGATGCGCACCCTACTGGAAGGTTACGGAGCTGGTAGATTAATCTACTCAACTTTGGTCCCCCTCCCCTCCAATAGACGCCAAACCACCCTCATGTAATGTTAATTTAGTAAGTTTATTTATGAAATATAACACTTATTATTATATTTCAAAAATTATCTGTAATGATGAAAAATAAAAGGAAACAAATAAATAAATAGTTTCTATCAAACGGCTAGTAAGAATTTTACTATCTAATAAAATAATTGGCTAAGTTTCGTCTGTCTGTCTGTAAAAAAATAACTTTTTTATTTTGAATTAAAGGTACCATTGAATGAAGGGTACTCGAACTGTATGAAATATTAGTTCAATTTGTCATTCCATGTTGTTTCTATGAAATTTAATCCAACTGAAAATCTAACAAAACATACTTTCAAAACCAAATAATTTTGATACCACTGGACCAATTTTAATGAAATTTGGTATATACGTAATACCTTAGTACTTAGTAGAAGCATTTCACCGTAGAAGCTCCGTCGTTTACAAGTTAGTGCAATATTTAGATTACAAAGGTGATTTTTAAATGCCTTTCGGCGAGAAACAGATTCACGAAGGCATAGAATAATTCGAGGGGAAATATGAGGGATGAGCAAATATTTCAAGAAAGAAACAATGCTTTACAAAGAATGAGAAATTTAAGATTACGTTGTCGTAACTTAAGAGTTGCAGTTGAAGTAATTGTTAACAAAAAGGAAGTAGACTCACTTAACTGCGGACCATTGAGCTTATTTGCGAATATTGCCAAGCAAAACACTTTAAAGCAGAACAGCCGTCTGACAAAAAAATTACTCAGTGTTGAGGGAAAGGGAAAATTAAATTAGATCCAAATCCTACATCTCCTACATCATTTGTTACAACAATTAATGACATTTCAACATAATCATTGAAACAATTTTTGTGAGAATATACGATCCATTAATAGTTCACTTGCATTTGCGTCAATGGGAGCCAATATTGGACCTCCTCCCGGTTATAGACCTTACTGCTTCAGAATCAACGGTTAAATATATCATAGAGCAGGTGCACTTCATCCGGATAATGATGATCATAGAAAATTTGCACAATTGTATATTTTTGTCCCTGAAGTGCAATCCTGATTTGATGGCAGATTTAAGTCTGTATTTGCTGTAAAAAAAGATACAATATTAACTGTATGGTTCAAGCTGAATTAAGAAGATGAAACAGCTAGAACGATATTGTACTGTGATACCCCGAAACATTACGTATTTGACCAAAAACATAGGAAAAGGAAACTACGACAACGAGAAGCAGAAAAAACAATTGGCGGAATGTATTCTATAAATTTCGGTGCCGATCCTGAACGATTTTGCTTAACATTGTTATTGCTTCACATTAGTGGTGCGACTTCTTTTGAAGATCTTAAAATTGTAAATGAAGTAGTTCATACTACTTTTAAAGAAGCCGCTATGCAATGCGGACCTATGAATATTGATGATGGAATGGAAAATATGAAGCTATTCTTTGTAGCATGCCGAAGCAACTTCGAGAACTTTTCGCTTACATTTGTGTGTTTGCGGTTCCGGCGAATTCGCGTGATCTTCAGTCAAAACATTTTTATATTGCACGGTCAAATTTTAATCTCCCCATTCTAATTTATGATGCAGCGTTTAAACAGCAAGAAATGTTTGATCCAGCTGTTGAGCAATAAAAGGTGATAAATATAATAGCTGGCCTGAATATTGAACAGAAAGCTGCTTTTGATGAAATTACAAATCGCAACCTTAGAATCACAAGGTTCTAAGTGCTCTCCGCATAATTTTGAGTAAATCGATGTTAAACTTTTAAAAGTTTATAACTTTTTTGTTTATTGGTCTATGGAAATGATTTTTTGTCCATTTCCCTATGATTACATAGTCTATAAGATATTTCAATTTGAGAAGTCTGACCTTTCAATCCGACAAGTTACAGCTCTTGATTTTTTGCAATTAGAACCTTGGCATATCGAAAACGCAATATATTTTTACAAACCTGGTTCTAAGGGATCTTAGAACCTCGTCATTTAAAATTAAACCAAAATATTTTACAAACAAACTTCATAATTTCAAAATTAAATTGTATTTCAGTATTATAAATTAAAGCTTCTATCACAAAGATCGATCTTCTTCATTTCGATAACAATATAAGTCGTGTTTTCCATGAGAACTGCACTAGAACTCGATAAATTTTAAATTCCTTTTATTCTAAGTAAACAGAAACAAAATTAAATTCATAAAGTGATAATGTGTAGTGCATTTCACATAAATACACATTTTAAGTTGTTACAGCAATAAATAATTACAATTATAGCTTATTTTTTAGTTACACTGGATAAACCCATAAATTTATCGAGTGTAGTTGCGTGTAATGACGTCAGCAAGAAATAAGAAAATATTGATGAAATAACTGAAGGGGAAAATTTTTAAACTTAAAATATGTAATTATATCAAATACACTACACATTCGCGCTTTATGAATCTAAATTTTTTCGTTTTACATAGAATAAAAGGAATTTAAAGTTTATCGAGTTCTAGTGCAGTTCTCATGGAAAACACGGCTATAAATAGGTAATAAAACATAAAAAAAAAAAAAATAAAAAAATATAAAATTAAAGTGTCGATTGATTCCATTATTATAATATGTATATACACGATTTTCACTTTTATATTTTAAAATTTACTTTCTTTATAAAAGTTTGCATCTTGCGGAGGCATAAACTTTAGCATTTGCTTCAAGTCGTTTAGCTTTTGCATTGATAAGACTGGTTTGGTGGTTGCAGTCGTTGATCTAGTAAGAAAAACGAAAATTCCTTCATCTTGTTGTTTCTTGCGTTTGGTACGCTCGGGTAACCTTATATTTGCCGTTATGAAATCATTGTCAGCATGAGATAATTTATACTGAACTTCTGGTAAAATTCTTGTAAATTTTACCACGCTCACCTTGGAAAATGGCACTTCTTTGTAATTAAAGTACTTAGAAGCTGCACTGTAGTTCTTAAAATCAGTAGCTTTCGTTTGGACGATTTTATATGGTTGTTTTCGATTGACTAGTTTCAATAGACGGATTAGGCCGATCGGAGAATATATTTCGGTTTTTCTCAACTCCTTCTCTATACATGAGTGTACATGATCAATTTCTTGGATAAACGAATGACCAGGTACTGAAAATTTCATTAATACATCGTTCATTTCCGGATTGTCTTCCAAAAACTCCATGATACATTTTGATATATGAGAATTTCGGTTTTGTGGCACACATGAATCATTCCACAATATTAAATTCGCCAAAACATTTTCATTTATGACAGTCTCTAATATTTTCTTCATTGCGCTGGCAATGTCGTTTCTAGCTCTACCGGACGTGGATTCGTTCCATATTGCGCAGTAAACTTGATTGGTTAGTGATAATTTCGCTGTAAGGTTGTACACAGTAAGTTTGCGTCTGTAAAAAAAATGAACTTATTTCAGCCCTAGGCAGAGTGATAACGTTTTGTAAATCAAAGCTAAGTATTGGTATATCACTCCTTTTTTCTGCATCTCTCTCCGTGCGCATGTATCCTTTATTTAAAATATGATTATCATATTCAATTTTTTGGTTTTCGTTTATCGGCAAATTATATTTTACAAGATTGTTAAGAGCCTCACACAAATCACAGCGGTCACTTTTAGGAATATGGAATCCAATATTAAACTCCGTATTAAATATGCGACGGTATGTTGATTCTTTAGCGGGCTGTGGGATTTTTATTTCTTGCATAGTTCTTCGTAAAGTCTATACATTTTAGAAACATTGAAACTCGACTCCAAATATTTTCTTTGTGTATCCTGTCGACAATAGTGGGAATCGACAGCCGGAAATGAATTGATATGTTCAATAATCTTTTCTTTTGTTTCAGTATCCAATGGTTGACTTCTTCCACTGAATTTACCTCTTCCATCCGGTTTGGCCGAGTTAGCGTTGTTCTTGTTGATATGTGCATTATATACCATCTTTTGTGAAATGTCCAAAGTTTTTAAGAAAAAAGACTTGCATATCCGAACTTTTTCCATTTTGATTGTGAGATAATACAAAAATGAAAAAGTTTTTCTTGATGGGCCCGCCTCATTTGCCCGTTTTTTTCTGCTACACAAAACTCTCTCTCTCTCTCTTGTTGTAAGGTGTAAAAGGATGAAAATATAATATTTCGGTCGTCACTTGTGAAGTTTGCATTGCATCTAAATGGACACTTCGAGCAGCCAGAAACTTCTTTCACTTGTTTGCCAGGAACCGATTTTCCCCTTCGACTGGTATAGGGTTTACCACTTTGACATAACCGGTTTCTCTCGCTGCATTTCCATTTCAATGGATTGCTTATTCGCTTCCTCACGTTTTTCTTAATTACAGAGGGACTTTCAATATCGCGTTGTAATGGATGTAAGATGTCGTTCTGAATATCAATGCATAATGTTTCTGCTTCACTTTCCCTGCAACTTTGTTCGGATGTCGAATCCGGCTTAAATAGTGGGTCATCGAACGAATCGGCAGAAAAAACAGATTGATCTGATTTGCTATCAGTTTCAGACTGACTTTGATTATCTATGAGATCTAATTTATATAGTTAAAGAAATACCGTAAATAAAATTAATTTTATACTCACCCCCATACTTTCAAAATGCGGTTGAAGTCGTTTTCCGTCCGTGTTATATTGTGCATCATTTCGTTTGATGAAAGGCAAAATAGTATCCTGTGAACGTATATTTTCGTCAACAATGTCTCTTTCTATTGGCGAAACTAAGATAAAATATCCAGGTTTTTATATTACGGAACTAATATTTAGAGGTTCTCAAGAAATATTTCTCGAAAGTTTCTTTTGAAAATTGATTGATTGATTGATTGCGATGTACGATCAAGCATTAAGCAAGTCTCCCGTATTATAAATGCGAATACCCACACCACTATACCCATGTTACAACAACACGACACCATTTTTCATGAAGCCAAACTCCGTAAAGAAAGGCGCCACATAGATAACTACACATAAGTCTAATTAGTTGTAATATCCGCCCCTGGCCAGGCCGCCGTCGTACACCTTTTTTACATATAACAAGATCGAGGGATGGGAAAGGAATGTTAGCAACAAAGACTCAACCCGGTTCCAGACACCTAAGTAGTTGATAGTTAGTAAACAATTTGTTAGTAATATATTTTTTAGTAATTTATTTAGCACAAGACAATACAATTTTTAAAGTTCATCTACTGCTCCAACCTGTAAGAAGACACAATGACAAACAAATTTCCTGGTACCGCAAACTCTTTTTTTCTGAAAAGCTGTAAACAACTATTATTATTCCCCTCCACCATTTTTTCCATCGGCGGTTGTGAGAGGGGGGGCGAGATTTCGTTCCATCATCATGTTCCCATGCGGTCACCCAAATTTGTACTAACTGTAGGTAGTGTTGCTTGACGTTGTTATTGAAATCGTTGCGTCTCTGCTGTCTCTACTACTCGCCCCCCCCCTCGAAAGTTTCTTTTGAAAATTAAGAAAAAAATACAAATTTAAAGAATAAATTTTAGAAACTAAAACAAAAACCGTAATGCCGTTGAAAAACGTTAAAAACAGAGAAAACACGTGTTCTCGTGTTCGAGAATTCTCCAACACGTGTTTTATCTATTTGCAACGGTTCTCAACGGCATTATGGTTTATTGTTTTAGTTTTTAAAATTTATTCTCTAATAATTATATTTTAAAATTTATACTCTAAATTTGTGTTTTTTTCTCGAGAAATATGAAAAATTTCTCGAGAAATAAGAAATGGATTTTTCTTAATTTTCAACAGAAACTTTCGGGAAATATCTCTCGAGAAGAACCACCTCTAGGTACTGATATTTTTATACAAACGCGATAGAGTCGGCAACTTACCATCTATTGAATGACTACTTGATGTAATCTTATTTTGGGCTTCCAATTGCTGCGGAGCTAATTTCAGCATTAATTTTCCCCGACTTTCCATTATCAACATCACTTAATTTTATTAATTTTACTTTGAAAATAATAACCACAGCATAAAATCACTTATAAAATCACTTGTATAAATCATTTATTAAATTTTGTTGGTATATTAAATTTAATTACAAACTAAATAGTGTACATCACATTAATATTCCCATTAACGTTTGCAATCCAACTGAATTAAGAGAAACAAAGTTCTAACTGCATTAGTAAAAATGCACAATATTAAAAGGTTTAAACAATATTATAATTGCGATTGAGGATGACAAGGTTCTATCAAACGAATTATTAGAAATTTAGGATGACAAGGTTCTATTTGCAAAATATAGAACCTTGTGCAGTTAATAAGTGTAAAATTATAGGGCGTTAGAACTTTGTTATTTTAAAAATACCATTAAAAATGCTCTGAAACCGCTCAATAAGAAGGATTTTCAATAGATTTGACGATTCTGAGTGTAACGACATTAATAACTCAATTTGAGAAATTTTGTTGGATAGAACCTTGTCATTCTAAGGTCGCGAAATGCTATGCAAAATGAAGACCTACCTAAAAGATGTTTCTTTCTTGAAGGCCTTGGTGGTTGCATAAAGACATATGTCTGCAAAATTCTATTAAGTTCAGTCCGTGGTGCTGAGGAAATAGCATTATCAGTTCCATCTATAGAAATTGCAGCAAATTTACTACAAGGCGGAAGAACTTATCATTCTCAGTTTAAACTACCTGTCTACGGTGGCACTCAGAACAGCATTGAAAGCTACAGATAAGCTGTTAAAAGAGATCATGAGAAGTTCGAAATTATTTGGTGCTAAAACATTGTTTGTTGGTGGATTTTTTTTTTCAAACACTCCCTGTAGTACCTCATGGAACTCGAGCTGCAACTGTAGAAGCAAGCATAAAGTTTAATGTAAATTGGAAAAAGTTTAAAGTCTTGAAACTTATAAATAATGTCCGATCTTTAGATCCTGTAGTTTAGTCAATGCTTAGTTAAATTAGGTAATGACACCATAAATAACAATTATGGGCTTCCCGATGATATAATAGAAATTCCTCAAAATATGATATACATATGTAGATTCTTTAATTAAAGAAATCTTTGGAGATAGATTAACCATTACGGATATTGAACGTTATTCCAGCCGAGCTATACTATATTCTAAAAACTCGGAAGTTGATGAAATCTTTTCAGAAGAATACAATTTCCAGTGAAACAGAGCCTATTTTTAGTCATGGCTCTTTCTCGATCACGTCGTGTTTGCGACGTCAAAATCAAAATCCTTGACCGAATAGATCAAAGACATCTGATAGAAGGATCTGATTTGTGTTTTTAGTTAGTTATATATATTGGTTCATTAAGCTTGTGGGCTAGCCATACAATTAAAACATTATTTTTCTTATTAGATTTCTAATTAAAACAATTTTCCAGGGTAAATGCCCATCTTCAAGTTTAATAGAAAAACATAATTAAAACTTAATTAGATAAATCGTAATTATGTATGTAGATTAAATCAATTTTATAAAATTAAAAATTTAGAAATAATTTTAAGAATTTATTTTATTAGGATTATAAAATTTTATCCATTAATGATTCCTTTAATGGATAATGGATATTTCCTTATGATTCCTTTTAAAAAAAATCATAATTCACTAAGGACGGCATCAAGAATATTATTATATTTTCAATGTTTTTAAATAAAAATATTAATTGAAATAACACAGAATATTAAATTAGCAATTGTAAAAGTAAAAAAAAAAATATTACACTGCTTGCAAAGGCGTTAGTTTCGGTAAAAAGAAAATTTTAGAAAGTTAAAACAATTACAGCAATAATACGGTTTTTATGCGATAAAATAATGATTTAATAGAAAATTGGGAAATTACTACTGGATTAATACTCGTATGTAGCTCGTTTCATATTTCGAGCAATGGAAAATAACACATTGTATTAGTTATATTTGCTTGCGAGACGAATCGTAGCGTAGCAAGTGCAAAGATTGAAAGTCAAACAAAGCCACTTTTAATCCGAATAACACATACTATTTTTTCTCTAAAGATATACTACTTTTACATTTTAGTTACTCTAACTTTGCTTCAGGTAAAACATTGCACTATGCTCAATTTTAAATGAAAAATATTTTTTTTTGCATAGAAAGGTGTGATTAATTTTATCATGTGGACTTTTAATAAAGCCATAAATTAAATTAAAATGGCTTGACAAAATTTGTATGCGCATGACTTTTCAAAGATTATAAAATGGAAAAAAGCCCTAAAATTTATTATTGTTATAATATCGTAACATAGATGTCTCTTAAACAGCGTTTTTGATATAAACAATTTCAAATACACAGGTATTTACCCTTTTATTTTTTGCGACACTACAATGAAAATGAAATAAAACGAAAATACTATTAAATGGTCCATATTCAACAATTAATTGTGATATAATCCTTTATTTCAAGTACTATGGTTACTGCAACAAAGCTGTCTTTATAGAAAATGAAGCAAATAAAGAATTTATGTTATAACAAAATTAAAATTATATTCTACATTAAAATAAAAAGTTAATCCAACAGTAAATAATTAAATTAATGTAAATTAATTTATATTAGATTAAACAACAATAACAAAAAAGAAGGGTAACCCATTAAAGGACGTACTCGCATTACCGGCATCTCAACAATGCCCTCTTTCAATTTCGTCACAAAATTTTGAAAGTATCTAGTATTCTAAGACTTTAGTGTTTTTTTAGTTTCTTTACGCATCTATAACTTTGGAATCCGACCACCTAGAGATCTTAGCCTTACCTTGTATTTCTTATTTCATCAAGGTCTATTAGTGTGTCTTTGCTCCATGAAAATCGGATGAGTACTTTTCGAATTACTATTTGTTAACAGATATCAACAGCGAGGGTATAAGACATCTATCTCTCTCGCTCTAGCGCTTTGCTTGAGTTGAGATGCTTAAAAGCATACATTCGGGCAAATTTATTGTACAAGGAAATTAATTTAAATCAAGTATTTGAACTTAACGGTAAATTAAAAAAAATCCTAGTACACAAAATTTATCAAGATTTACACTATTCGGGCTTACCGGAGCGAAGTTTCTAACGTTAATTTGTGGTGGAAAATTTGGAAATAATCAAAACGTTATATGTTATATCAATTATTAAATTAAACCGTTAAAAAGTTTTGAATGAGTACGAAAGTGCCGCATTAAAACAAATAACACATATTTAATCGATATGCTTATGTAGCTGGTTAGAATATGATGTGTTGGGCTCGAATGATGGGTTGGGCTCGAATGGCAAATTTTCAAAAATTAAGAAATTTTCCCAAGAATGATTTAAAAGCGGTACTACACTAAGTCAATTAGCAAAAATCTCAGAGATGTGTTCATGTACTGACTATATACAACGGATCGGGAATACAATGAGCTGGCTAGGAGTACATATGCCATTCACTTATGATGGGTTGGGCTCGAATGACAAATTTTCAAAAATTAAGAAATTTTCTCAAAATTGATTTGAAAGCGGTACGACACTAAGTCAATTAACAAAAATCTCAGAGATGTGCTCATGTACTGACTATATACAACTGATCGGTAATATAACAAGCTGGCTAGGGTGCATATTCAGTTCACTCATGATGGGTTGGGCTCGAATGACAAATTTTCAAAAATTAAGAAATTTTCCCAGAAATGATTTGAAAGCGGTACTACACTAAGTCAATTAACTGTACTGCACTAAGTCAAAAACAGCCCAGCATTAGTTTCATCAAAACAATAACATTTCGTTAGATGATTCTTGTCATATACCTTTCATTATAGAAAAAGTTCTTCCGTCGCCTCTAACTGAAACTCGAAATTGCCCGAAATGTGAACCAACACCTGCCTTGATTGAGACCAACATTTTATGTTTATCTTAAAGATGTTTTCAAATTAAACTAACGCTCGCTCTGCAATTTGCAATCAACCATAGATTTTGAGAGATCGTGTTGTTCGAAATGCCCTGCCGAACGACCGAGACGATTATTTATGGCATTGCAATTGTTGACGTAAAACCTATCAATAACGTTTACAATATTAAAATAAATGAAATTAGCCAACAATTATCTGTAGATCATGAAGATCTCCAATTAAAAGGAATAATTCACTTTGAAATGACGAAGCTGAAAAATTCGAGTGGCCATTTTCGTGCCTATATTAAGCAACACAATAATCATTGGGAATTACACGACGATATGTTGCAATTTCCCATAAAAGTCAGTGCAGCAACTAAAATTAATCCGGCAATTATAATTTATTCAAAACATTAATTATAAATATAATTTTTGAAAATTTGTTGCATAAGATCAACCCATTAAACTACAATAACAAATATAGAATTAAAAACTATAAAAGGGATACGTTATGTTAATAGAATATATTCATTACTCGAGCACATCTCTGAGATTTTTGTTAATTGACTTAATGTAGTAGCGCTTTTAAATCATTCATGGGAAAATTTCTTACTTTTTGAAAATTTGCCATTCGAGCCCAACCCATCATTCGAGCCCAACACATCATATTCTAACCAGCTTATTACATTCTCAATCCGTGGAATATAGCCCCTACATAAGCATATCTATTAAGTATGTGTTATTTGATTTAATGCGGCACTTTCGCCCTCATTTTAGTATTCAAAACTTTTTAACGATTTATTTTATTAATTGATATAACATACAACGTTTTGATTAATTCCAAATTTGGTTGGTATTGGCAATTTTATATAACCTTTTTGCATTATTAATTTTAAATCGAAATACGAGAAAATAATCTTTTTTTAATTTCTTTTAACGTTAGTAACTTTTTTAACACTTTTTCTACCACTTATTTCTTACACTATTTTTAGTGGAAAACTACACTTTAAATTAACGTTAGAAATTTCACTCCGGTGTACTAATAGATATGTAAGTCGAGCAAACACACACACACACATCGGCTCAATTATAGACCTTACCTTTATGAGCAGTAGCATAGCTCGTATGGCATCATGGGCGGTCAGTGATCATTACACGCACAGCGATCATCTGGCCATGGTATATGAGACTACCACGGCGGCGGAAAAACGACGGAAAAAGCAGCTGAAAAACAAAAGGATGGGTTGGAAGACAACCACCTTTAATAAAGAGCTGTTTGTAGCAGCACTGGAAGACTTAAAAACATCTGGGTCAGCATCAGTCAGAGCAACCCAGCTTATGGGCTGTATCAAGGATGCCTGCGATATATCTATGTATAGAAGATCGTTCAGAGGACAAAAAAAACCCATATACTGGTGGAACGATGAAATCGCAAAGCAGCGCAACGAGTGTAACCGAGCAAGGAGAAAGTATCAACGAGCTAGAGGCAGAGAAACATACGCAGATCGGCAACGTACATACACAAACAAGCACAAACAACTTAAGAAGGAAATAATTAAAAGCAAGCGCTTGTGCTTTCTGGAATTATGCAAGGATGTCGACAACAATCCCTGGGGTACAGCATATAAGCTGGTTATGAAGAAGATGAGGAGTTGTAGCCAACCAACTTGCCCTGAGCTACTAAAAAATATAGTTAGCACTCTCTTCCCGATGCAAATAAACACAGGACGCCCCACTTATGAAATTGCGGAACGCCACCCACCTCCGCCGGTATCAGAAGAGGAGATAATCGAAGCCATAGCGAACATCGGAGATAATAAGGCACCGGGTCCAGACAATATCCCAAATCTTGTCTTTTAAGTGGCAGTTAGACAACACCTACAGACATTTGTGGAGTTGTACAACACGTGTCTGCTAGAAGGAGTTTTCCCAGATCAGTGGAAGGTGCAAAGACTTGTACTCTTGCCTAAGGGAAACAAGCCTCCAGATGATCCATCTGAATACCGCCCTCTTTGTATGCTGGATACTGCAGGGAAAATGCTAGAGCGGATAATCTGCAATGGGCTGGAACTAGAAATAAGTGCTGCAGGTGGACTCTCCCCACACCAATATGGGTTTAGGAAAGCGCCCTCGACGATTGACGCCATCCGAGCGGTGAAAAAAGTAGCTCTGGATGCCATTGAGGGAAAACGCTGGAAAGATGGGGCCAAGAAGTATTGCTTGATTGTTGCATTAGACATCAAGAATGCTTTTAACTTTAGAAAAATACTTGGTGCTCTAAGAGATTTTGAAGTTCCACTATACCTCACAGAAATTATTGCTGATTACTTCAGTAATAGAATTTTGCGATATGAAACCGATGAGGGTACAAAGCATTACGAGGTGACAGGTGGGGTTCCGCTGGGTTCAGTGCTTGGCCCAAAACTCTGGAACATCATGTATGATGGAGTTCTCCGATTGTGCTTTCCAGAAGGAGTGAAAATAGTGGGATTCGCAGTTTGATGTTGCGGTCCTTATTGTAGCAAAGCAGCTTAGGAAGTAGTAGAGAACATTTGCAGGGCTGTTGGAATCATCCAAAGTTGGCTAACGTCAGTTGGTCTAAGCCAAGCTCACCAAAAGACAGAGGCAGTGCTAATAAGTAGCAGGAAACAAACTGAAGTGGTGACCTTAAATGTAGGCTGGTATACGATTGTATCCAATCCATCGATAAAATACCTAGGAGTTATAATTTATGCGAGGTTGACGTTTAAGGAACATCTTTGTTACGCGAGTGAGAAGGCTGCAAAAGCAACCATCGCCCTTAGTAGGATAATGGTAAATGCAGGAGGCCCGAGACAAAGCCGTAGGAAGTTACTAGCTGGAGTTGTAAAATCCATTTTATTATATGGAGCACCTATTTGGGCTGACGCAATGAGGGTAAAAGCCTACAGCCGTGCCATGGAATCAGTGTATTGACTTTGCGCACTAAGAGTCTGCAGCGCCTTTAGAACAGTGTCGGGGAACGCAGGATTGGTGATTGCAGGTACGGTTCCGATCGACCTACTGGCCTGTGAAGCGGTACGATACAGCGGGAGCGAATACAGCGAAGTGCCAGCCGCTGAAAATCGTAGAACCGTGAGGTAACATAGTCTGAGAGAATGGCAAAACCGCTGGGACAGCGCACTGAATGGACGATGGACACATCGCCTAATACCAAATATTGCTTTATGGGTGAAAAGGAAGCACGGTGATGTTGATTTTTACTTAACACAAATGTTCAGTGGACACGGATGCTTTCGGGTATACCTGCATAGATTTGGTCACGAAAGCGAACCCTTCTGCACCAGCTGCTTAGAAAATGTTCCGGAAGATGCAGAGCACGTCTTCTTCAAATGTGAGCGTTTCTTCTCTGAGTTGGACCTAGTGAGGAGAGTATTTGACGAAATACCAACACCTGAGAATGCGAGTGGGCACATGGTGAAGTCACAAATGAAGTGGAACGCTGTGTGTTGCATGTTAGCGAGTATAATGAAAGAACTGCGAAGATTGGAACGGCTTAGAAGCATGCAATGAGGGGCTTTTAGCCTGTCAACTCCCCTGTGAAGTAATACTTAACGGTGGTCCGACAGGGGGCGCGAGAAATTGGGGGTTAGGGTTTAGTCGGTAAAAATCCGACACTTTCACATGTTCCAGAATGGTTCTCATGTAAGGTCTTTTAAAGATTCCTCCCTCCACAACAAAAAAAAAAACACACACACAGACACACAAATGTGGTGTTTGAAAGTCATTGATCTTGAACCATAGCGTTTTTTGTCAGCTTCTTGTGCCAGAAAACGCTGAAAAATAAATAATACGATTTACAAGTTTAAATCTGATCAGTTCTCAAACATACCTGCGGATAGCCATTGTGCAACATCAGCCAGTAGTAGTAGTTAGTATCACAGCCATATTCCTTTATCATGTCGGCCGGATTGACCGCGTTTAATTTTCACTTGAACATATTTTATTTATACTAACTTTATTTTACTTCTATTTTTGTTTTTAAAAGTAAAATAAAATTTTGACAAGGTATTTATTTTAAATTTATTATATTTTATGTGTAATTTATTCCCAAACATTACCCCAACTCATATTGCCAAATTGTTGAGTTAAATTTGATTGATTCCATTTTGACGCTTGGACAAAATTTGTAGCACTTGGGAATTGTCCAAATTTTTGCGGATTCGGTGGTGATTGTATTTGTTGCCCTGGAAATTAAATCGGCATAGTAATAAGGAATATATAACGATATTGATTGATTGATTGATTGCGATGTACGATCAAGCATTAAGCAAGTCTCCCGTATTATAAATGCGAATACCACACCACTATACCCATGTTACACAACACGACAACCATTCTTCATGAAGCCAAACATATCAATATTCACCCCGTAAAGAAAGGCACCACACATCGATAACCACATAAGTCTAATAGTTGTGATATGCGCCCCTGGCCAGGCCGCCGTCGTACACCTTTTTTACATATAACAAGATCGAGGGATGGGAAAGGAATGTTAGCAACAAAGACTCAACCCGGGTTCCAGATACCTAAGTAGTTTGATAGTTAGTAAATTTGTTAGTAATATATTTTTTAGTAATTTATTTAGCACAAGACAATACAAAATTTAAAGTTCATCTACTGCTCCAACCTGTAAGAAGACACAATGACAAACAAATTTCCTGGTACCGCAAACTCTTTTTTTCTGAAAAGCTGTAAACAACTATTATTATTCCCCTCCACCATTTTTTCCATCGGCGGTTGTGAGAGGGGGGCGAGATTTCGTTCCATCATCATGTTCCCATGCGGTCACCCAAATTTGTACTAACTGTAGGTAGTGTTGCTTGACGTTGTTATTGAAATCGTTGCGTCTCTGCTGTCTCTGCTGTCCAGGCCATTATATAGTTGGAACGTATTTTTAGATGTTTCGGTTCCCGTGGTGGTTATGAGCTGCCTGTCGTACAGCATATCTATTAGGATTTTAATGATGTCTTCACTAAAGTTCAATTTATGTAGCTTAAACATTAAACCGTCAAGCCACACTGACTCAAAAGCCTTCGCCATATCAATCATTATTGCCCCAGTACACATATCTTTATCGTTCAGATTTCGACAAACATCAGTTGTAAGCCTCGTGATCGCATGAATTGTGGAGTGACCGTGTCGAAATCCAATTGGTTATCTGGCATGATGTTTTGTCTTTGTATGTGGTGTTGTATATGGTTATGAACAATAATTTTGTAAACTTTGCTCAAATTCGACAATAAACTGATTGGACGATAGTTTTGGGCGGAAAAATTCTAGCTGTTTTCCAGCACTACGGGAACGATCGATTATTTAATAGATTATTAAAGATGCTAGGTCTGCAATAATTTCGTCCGGTAAATGTTTCAGCACAATATATGGAATCTCGTCGATGCCAAAAGATTTTTTGTATTGCAACACTTCAAGATACACTTCAATTCGTCTATGTGGATAAAATATTGGCTACTTTCTGTTGATGGATCTGGTTCTGGCTCATTTGCTCTATTGGTGTTGTTAAACCTGGTTATGGTAATGTTATTGTTTACTTCCAGTTTATGTTGTTCTTTTAAGATGTTAGCATGATGTTCTATAACAGATGAATGTGGAGTTCTTTCTAATGTTGTAAACGGTTTGTTTTTGTATATAATGGCCGATTATATCGAGGTTTTCTTGTGTATTGAAACTCCTGTATTTCCCATCATCAGATTTAGGTATTTTGTTCCACTCAATATTTATGTCTCTTGAATCACTTTCATCAACTGTATAAGTTCTTTAATCTCGGTTTCGTTCTTCGACCTCCAAATATTTCGCATGGTTGCAAACATTTTCGACCCGGGCTTTATAGATTGGATTTGATTTTGCCAGTAAGTATTTGTTTGCAGATTGATGTTTTCTATGATTAACTGATTTGTTCTTTTTATTTGAGCTTTCAATAAATTTATTTGGCTGCTCTGACTCGTACCTCCTTTTCGTTTTAGTTTCTTTATTTCGGTAATAAAAAGTGACTTTTCTTTTTGTATAGCCGTTCGATCGTACGATTTGTGTAGCATTCCATTTGGTTATTGTATCTTATTTTTGGTTGAGTCATTTTGATGTTCTGATGAATAAGTCCCGTAATGATTTTGATGAATGATTCGATATCGTCATTGCTTAAATTTTCATTGTTGGGCACGATGTTTTCGCCACAGTTGTTCATTTTGCAGTATTTAACATAAATCCCTCTTAGTTTATTGGTCCAATTTGTCCATTCGGTGTTTGCAAATTGATAAATCAACCTCTTTGTTGTGACCTCGTCCATGAAGTCTTGACTTCTTTCAATTGTTGAGCAATGAATCTCAATAGCTCTGTGGTCACTTTCATAGAATAGTGTGGGTATCTCACCTTCGTCGTTCTTGTTAATTACCAGATCTAAATAACTACCAATTGGTCTGTATGTCGGCTTATTCGGCTTATATAATTTTGTTTTGTATAAGAAATCTTTTTCCGTTTGCCAAAGATTTAAGTCTCCTGCTATCACGAAATAATTATTAAAATTAAATAATTTTAATGACTCGAAAATATGCGTCCACTCCTTCTCAAACTGTTGTCCGACTTCCGTACTGTTATGACTTGAACAGTAGACCGATATTAAATATATTTTTTGTTGTCTTTTACATAGCTTAACTCTTATTACAGTATTCTCAACATCTTTTAGGTTTTGGCGTTGATTCATTTTGACTTGCTCAAATTTGATGTGATTTTTAATCAAAATTGCTGTGCCACCTCCGTTGAATGAATTTGGTCGATCTTGTCGTATAAGTTGGTAATTTTTAAATTCCACGTGATGTCTGTCGCTTAATTTTGTTTCGCTGATCGTCATCGCGTCTGGTTGGTTAAGTTCTAGGAATTTTGTTAGATTTAGACGTCTTTATACACTGACGATAAAATTTACGTTTAGAGCAATTATTTTTATGCTGTTCATAGTGCGCCGATTACTTTTAGAAGTTGAGCAATTTGTTCACTCTGCTGTTGGATTGTTCGAGACATTTTTTCCATGTTTAATGTTAGCTTTTCTATTGTCATTTCGTTTGTTGTTCCTTTTGGCTTTAACATTTGTGCGTATGTTCCATTTTCTTTGTTCACCGGAATTGTGTTGAACATCGTCTTTGGGTGAATGTTTAATTGTTTTTCCTTAATCCGGCTTTTTAGTTTCTCCAACATTCGTTGGTATACTGGGCAACCCTTGAAGGATGCAGGGTGTCTCCTGGCAATTTATGCAGTAAATATGGTTTTGCTCAATTTTCGACATAATGCTGCATTCTCCTGGCTTGTGGTTGGATGCACATTTCACACAACGGTACAATAAATTACAATTGGAAGCTGCATGTCCAAAACGTTGACATTTTCGACATTGCATGATGTCGCTCTGTTTCTTAATGCTTTCCCAAGAAACTCGTTGGTAATTAATTGCTTTTATTTTGTAAATGCTGGACATGTTTGTCTCTGCCTGACATTGTACAATGTAAAGAGGTAATTTCCGCCCAATTTCGACCGGACGTTTGCTTTTTATTTGAGTTATATTTATAATTTTAATGTTCTCGTTTGACTCCAGATCGGATTTTATTTCATCAATGTCCTCATCTTTCGTTAGCCCTTTCAACACTATGGTTTTTGGCTTTAGTGATTTCGGAGTATAGGTGAAAAACTGCGTATTAACCTCCTTCAACAATTGGTTGGTTTTTTTTCGTAGTCAACCAATGTGTTAACTATGATTGAGTGTTTGTCATTGCTCACTCTTCGTATCTCAAACTCCTCCATTTTGGCGCCCTTCAACAATTCAAGTGAATCTTTCACCGTTTGGTTATGAATGTGAATTGGTGGGGGCTTCACATTTTTTTAAATTATTTTCTTATCATTTGTCGTAATTTGTAGTTTTTCCGAAGCATTTTTCACAATATTTTCGCCTTCATGTTTCGCTACTTTTTTGGATTTTCTTACCCCATAATATTTTTTCGTTTGATTGTTTATTTCAAACTATAAAAACTTTGATTCATTTCATTTGGATTCGTAGTGTGAGTTTCATCGTCATCGTCCATAGTATGGTTATCAACAACCAAAGATTGAAATTTGTTTACATTCACTGGAATATTTGCCACGTTGACTGGAATATCTGCCATATTATTCACTGGAACATTCTTTGCTCCCCACAATAGCTCCATTCGTTCAATTCGTTCACGTAATTGAAGATTTTCAGATTGTAGCCTTTTGATTTTGCTCGTTGCCCTCTGTTCTGCGGTAGTCAGAGTAGGTTTTGCGCGCGTTTTAGTGTTTGTGGCGGGCATTTTAAAATTGTTCGTTTTCATTTGAGTCCCGAATTCAACTGGATTAGTTTTAATTTCGTGCACACTACTATCCATAAGATTATTATCTTGCTGGTTATTATTAGGTACGGATAAATGCTCATTCAACATTAAATAATTGAATTGATATGTAAATGGGGTGGTCCCATTTACGATTTTGTCTTGGTTGATTTTCACCGATTTTCACAATTCAAAAACCAGGAAACACAATATTTCAATTTAATTAATTGTTTTTACAATTTTGCACTTAGATAACTGAATAATTAAGAAAAACTTAATTTTTTTGAGAAAAAAAGGAAAACAAAAAATTTTTACATGAAAATTTTTCTTTTGTTTTTTCTTGATTTTATTTAAATTTTGTAGCGAGAGAAAACAATTGCGACTATTCGCAAAGACAACTCGATTTAAACTCGTAAAAAGAGGTCATAAATGAGGGATAATTGACTGTCTCGTTTAAATTCTAACTCTTAAATAGCAGTCGTTTCCGGTAACATTCTATCGGAACTTTATAACTTCTATCGCTCTGATAATAATTACGTATGTTTGTAGCTGGTAAATATAATAAAAGGAACTTAGGAACTTATTTTATATGGTGTGTCAAAAAATTGTAGAGTCTAACTATCCGGTTCAACATATTTCGTAACTGGACTCCAAAGTTCATGATAGTATGACAAAATTTGTTTCATGATTATTATATTTCTAATAAGATGTTATTGATTTGGGTGATGAATTTTATTTTTGATAGAATTTACGCCTGTCCTAAATACTTTTTGAGTATTTTTAAGACAGGTCACTTTATTCTTATTCTATAAGTAGTTTAGTACTAAATAGGATAACATAAAGTTTATATTTTTCGAACCTAACATTTTAATTTTCGATAAAGATTTGAGTTTCTAAAAGGGAACGAAAGGATAGTTCATCAAAAGTCAAAATAGTAAATCTTTTTTTTTTTTTTGCCTTTTTTTAAATTGATAATGGAGAAAAAGGTAAAATATCTCAGTTAACGCAAAAAATAATTTGTCTAAGCTCTTCAAGAATCTTTGTTGCTGATGAATCCGATTTTTTGCTTTATAATTTTAGGTCAATTTTTTTTTGGGTTAACTTGATTAGAGTATTAAAATCAATAGTATTGACGTATAAATTTACGTTGGCGTTATCGATTGGTACAATTTTTTGTCCTCTGGCTTTCATTTTTTACTTATTTTTTTCATAATGGGTACGTAAGGGTTATTTTGTGTTTGAGTTTTCCAAATAATAGAACATCAAAATAAAGAAATACATAAATCTCGTTATTTTTCGAGCAGGAAAGTAAAGGAGAGAACGAATACACAGGCTTTGTCACGTTTTGCGTCTTTTTCCGGAACGAATGAAATTTTCTAATCGAAAAAAGAACAAAGAATTAAAGGTTGGCTGTTAAGTTAATCACCTAAACCTACCCTGCTCGATGTCACATACACCATTAATCATTTCACGGCAATATTGTTGAAGATTACGTATTTAGACTTTTGTGAATGGTTACAGTAAACTCGGTGAACAAAGTACCGTCTCTTTGTCATCATTGATTAGTTTGAACTTAATGAAATAGATCGGTTCTATTAGAACATGGGCGCTGTTTTAACGATAAAATTTTAGCAGCTGGAAAGTAGTAGAGTTTTTACAAGAAAATATAATATTTAAAATATGCGTGTATAGTCTTTTTCAGATCTTAAATTTTCTTTAAAATAGTTTTGCGCAGGCTTCAGTGATGTAGATCATACACACAATCTTATCTAAATCGGTGACCCACGAGCCTGCCATCTCCTTGTAAGATATTGTTATATTACGTTATATAAAATATTTTTTTTTTATTTTCGTATTTTTCATCCAAATTTGAATTAATTTATATTGTGTATGTAATTTTCTACAATAATTCGACCACAAAAATTAGAATTTATTATTATTATTATTATTGTGGGGGCTCAGCCATCTCGCACAGCGACCTAATAGATCTTTTGTGCTTGAACCCTCCTTAATTATCCGTCCAGTCAATATTCAGGCTCGTAATGAACCTGATAATACTGCCGGCCAGTACGTGATACATACTATCTTGGCTTATTGCTCTCCCTCCTAGATGTTTACTATAGCATCTAGTTCTGCTAGAAAGACGGTAGCATTGGAACCCAAGGACTTCGAGAGGGCTTTCCCACTCCCGCATATTCCTACCCCTGCCCCGTCTTCCGGTTTGATTTGACTCTTACGAGTTGCTGGGAATGGAAAGTCGCCTGTAGATCACCCAACTTTCCTACAGGAAAGGTTACTAAATCTGGAGGGTGCCTGGTATACAGAATGCGCACTTGACCGGATTGATGAACCTATCAGCCATTCATCCAACGGCACATACTGTTTTACATTAGTTTAGGGTTTTTTGTGAAGGTTTTTTGCCTTTAGCGCCGTACTTTAGCCTGTGCCAAATGGCCTCAGTTACCAGTGGCTGCCACGAGGAGGCAGCACGTACACTTGCGAAGTGACCAGGTTACTCCTTACACAATTGTACTCATCACTCAGCTGCCTAATACATGACCCGAACAGCTCACGCACCTTACTGGAAAGTTACGGAGCTGGTAGATTAATTTACTCAACTTTGGTTGCCCCCTCCAATAGACGCCAAACCACCAAATTAGAATTGGTTACGTATCATTATGATGACTGTTGTAAGACCACAAAAGTAATAAAATTTGTGAAAAAATTTAAAGATAGCAACTAATGTTGTTATTGTGGTAGTAATTGTGCACTAATCACTAGATAAAATATAAGGGAATCACTTAAAGCACTTTCTAAAAACAATATCTTTATGATTTTTACTCAGCAGAGTTATTTATCTACTTGTTAGTGCTTATACGAATCACTGTTAAATTATTAGAACACTTTAACGCAGAGGTGTTCAAGCCAAATGAGTATTTTTGACAAGTTTTCAAAATGAATAGAGCATTAAAACTCTGATTAGAAAAGAAAAGTAAACTGGAGAACGCGGCAATTAGTTATGTATCCAGCGCCGCAGAATTTATCACTCTGGAGTGAGTGTGAAGGCTACCGCAATATTTATTTCATTGCCTCGATATGTAATAACTATTGCGGTGATCCTCACATCCATTCCGGAGTGATAAATTCTGGGGCTCTGGATTTATAAATAATTACCGCGTTGGCCGGTTGACTTTTTTTGGTAATTGCAGTTTTATTGCTCTATTTATTTTAAAAGTTTGTCAAAAATTCTGATTTGGCTCGGACACTACTGTTAACCGCCTTAAAAATTTCACTTAAAAACTAAGAGAATCTTTTACTTTTTTTTTTTTTATTTTTCGACCCTTGTGGCCATGCTATAAGCGCCGATGTTAACAAAAATTTGCTTTCATTTTATCTTTTCTATTGTGAGTTTTCTTCAAGGCCAATTTCCAAAAGCACTAAAAAAGGCTGTTGTATTTCCACTGTTTAAGGGTGGGCATTCAAATTTAGTAGGAAATTATCTCATTATTATCAGTATTCTCTAAGATTCTAGAGAAATGTGCGAAAGTTCGTATCATGTCGTTTTTAGATAAAATTAAATTTATCTCAATACATCATATGGATGATTTCAAGGAACGATTAAGGACTGAAAGTTCTCTAATGGAATTGTTATCTACCATTTATGAGAATCTAAACGCAGGCCGTGTTATCAATTGCCTGTTGACCACAAGTTGTTGATTGATAAATTGTTAAACACTGGGATTCAGGGTACAGCTAACAATTGGTTTCGCCCATACTTAGAAGATAGAACACAAGTATGCAAAATAAATGAAATTTATAGTAGTAGCGAATCTGTTAAATGTGGGGTTCCTCAAGGTTCGGTGCTGGGGCCATTACTGTTTCTTATTTATAGTAATTCACTTCTTCAACTTAACCTCTATGCCAATAAGAAGCTGCGTTTGCAGATGATTTGGCTCTGGGTTACAGTGGAAGAGATCATTTAGATATAATTTTTGATTCGACCGTTAATTTATGATTATAAGTAATAAATCCAAAATCAAACAGTTCCAAATATCAAATAACTTACACCTCAGAAATAATAATAACTGTACATACTCACATACAGCAACATGTCAAGATAATTCTAATATTAGCTTCACTGACAATAATTGTTCTAAATCATGCATAAAAATTGATTTTAAATATTTAGGAGTGACATTGGACATTCATTTAAATTTCAAAGATCATATCAATGTTTTACAAAACCATTTATTGCTTACCAAAGGCTGAGCCACTTTGTAGTTTTGTACACAGTTGGTGCTTAAGAATTTGTATTATTCATTAGTTCAATCTTGACTTAGCTATGGAATAACTTACTAGGGTGGAATTTATTATAGTAACTTAAAGCGACTTCATTTTTCGCAAAAGTTTGTTCTACGAAATATATATAATGCGTTAAGGTATGAGTCAAGTAGTGGTATGAGCCAAGTGGTTTTAGTTTAGAAAACACCTGAGAAACCCGACCAAAATGATATTAGCTGAGGTGACAGCACGATGGGCGTGCATAGTGGTTGCTTTAATTATTGTCAAACTATTAATGTTAATTTACTTGTAGTCATAAAGATTAATCTATAATTTATTGCAGAGAATTAAATGTATACTAATTAATTTTAGAATAGTTATTATGAAGGATTAAGGATATATCAAATTTAGGAAATTCTTGAGGAAACCGAAATAACTTTACAGGAAATTGAGCAGTAGATGAACTATAATTTGTATTGTCTTGTGCTAAATAATTTCTTAGATAGATAGAATTTTCTTAATATATATTACTAACAAATTTACTAACTATCCACTACTTAGGTGTCTGGAACCAGGTTTATTCTTTGTTGCTAACATACCTTTCCTTTCCTTCGGTTTTGTTATACATAAAGGGGGTACGGAGGGGCCCGGCGTCTTCCGGGAGTCTTGCTAATGTATTAATAAAAGGAAATAAAATAAATAAATTTTTTCCATTAGAAAGTTAGAAGCAAAGGGTGGAATAAAAATCATAATAGAATACCACTTCAAGTGAATGTTTAGAAAGCTTTAAACAATCAAGTAGAATAATGAAAATGTGAATTTAAACAAAAAATACTCATAGAGCAAATTAAATATGGAAGAGTGTCGTATAATTAACCTGTGCAAGTCGTGTCTGTCAGTATGAAAAATTCTTAAGAAAAATTGAACATTAAATTACTTATTGCCTGGTGATTCAAATATTCAGCCGTCCAAAAAATGGAAAGGCGATAGTAAAGTTACTACATTTTCAGGTTACTTAAATTAAAAGCTAGAGCTTTAACACTAGAATAACGTGATTCGGACATTACCAAATGTTTAAAATCGTACTGCTCTCTGATAGGTCACCAAAATTATTTTAAATCTGTAATGTCTATCTGGTCATACAACTAAACATAAATAAAATACAATAAATATATATGTGAAAAACCGGATTCATATTACATAAATTTCCAATATACTTTAATTAATACAATATTTATTTAGTGACACATTAACTAATTAAATAAAACAATAAACGAGAATGTAAATTTTAAAACAAACCATTTCTGCAAAAATTTTATTTTGTTATTTTTATGTATATTCCAAATTCCATTTTACCAATTAAAATGTTCGATTTGAAAATTAAATAAACATAGCCACACCACCAAAACACCAACAACAAATAT
Organism: Tipula vernalis; assembly: GCA_958295665.1. Taxonomy (NCBI): domain Eukaryota; kingdom Metazoa; phylum Arthropoda; class Insecta; order Diptera; family Tipulidae; genus Tipula; species Tipula vernalis. Next base: position 233,221,448 of record OY282558.1, on the reverse strand, counting down.
TACGGAAAATCAACACAAATTGTATATTTTGTTATAAGAGTACGTACTCGTGCATATAATATTAACATAACATTTTATGTTATTATGTTGTTTTGGAATAATAATATAACTTGGACATAAAATAACAATAAAATGTAAATTGATTGAATAATATTCTTTTCAATTCGTTCGTGTATAATATTATGTACTGCTTACATATGTGTTTGTGTATGTAATTAAGCATAATATTATTACTAAAATTTAAATATGCAGAGAAAATTGTTATTAATTTTTGATTATGTGTATACTCGTACATGTTTATAAATAATTAATAAATACATAAACATTTTTTGATAAAAATATTATCATTGTTAATCCAACCGAAAACCAACAGTCAAACGAAATTATGCCCGAAATAAATTGTATAAAAATTCATATAAATTATGCAAATCCGTGGATTTTTGTAATTATTATTTAAATCAAAATTTAATTATAGACGACGTTAGCTTGCCAATTGTATCACGAAACATGCCAAATATGTATATACATGAACGGTTTTCTGGTGTCACTATTTTCAATTTATTATTATTATCCGCAATAATAATTATTATTATTATTGTTATCGCTTACATTATAATTATGCTGCTTGATTAACAATGCTATTAATTTTGGACGATATACATCTGATTTACTGTGTATGTTGTTGTATTTAACCTTGCCTTTTGCTGATATCTACGCACATTAAAACATATTTAAAGTTTACAAGCATAATAAATTTATGTGGTACTGAACGAGTGTGTATGTACCTATTATATTAATACATTATTATAAGTGTTTGTTTATTTACTAAATTCATATTAATTAAAAATTAAATATTCTTACAACCAATAACCGTTAAATCTAATTACCTTATTTATTTTAAACAAATATTATATTTTCGAAGTATTTAACTGGTTTACTTAATATGTATATAGAGAGTAGCTTTCGAAAAATAAAAACAACGTTACGAAGATTAATTTAATGATTTTTATTTTATTTGGACTGTATTATGTTATCTGACACATACACATATGTATTGTTCGAAGATTTTTAACAAACTGAAAATATGTTATTCTGTTTTTACTTACTTTTTTGTTCTCTTTCCCTTTCTTAATTTTACTTTTTTTTTTTTTAAATAACTTGGGCCATTCCACCAAATGGATGATGATATTAACTTATTAGGCATAACACCTCTTGAAATAATATCTACCGGTTTGAAATCTGATGGAACAAACATCCATTGCTCCTATTTTGTTATTTCCAATATTTGCGTAATACGGTTAGCAACGAACTGTTTAAATCTCGATGGATCGGAATTTGTTCGTTTTAAGGTAACCTTAGAATCGGACAAACATCTTTTGCATTTATAACCGTGTCAATTAATGTTGCTAATAATAGTGCTGCGCACAGCTCTAGTCGTGGGTTCATCAATTTGCTTAATGGCGCTACTCTTGATTTACCACATAATAGCCTTATCGAACAATTATTATGTTTATCGATTGTTCTGACGTAAATTGCTGCACCCTATCCCTTATCAGATGCATCACTATATCCATGTAGTTCAACAAGTGCTGAATCCGGAAGAGCACCACAACGGGGCATAATAACCCTTAGTTCCTTAACCTGATCCCTAAAAAGCTTCCTATGACTTTCTAAATTTGAAGGAATGTGTCTTCATTGCTGAACAACTCGTCCACACAGTTCATATTTTTAGCAGAAAGCATTGCACAAAAAAATCTAATATGAGATTTCGATGTTGTCTATCAATATTTGGTATATTTTTTTTTTATTTGTACCATTATAATATTCACAAAATATGAACAACAAATAAAAACTGGTACAAACGTTTTTTTTAAAGGCTCATGATTTTTCAACCAATTAAAACCTGCCTGAAGATATTCAGACACATTCATGGAGTTAAATGTATTACTTATTGCATTAATAAGACCCTATGACCAATCAACGACAAAATAATGACCTTTTTTTTTGTTTCACCGTAACTTCTAATTCTTTTTTGACGTCTAGCAAGAATTTGGCTATTGTTTAAACTTCATGTTGGCACGAAATACGACACATGCGTAATAAAGAATCCTCTTATATATTTGTTGATTGTGGCATGTCGGAATTCTAACAATTCCACCAGTCGCGTCCAAATGAATGGCTTTAATTTTGTCCTGTTTTAAAAGGGCTATTTGTTGGTCTCTTATTAAAATTATTTGCAGAGGTTCGGTTATCGAATATATGTATGTAACGGTTATTTTAAGGTTGCATGCAACATTGAAAATATACATCAACCAAGTCGCAATCCCGAACTAGATCGTCTTTCTTATAATACTCTGATTTTATTTTTCTTAAGACTTTAGATGTAGTTATATCTTGAGTATTCCCTTTCTTTTAGAAATTTAAGTCGGTTGCACTAACCAAATCCAAATATGTATTGTGAGCGCTTTGATATTGCCAAAAAATTGTTTCTCTAAAGTGAATAAATTCTTGTTCAGCACCTTGTGTATAGACTCGTATTTCTTTGGTTTTTAATATTTCAATTTTATATTTCTGTTGGTGTAAATTATCTTTGCATGATCCGTAAACTACTATCTTTTCATGATTTTTGAAAGCTTGTGCATTTTTTGAAAAGTAACAATACATGATTTTTATGTTCCTTTAGACATCGATGAATTAGTTCTCTTATTTCATCTTTGCTTAATAGTTCAAAGATCTCGTTAAACGTAATGCAAAACTTAAGTCACCATTCCAAACTTGTGAATTTTTCAGCAATATTTGAAACTAAGATATTGCTTCATTACCAATATCAGGAATATTGCTTGACTCGCCTGATTTTTGGTGACCAATGAACTCAAAGACAATTCCGTAGGAACGGTAATTAAGATTTATGTTGGATAACTCATCAACATCGGTCACCGGCCTATTATCTGGAAAACCTGTCTCTTTAAATGAACAAATATCAATAAAATTTTGAGTATTTGAATTTTGAATAGGAAATTCGATACAAAATTCATCTTTTATTAAATTCTTTTCATTTTGGTAAGAAACTTGATTTACATTGAATATTTTATAGTTTTGCCATACATAATATAATTTAAATATATTTTGTCGGTTGGGATTAATATGCATTATTTTACACAGCTTTTTCATTTTCGGTGTAACCAATCTCGACATTACAAAATTTTCGGGATTTTCGTTTAAAATTTTTAAAGCACTCAATACAGCATATTTGTTGTTTACTCGTGGACTAATATCACAACCAAAAAAAATTTATATAATAAAACACAATATTTTGGTTTTGTCACTTTCATAAACGTGATATTTATTTTATTTGAAAATGAAATTACGATCGTTTCGGATGTTACTCCTTTATCAAATTTCTAGCAAGCACTCATCTCTGAGTGTGGTCTCAGGAAATCTCGAACGCCCTAAATATTAGAGTTAGTAAATATTATGGAAAAGGTGTCCTAATAGTCAGTCTCATTTAGATTACAAGCAAGCTCGTAACAGAGTTGTAGGGTTAATTCGAATTGCTAAACGTAATTTTTTCAAGGACAAGTTAGACTCCTCTCTTCCTCCCAAGGTTTTCCGGCATAATGTTCGTAATTTAGGCCTAGGCAGATGCAAGAGTAGTGGGGTTTTCAAACCCAATGACATTAATAGTTATTTGTGCTCTAGTCTGAACTCGGGCAGTAGTACCGTCGATTTGTTCTCTAACGCGTCTTCTATTTCGTTTTCGTTTTCAAATATTTCTCTCGAGGATTTTCAATCTGCTAGTTAACTAAATCGGAATCTTCAGGTCTGGATAACGCCAAATTAAAATACGTTAAACGAGTTTTCGTTATTATTTATTTACAACACTCTAAAATTGAACTTTGTTTCAACTTCCAGGTACACGTCACAATACTGTACCATATTTTATTGTTGCTTTTACAGCTCGATGTTATCGACAATTATGTATGTAAATATTTAATTTGTACTTGAACAATTGCTTGTTCATCTTCGTGGAGTACGGTCAACTATTGTAAAACGTAAATTATTGTGACAAAAAAAAAAAAGTTAAACTTAATAAAAGTTGCATTAAAGAGTTTTATTGTGATATCGTAAGAAATCCTGGCGTTTCTATATGGTCCGATCATTAAAGCTCGAGACTTTATAATCGCATCGGTATCACGATTGTGAATTTGGGCCGCAAAAATATCAGAAACTACCTCCCCGGAGGCAATTCAAATCCGCATTGGAAGACTCGATGAATTATATAAAGACTTTCGAACTCTTGAAAGCAACCTGTTTGTGTTCCCGGATCAGGTGTCAAAATTGGAAGAATTTGAAGAGAAATACTTCGAGTTGAAAGAAATATTGCTGAAAAGTACACGCATAACGCGAGGAGGGCAGAATACAATCGAAGATTCCCCGTTATTACATCAACGTTGACCGAGATGTTTGATCAACAAAGTGCTTTATTCGAAGGATTGAACGCGACAACAAATCAACTTACCGAGAGGGCCTTCGTGAATCAAGATCGAGTCAAATTGCCAGAAATACAAATAGAAAACATTGACGGCGTGTATAAAAACTGGCCACCTTTTCAGGATTCGTACACTTCATCAATTCACAATAACGAATCTCTTTCGAATATCACCAAGCTGAAGGTTCTCAAACGATTGTTAAATGACGGGCCGGCCTTCTTACTCAGGAACTTATTAGAAACAGATGCAAATTACATAGAAGCATGGAATAAGTTAATTGCGAGATACAAGAAGCCTAAGTTCATTCGTACATTGCAACTTTCTTGGATCAACCCCCAGCTCTAAGCGGACGATCTGCTGATATCCAGTCGCTAAGTGACAAGGCACATGAATTACTGATCGGCGTTCCAACCATGGGTACGCAGGCAGAATATCGAGATGCGTGGCTAATTCAAATATTGCTTCGAAAACTGGACGAAGAAATAAGGCAAGAATGGTCGAAGGAGGTAGTGGATGGGAAGACTTTCCCGATATCAATCGCTTCTTTTTGATGGCGTAACAGGAAACTCAGCAGCAGTTAAAGTATCTAAACATAAACTGCCCGTCAGACTGATGGCCTTAAGTTCAAGGTCAGATAGCTGTCTCTACTGCAACCGGAAGTATGCAATTCATATACATTTTAAGTTTCATACTTTGAACATCTAAGGTCGGCAATCGATTGTAACACAATTATCTGCGTGCCAAAACTGTCTTAACCAAGGACATGCTGCCAACGCATGTCATTCTCCTAATAGATGTAGAAAGTGTAGCCAGCTCCATCACACCATGTTACATATTGACACACTAGATCCGACCCAAACACATTCCACCGCAAGTTAATGCTTTAGCCACTATAGCGAACTCGAACAACAAGATTATGAATCACAAAATAACTAACCTGAGTATCTCACTGTTACCAACAGCGCTTGTTAAAATCCGCGACTGTTCTGGTAAACCACACTTCGCTTACGCATTGCTCGATTCTGGATCACAATGCTCATTTATTAGCGACAAGTTAGTTCAACGCCTGGTACTTGTTCGAAGCCATTCTTCGATCACTGTAAATGGCTTAACTGACTCTGCCTCTGCTGCTACAAAGGGTCTAGTTAACATCGAAATATCTTCAAGGTTCAACTCTGATTACATCGCAATAAAAACATTTATATTGCCTAAACTGCTGTCAGCTTACCCGTCGGATTTTATTGCATATATCATCCAAATATCTGCCCTAAATATTGCGGATCCCTCCTACGGCAAGGCCAGAGAAATCGAACTATTATTGGGTGTTGATATATTTTTTGATTTACTCAATCCGAACAAAGTTGTAATTAATAGTCAAACGCACGACCAGTCTAGACGGTTTGGATGGATATTGCTGGCTCCACAACGAGATGGCCCACCTGCAAGATGTTTTTCAGAACTTTTGTTCATCATATGAAATTCTTTCACTTGATGAACAAAAGTGTGAATCTTTGTTCCTAAACTCGGTCCAGCGAAACGAGGAGGGCAGATACAGTGTCCGGCTTCCATTAAAATCTCCCCAACCGGTGTTGGGCCATTCTCATACTTCTGCTTGAAATGAAGGTCTGTTCAAGGTTAGTCCGTCTATGTGTTCAAGGTTAATCCGTCTCATCGTTGTCTGTGCTTCGTTGACTTATTACGTGAAGCTGAGATATTTATATTGAAAGAAGTGCAAAAGAGCGTGTTTGGATTAGAAATCCTATCTCTTCAAAGGAACAAATTTATTGACAAAACGAGCAGTCTAATCTCACTGTCTCCGTTTGTGGACCATGATGGAATCCTGCGAGTGGGTGGTCGGTTAGAATATGTCAAATCAGCTTATGATGTCAAGCTTCCGATTATACTGCCAAAAAATCATCGGCTGACCTTTCTTATTGTAGAAGGTGCTCATCTGGCTAATCTACATCCAGGCCCTTCCTTATTATTCCGTTTGCTAAGACAGAAATTCTGGATTATCAATGGCCGCAGTGCAATTTGCCACGTCTCCAACAAATGTGTAGTGTGTATCCGTCAAAAACAGTTCATCACCACTCTACTAATGGGAAACTTGCCGAAACAACGTTTGACCGCCAGCCGTCGATTTATTACTACCGGAGTGGATTATGCTGGCCCCATTAAACTGAAGATAAAACACGGACGAACGAAACGCCCTATATCCTAGGGATACATCGTTCTTTTCATTTGCTTTACGACGAAGGCGGTTCATATTGAGCTTGTATCCGATATGTCCGCTGAAGCATATATAGCTAGTCTACGGCATTTGTCAGCCGTAGAGGAATTCCAGCTGAAATAGTGAATGACAACGGTACCAATTTTATCGGTGCTAAGCGCGAATTACAGTCTCTTTTTGACTTATTTAAAAATCTCTAAAAAAATTATTATATCTTTGATTTCTTTTCATATCACATTATCAAGTTCTCGTTCAACCTGGCTAGTGCACCACATTTTGGCGGACTGTGGGAGTCCAATACTAAGGCAATAAAGTATCATCTAAAGAGAGTCATCTCCAACACCATATTGACTTTCTAAGAGATACTACTGAATTCGCGCCCATTATACCCGATGTCATCTGACCCTAGTGATCTAGCCGTGCTGAAACCGGGTCATATACTCATTACCGAAGCACTCACATCCGTACCTGAACCTGATTTGCAACACATTCATTTTTCATGATAGTCCAGATGGCAGAACGTACAACAGCGAATGCAGGGCTTTTGGAAGCGGTATGGTCATTGGAGTATTTACACACCTTACAACAGCGACCAAAGTGGCGTCAGAAGTCGGCAAATCTCCAACTTAACAATGTGGTTCTCGTTCAAGATGAAAATCTTCCTCCGTCCAAATGGCTTCTTGGGCGCGTAGTATCTTTGCATTCAGGAGCTGATGGTTTAGTTCGAGTCGCCACAATCAAGACCGCTTAAGGAGGTGAGCCAAGGCGACCAGTAGTAAAACTATATATATTGTCCTCCCATTGAAGAGTCAGTTGTTTGTTAAGTGGAACCTTATTAACGGAGGCAGAATGTTCAGGCAATAAATACACCACAAATTCACGATATTATTTATTTACAACACACTAAAATTGAACTTCGCTTCAACTTCCATGTTCACGTCACAATATTGTACCATATTTTATTGTTGCTTTCACAGCCCGATGTTATCGACAATTATGTACGAATATATTTAATTTGTACTCGAACAATTGCTTGATCATCTTCGTGGAGTACGGTCAACTATAGTAAAACGTAAATTATTGTGACAAAAAAAAAGTTAAATTTAATAAAAGTTTCATTAAAAAGTTTATTATTCATTAAAATTGTATAAAATTATATAGAAAGAGAAAGTTTGTCTGTATTAATTAAATCAATAAAATTCTTTCGGCTTTTTATAGACAAAATATATTAAAAATAATGGCATTCACAACAATTTCGACTTGTTAATCAAAAAAATGAAGAGGCCAATCATTTATAAATATATCCACCAGAAAAAGTACAAATATCAAAATCCCACCCGTACTTTAACCCGAGGTCAATAAAAAGTGTATCGACTATCGACTCCAAAAATGAAAACTTTCCTTGAGCTTTCTCTGTGGTAGTTTGGTTTCGTACTGATAAGTTCGTGCAAACAAAAAGTTCGGTCTACTCATCAGGTAGCTACGACCAAACTAAAAAAATAAAATTCATACATTACGTACGAGGCAAGAACGCATTGACTTATCGAATTATAAAATTCACCGAATAAAAAAACTCAAGGAAAATTCTCATTTCTGTGTGTTTTTTATGCCCACACAAATAACAGAAAGAGAAAGTTTGTCTGTATTAATTAAATCAATAAGATTCTTTCGGCTTTTTATAGACAAAATACGTATATTAAAAATAATGGCATTCTCAACAATTTCGACTTGTTAATCAGAAAAAAAAATACAGTCAAACTTTCTCTTTCTATTATTTGTGTGGGCATCAAACACACAAAAATGAGAATTTTCCTTGAGTTTTTTGATTTGGTGAATTTTATAATTCGCTAAGTCAATGCGTTCTTGCATACGTAATATATGAAGTTAGAATTTTATTTTTATAGTTTGGTCGTAGCTACCTGATAAGTAGACCGAACTTTTTGTTTGAACAAACTTATCAGTACGAAACCAAACTAGCACAGCGAAAGCTCAAGGAAAGTTTTCATTTTTGGAATCGATACACTTTGTATTGACCTCGGGTTAAAGTACAGGTGGGATTTTGATATTTCTACTTTTTCTGGTAGATATATTTATAAATGATTGGCTTTTTCATTTTTTCTGATTAACAAGTCGAAATTGTTGTGAATGCCATTAATTTTAATATATTTTGTCTATAAAAAGCCGAAAGAATCTTATTGATTTGGCATTTCTAGTTGTTAAAATTCAAATTCATTAAAGCAATAGTTTAATTAGTTTCTTCCAATCTGGGTTTAGAAAATTTAATAGCACTTCTACTGCGTTATTAATTATATGTGATGATATTAGGCGTAATATGAATAATAGGGAATTAACTTCTTTAACTTTGTTAGATTTTTCTAAGCCCTTTGATTCTATTAAACACAGAATTCTTTTTAATAAACTCTTATCTCAGTTTAGATTTTCGCTTTCTGCTGCCAAATTGATTTTTAACTATCTTTCTAATCGTTCTCAGGTAGTTTTTTTCGACAATTCCTTATCTGATTTCCTTCCTGTAATTTCCGGCGTGCCTCAGGGTTCAGTGCTGGGCCCTCTATTATTTTATATGTACATAAATGACACAGAAAGAATCCTCCGTTCAACATTGTTCATTTCATATTTTCGCTGATGACGTTTAAATTTATAGAAATAGTCGTTTAGATCAGGATTCTATTGTTCGGAATATTTCTATGATAAATGAAGATTTAAGTAATATCGTTAGTTGGTCGGTCTCTAACAGGCTCGTTTTAAACGCAAATAAATCTCAGTTCATTATAATTTACAAACAACTGTTAGATACCTCGTCCTTTCCTGGTATTTTTCTGCAGGGTTCGCTAATTCAATATTCAAATACTGTTAGGGATTTAGGCTTAGTTATTAATAAAACTCTAACTTGGGGTAACCACTTAGTTAGAATTAGTAAGAGGGACTTTGGCATGCTTAGTTGTTTGTATAAAGTAGTAGGATTTCCAGACAGTAATTTTAAGAAAAAATGGTTTTTGGCTTATCTTGTTCCTCATTTTATTTACGGTGACATAGTTTTATTCGGTATGCTTCGGTAAGTTTCAATGCTTATACTAGTTTTATTTTTGGTATTAGGAAGTTCGATCATATTTCTGCCTACTCCAGCCTTGGTTTAGGATGTTGTTTATCTATTTTTTATGAATTTCGCGTTTGTCTTTTTATTTTTAAACTTCTTAAAGCTAAGAAGCCTTGTTATCTATATAGGAAATTAATGTTTAGTAGGTTTCATTCCTCTAAATTCCGGCTAAAAATTGTTGTAGGTCGTTAAACAAATCATTGTAAGTTAGAAGAATTTCCCTTTGGAATTCAATTCCATTGGAAATTAAGAGGTTAGGATCGGCAAAACTATTTAAGAAGTCAAAATTTTTGGAGTGGCGTGATTGATGGGCAATACGTAGTTTTTAATTTATTATTATTAACATTGTTATTATTGCTAATTTTTATTATTATTTCACCTCGTGCTGTACATTTTATTGTAATTGAGCTAGTGCTCAAAATAGAATGTGTAAGCATGAAGTGGAAATTGTTTGAAAAAATTTAAGAGGTTTTTATGTCTAATGGAAGCAATTTCAATATTTTTTTTGTTTCGATTGCTTTATTTCCATGTGTGCTTTCCCTTTTAATATTAAATTATTTATAAAATAATATAAATAAATAAATACAGTGAACCTCAAAAATTTCTGTGTATAGTATGAAAATTACTAACATTCGCGGTGAACAACAAATGGTGCTATTTCATCGTATTGGAAAATGGCTGTATGTAATCGATATATGACGCCTCTGCCTTATTATTCATAAACGTCGACCCCGCGAAACATTTCTGTGAATTGGCCGATCTCATACAGTGAACCAATGTTCGTTCCTATTTCATCGTAATGAAATTTGGCTATATGTAATTTTTCTTATATGTCGAACCTGCGGAACATCTCTGTGAATAGGTACGGTCTAATATCTTATTAATTTCTATTTAACTCAATTAAGTTTCGTCTAACTAAAAATTTTAATCACTCATACTTTTTTACGAACTAGCAGATTTTGGTACGTGATATACTTTTAAGCCGAAACGTATAACGTGAAGAATGTTATATTTTTTCTTAATTAACAAATTTTTGATCTTGTGTATTATTATGCACCAATACATATTCATTTTTGCTTTTTGTCTAAAGCTTCACACCCCTGGAAAACTTATGATTTTATACCAAAATGTTTTCAGCAAAAAACCTAACCGACATAAATCACGGAATTAGTTTGAACTAAGCGACTGAATTAAGTGGTAAAACGTCAAGCGGTGGCGGTGTCATTAACATCAAAAAATATTAATTGTTTTGTTATACAAATAATAATTAGCAAATATGAAATAAATAAAAAATTATTAGTTTGAAAAATTGTTTAATATGGTCGCTTGTTCCTTTCGATACAATTGATAAAACATCGCTTAAATATAAATACGAAATATTTAAGATTTTGCGTTCCAATTATTTTTATTTTTATAATATCTGCTAGTTTTAAGAAATTATTAGTTTTATAATTTGGCGTTTGTGTTATTTGCGATTTTTGTACAGAAAATGAGTTCCAGAGGTAAACTATTTACTGCATTGGCTCTGGCGGAAAAGAAAAGTAATCGTGAACAAACCATCGATGAGTTTATTGGATCAGAATGCAGATGTTCTAATTCCATCAGTAATTTAAAACCCACATGTTGATTCCGAAGACTAGTTTGAAATTGATATTTATAATGACCCTTATGTCTGAGCATCACGAGTAGAAGTTCAAGATGTATTAGTGTCGGGATACGAAATGATTAATCGTATATGATTTCCCGAGTTGATGATAATTTTAATAAAGATGAACAATTGTAAACTTCGTTGGTTTTGTTATTTTATTTAATTTGTGACTGATATATCGTCGGCCTAACTGTGAATTAACGTATCTGACATTTTTTCGAAAGTTCTTTATTGGTACTAAATGTTTCGTCATGAGAAACTCTGTCTGAATTTTCCACCCACTGGGTATCTTCCGTTGGTTCACCATTAGCACGGCGATGTCGTCCTAACAGTCAATTAACGTGGGTGCAGGAATTCAGGTACAGTTTCTCACGACGAACATTTTAGTATCAGAGATAAGTTTTCGAGAAAATGTCAGTTACGTTAATTCACAGTTAGGCCGGCGAAATATAAAGGTGTTGTCGCTTCAATTGTTGAATGATAAAAGAGCGATACACATTGACTTTTATTATGACAAAACTTAACCATAAAAATTTACATGAACTTATTTACTAAATATAATGTACATAATACAGTTTGATGCGAAATTCAAATTTAAATTGGTAAAGCACCTTTATAATTCATTAGTTGAAAAAAAACAAACAAATTACAAACACTAAGCAGATCTTCAAAACGTGCGACCCGATACAACTGGTACAGGCTGCATCACCAAACATGCCGCGGACCTTGAATCATCTAATTCAATCGGAAGAATACACAACTTGTTGATTGGTCGCTTTAATATGCTGGATTTCGTTTTCTCCTAGATGCCAATGCGTTGATGGAACGTCATCTTCTTTGATAATGACGATATCACCTATTTTAATAATTTTCTTGGTTGTATGCCATTTCACTCGTTGTTGTAACGATGTCAAATACTCGTCGTGCCATCGTTTGGAAAACTGTTGCGATATGCGTTGAACATTTTGCCATCTCCGATTATAATTCATTGCATATCATATGTACTTGTTTCGGGAATTTTGGCGTTAGAATGTCCAATTAAAAAATGCGATGGTGTCAACACGTCTAAATCGTCTGATGATAAAACACACAGCGGTCTACTGTTTAGTATCGCTTCAACCTCTACCAACAGGGTGATCATTTCTTCCATACTAAGAATGCTAGCACCTATGATTCTTTTAAGATGGAATTTCATAGATTTAACTGCGCTTTCCTACAGACCACCAAAACTAGGGGCACTGGGAGAATTGAAATACTATGTAATAAAATTTCTGGAAAAAAACTGAGAATATTCATTAGATTCTTTCATTATTTTGTTAAAGTTTTTCTGAAGAATCTCATTGGCGCCCACGAAGTTGGTACCATTATCTGAGTATATGTCGGTGCTGATACCCCTTCTCGCGACAAATCGTTTTAGTGCCGCCAAAAATGAATCACTGCTTAAATCCTCTACTAATTCTGGATGAATGACTCTGACACTGAGGCAAATAAATATACATATATATATGCCTTATACGTCTTTTGCCCACAACTTCTAGTCAAGTGTATTGATAGAGGAGCCAGCATAGTCGACACCAACTTTTAGAAATGGTCTGATGAATTCGGATCTTGCTTCTGGTAAATCTGCCATGATTTGAACTTTTGTTTTGGTTCTCATCTTCGTACACACAACACATTTACCAATGATTTGACGAATCATGCATTTTGCTCCTATGATCCAATAGTGTTGTTTAACGTTAGACAACAACAATGTATGCTTTTAATTTCGATGAGCTTCTTCAATTATTCGTGATGACGTAATGGACTGATGTGGTAGTATCACTGGATGTTTAGCATCGTAACTGGCATTTGAATTTGAAATTCTGCCACCGATACGTAAAATCCCATATTTATCGATAAATGGACTTAATGTTTTTAATTTACTTGACGTGGATGTGCTGACAAACTTTGCCAGGCTATTGAATTCATTGAAGAAGTGTTGCATTTGGACAGATTTCAAAATTACATTTTTTGATTTTATTAACTCATCTCGGGTGAATACTTTGCTCTTTCTACATGTCTGGCTCGTGATTTGAATTAAAATGGTCCAGTTTAAGGTTGAGGAGACTTCTGCGGTTCACAAAATTATTTTTTTGCACCACCTTACTAAATTGCAATCCAAATTGTATAATGAAGCTAAAAATATCAAAATCAAACATCAGTTTCAATTTCTTTGGTGCAAAGATAGTAAAATCTACCTACGGAAATCTGCGGAATCAATTGTTCATACCGTCTCATCATTCAACGATATCATTCGGATCCAAAAAAATTTGGGTTTTGCTGCTACTCCAACTAAACAACAAAAAAATGTCATCGCTCAGATCATGGATAGTTCTGAACTTAATAGTACTCCTTCTCAACATCAAAACATTCATCAAGCAGGCCCGTCCAGGAAGAATAAGGAATAATAAGCATTTGAGTATAATTAACTTTTTTGAATTTTATTTTATTTTACATAAGTTCTTGATTTTATCTTACCAAAGTTCACAAATTCTATTTTTATTTATCAATTTATTATTATTTCTGTTAATTTTGTTTTTCAAATCTGAAGATTGTTTTTGTTTTTGTTTAGTTTCATCCATCAGTTCACAATTTGATATTTTTCAGTTATTTTCATTTGTTGGTGTGGGGCACTGGTGGTTCATGAGTTCAACTAAAACCTTGCATATGCGATATGTGTGGTACGGCTGGATTCTGTGCTGCGATGATGTGGTAATATCTGAACTTAATTACAGGACCAACATTGGGATAGCTATTTGCAATTTTTTCACAGTCATTGATGGCCATCATTCAATGACACAAAAATTATTACGGTATTACAATATATTTTTGAGACGTTTACATATGTATATCATATTGGAATTTATTAAATTTATTTTGTATATTTATCTTTTCATTCTTCCGTTTTCGTTTTCTATTTCAATTTTTTTTTATGGAGTTACCGTTCATTATCTTTTGAAATTTCATTATGCACGTTATGGTTAATTTTTACTATCGGTATTTTCATATCAGTTGTTTGTATTGCAATGCTATCTTATATGCGTTGGAGTGTTTTTGTTATTGTGTTTAGAGATTATTATATTATTGGCTTCTTGCGTTTTCATGATGAATGATTTTAGTTTTGTTTATCAGAATATAAGAAGCATGAGGAGGAATTCGGATAGGCTGCTGTTTTACATTGAGTCTGTATGTATGAAGCCGTTATTGATTGGTTTGTCTGAAACCTGGATCTTTAATGATGAAATTGAGAACTACGATCTACATGATTATAACCTGTTTGCTAAATGTAATGAGGGATATAGGTCTGGTGGTGTTGCAATTTACGCTAGTAAAATGTTGAGCTGTAAGCAGTTTAACCTTGACTTTAGGTCTTTTGATGGTGTTGGTATAACTTTTCCTTGGTGTTCAAAAATATTATGTGCTGTATGTGTTTACAGACTGCATGCTGCTAACATTCCAGATTTCATTGAAGATTTCACTAAGCTTCTGCAAAACTTGCCCTATACTAACCTTTTAATTATGGGAGATTTTAGTTAGAGAATCTTTAGTTATTTAGAATCTTTTAGAATCTTTTAGTTATTTCGTCTAGTTTTGGTCTTGAGATTTTAGTGGATGAACCTACAAGAATTTTTAAAACATCTGCGACCTGTATCGACAATATCATTTTTAGGTTTGACCACAGATATTTCCAAAATATTTCATACAAAGTGCATAATTTGGGCATCTCAGACCACTGTCTAATTGATGCTAAATTCATCGGACTGGCTATACAGAGCTCGAATAAAGGACATCTTAAGAATAATGCGAGGCAGATATCTCGTATAGATTATGAGTGTTTAAAAGAATTGCTGTTAAATGAACATTGGATCAATGTCTATAATGTATCTAATGCGTCATTAGCTTATTATAATTTCATAAATATTTTTAGTGGTCATCTTGCTAACTGTACTAGATTGGTCCCACTCAATAAAACAGCCAAGCTTAAGCCATGGATGTCTGATAATTTGTTGGGAGCCATTCGTAAAAGAAATAGAATATGTCACCTAGCAAAAAAGTTTCCTAACAATAAAAGGCTAGCTAACTACAGCCGCAAACTGTGTGATATGGTAAATCTAAAAATAGATCTGACCAAAAAACACTTCTACACAAAACAGTTTGAAAAAAATGGTAATGATGCTCGTAAAAACTGGCGAACTGTGAATAATATAATTGGTGAGCATCATGGTAACGCTGAAATCGGAGAAATTAATAGTCATAATAATGTGACCATTTCGGATTCTGCGGCTATTGCTAATGAATTTAATAATTTCTTTGTAAGTATAGGGAACTCCAATAGTTCGACAGTGATGGATGAGTTGGAAAGAAATCGAATAGTTACTGAGAGTTATGATGTTATGAATAGTTGTTACTTTTCACCTGTTTCTCCAGGGGAACTGTATAATATTATTAACTCCCTAAAAAATAAATCGTCTCCTGGGATTGATGGAATTCCAAATAGTGTTGTTAAAAAAATGGCTTGCTTCCTTGTGGATGTCTTGTCTTTTCTCTTTAACTTAAGTGTTGAAACAGAAGTTTTTCCTGGAACCTTGAAAAGAGCTGTTGTTGTCCCCATATTTAAGAAAAATGATAAAACTTGTGTAAATAACTACCGACCAATATCACTTCTTTCAATCTTCTCTAAAATTTTTGAAAAGGCTATGAAGAACAGGATTGTTGATTTTTTGGATCAAAACGAATTTCTCTCTCCGAAACAATTTGGATTTCGTAACAATAAAAATACTGAACAAGCGATTTTAGAATTTCTGGAACAGATAAGTGGCAGCATTAATCGAGGACTTAAGGCTTCAGCAATGTTTGTTGACCTAACCAAAGCCTTTGATAGAGTTGATCATACAATTCTTCGGTTAAAACTAAATCGTTGCGGTTTTCGTGGAATGTTACACAAGTGGCTTTCTGATTATCTAAGTGACCGAACTCAAGTTGTCCGCGTCAACAATATTTTGAGTAAGGAGCGTTATATTAGGGTTGGAGTTCCTCAAGGTTCAGTGTTGGGGCCGCTACTCTTTCTTGTTTACATAAATGGAATCTTCAACCAGAATTTTTCTGGTACCCTCACTGCGTATGCGGATGATCTTTCATTTGTTTATGCTGGCCTCAACCATCATGCGAACCTTACTATTATTGACAAGGATTTGGTTATGTTAGCGATTTGGTTGGGGGCCTATAATTTGATTTTGAGCGACAAGACTAAAGTTATGCATTTCAGGGAATGCCAGAGATCCCAAACACCGATTATCTATCACGCATTTGGCTGTAATAACAGTCCAATTTGTATCCCTAATGGTTGCTTCACCATAAGCTCGGTATGTGAAATTAGATATTTGGGAGTTATGATTGATAGTAACCTAAACTGGAAGGCCCACACTGAAGGCCTTAAGTCGAGAATTCTTTTGGTTTCCAGGAAAATGTATGTTTTACGATTATACTGTCCGTTATATCTTCTGAAATTGGTTTATTTTGCCCTAGTTGATTCTATCCTCCTGTATGGTTTAGCATGTTGGGGTGGTGCTTGTAAATCTCTTTTACATCCTCTGTACGTTCGACAGAAGCATGTTTTGCGGCTAATGACGTTTAAATCATTGCAGACACCATCATGGCCTATATTTCAGGAGCTGGATATAATGCCTTTACAACACATGTATGTTTTCAAGGTCTTAAAGCTTTTTTACATCATCAGCGGGAACAACTTTGTCAACTATTCAGTTTATAATCTTCGTTTAAATTTCAAATTTATAAAGTTTGTCCCCAATGTTAATTTAGAGTTTCGTAAACGTTACTTCAGTGTGGCTTCAGCAATAATCTTTAACAACTTACCATTGGAAATTCGAGTGTGCAGCAGCTTCTCCGCTTTCTCCAAAGCTCTCAAAAATTGGTTGAAACTAAACAAAGCAATTGAGCATCTATTTTTTGTATTATTATAGTTTTGTCTTTTATTTTATTTGTATTACTTTTACTTTTTAAATTTTGTAAATTATTATTGTGTTAACTTTGACTTTTTTGTTAAATTTTTTGTAATATTATTAGAGAGAACCATTGTACCTGACACACGTTTCTTTGAAACTAAAGGTGCAATTATCTTACCAATTACTTATTATTTATTGTAACTTTGTTTTAAACGTTTTAATAAAATTGGTAATGAAAAAAAAAAAAAAAAAATTACAATTATATACAAATCTGTAGATAGTAGCAATGACTCGTAGTAGTTTGTTAAAAGACGAGTACCTCTCAGACAAGTTGGCAATTAAATTTTCGTTGATGATAATGTTAAACGAGTAATTTCGGAGTTCTTCCGTTGTTGCTTCACTGCTGGTTTGTGGAGATGTCCACGTATCATTATCGCAGCTTAACCAACTCGATCCTTTCCACCAAAGATTCAATTCTTTTAGTATTTGTGGAATTACACCACGTGAGGCACAATCTGCCAGATTGTCAGCTGAAAGAATATATTTCCAGTTGTCACGGGGTAATGATTCAAGGATTTCTGACGTTCGATTCCCAACAAATGTCTTCCAACGCTGTGGATGCGAAGTTAGCCAGTCAAGTACTATTTTAGAGTCGGTCCATCTTCTGCGTTCGATAAATTCTCTCGAAAATGGTTTTCGCAAAATTGCTCTTCCTCAGTTAATTTGGATTTAGCTACAACTTCTTCAACCTCCCAAAATCTGCGTAAAGTTTGATCGATATCAAAATCAGATAGGTTTGTTGTAAATCCACTTATAACGTCGTTCTCATTTGAATCATTGTTAACAAGATTTCCTGCTGCAACCCAACCGAAAATCGTGTTTTGAATGACGGGCATATTTTTACTTGTTCTAATCTGACCATCGATTAATATGTTGAAGAAGTGGTCGACGCCGATTAGAATATCGATCTCACTAGAATTACTAAATGATGGGTCTGCTAAGGGTAATGTACTCCAAGCATCTAAATTCTCGATGCACCTGTTATAACTCGGGACATTTGAAGTAATTTTCTTTAGAATAAATACGTTTACTGTGAAAGAAGGACCTACTTCTGGATGAATGTGGATCGCAGCCATTCCTCTGGTGGTGCCTGCGTCCACCAACTTAGACCTCGTACAGTAATTCTTCCGTTCTTACGACGTATGCCCAAGCGCTGAATACATGATTCAGTGATGAAGCTTGCCTGGGACCCAGAATTCAAGAGTGTGCGGCAGCACAACAGAGTTCCAGAAAAACTCACCACCTTTGCAATGGCAGTTGGTAGTATAGATTGGACAGTTGGCGCCTGGCCGTAACTTGTCAAAACTGTGTTTGGTTTTGGTAGGACCCCAACAGGGTTTTTTTGATCTTGCATACTTATTTTGTTTGTGGCATCGATTTGATCTTTATGTAAAAGCGTGTGATGTCTTGCTTTACAAATTGTACATCGCCGTTTTGATAAACATTTGAAGACAGGATGTCGTTCGCCCAAACAGTTGGAGCATCTTTTGCTCTGTTTAGTCCATTCACGTCGATTTATTACATTTAATTCATTGAATTGCGAGCATTGGTAAATGGTGATCTGTTGACTGACACATCGGACAATTTGGCCTATCGGTGACAACATGACCTTTGATTGGTAACTGTTTGGTTACTGGAATGTGAGCAATATAGCGTAGCAAACTAGCAGCTTCACCACGAAGAAGCCCTTCCAGATACTGAAATTTCTAAACAGGCGTAAGAGCGTTTGAATCGTGGATTGTAGAAACATAGGGATCCTGAAACGATTGCCACTCAGTGTACTCAACGTATACTCAGTGGTATATTTAATTTGGGTAGTCTGACTGCGACTCCAGCGTGTGTAGCGTTAACGGTCCATGCTAGTCTCTACTCGAAGTAATTTCGCTTTGCATTCTTCTAATGATAGATCACTTGGTTGAATTTTAAACGAATTCAACACAAACGTTTGTTGGCAGCCTTTTGCCGTTTTAATGCACTTATATCACTCATAATAGCGAACCTTTACACCGAATTTAATTTATGGTACAAACACAAATTTACTGCATAAATCCTATTATCTTGTTTAAGTTGATATAGGTAACCACGTGGACTATTAAAATGGCGATTTTATCGTGACTAACTTAAAGGACACAGTTAGCAATTCACAGGCGAGAGCTCTGAATAATTTTTAATTAATACGTTTAAACTCCACAATATGAGCATAAATTCATGCGACCACGGCAAGTAATTAAGCGAGTGGCGATTTGAACTAAGTAATATAAATTGACTATTTATCTGGTCAAGCATGAACTGCAATCTTGAAATATTCCTGAATTTGCTGAATTCCGGGATATGAAATGATTAATCGTATATGATTTCCCGAGTTGATGATAATTTTTATAAAGATGAACAACTGTAAACTTCGTTGGTTTGACTGATATATAAAAGTGTTGTCGCTTCTGTTGTTGAATGATGAGAGAGCGATACACATTGACTTTTATTATGTCAAAACTTAACCATACAAATTTACATGAACTTATTTACTAAATATGTATAATGTACACGATACAGTTTGGTGCAAAATACAAATTTTCCCAATATTACAATTCATTTAAATTGGTAGAGAACCAACGTATATAATTCATTAGTTGTATATAATTTAATGTTGCCTTCATTTAGGCTTTGATGATAAATTACAAACACTAAGCACATCTTCAAAACGTGCGACCTGGTACAGGCTGCATCACCAAACAATTAGAGACCAACGCAACAGTCACTTTACCGCTTACATATCATTGTGTAGAAAGTATGGACAATTCAGCAGATCAAATTACACAAAAAGATATAAACCAAACAGAAATCTTCAAAAAGAAGCCAAAGAAACCAAGAAGTTCTAATAGTTCTAAACGCAAACGAATAAAATCAAATCGCTGTGAAAATCGTCATTACTGGAACATACCAACGCAACCGGGAAAAGACAAATATCTCAGCAATTGCATAGACAAGAAAGCTATAACCGGAAACGAACAAAAAACTTAACAAAACGTAAATGTACTCAGGTTTGTAGCGTAACACTTCCAATTGGAAATATTAAAAAATCGGTTTGCAAACAATTTTTGATGAGTATTCTGGATATAAACGCTGCCAGAGTCCGAACTGTCGCAAACAACTTCAAAAATATTGATGTCATCTTAAAAACCCCTAAAGGTACTAGGAGTTAACGCAGTATTTTACAATCTGAACAACTCCATTTGTTTCCGTTTATTTCAAGATGCCTGCTGTTTCTTCACACTACTGTCAATCTTCGTCGACGAAGAAATATTTACCTGCGGAAATTGGCACGTTAGCCAACTTACGTAAAACAAAAAAAAACAAAAAAAAAACTCAAGAACGAGTTAAAGCAAGAATTTTTAAATGAGCACTCAGAAGCTAAAGCAGATCCATCCTTTTTAGTCTCTTCCTTTGATTTACAAAAGGTACTTAAGGTGCCTAAAGGATACAGTATGCTTTTAGGATACTATCGAAATTAAACTTATTATTAAATATTTAATTGAATGTTTTCAATATTGTAAATTTCTTGTACAAAAAATTAAAAAATAATAAAAAAAAAACAAAAAAAAAAAAAAAAAATATTCAAGAACGAGTTAAAGCAAGAATTTTTAAATGAGCACTCAGAAGCTACAGCAGATCGTCTTTTCCTTTGATTTACAAAAGGTACTTAATGTGCCTAAAGGATACAGTATGCTTTTAGGATATTATCGAAAGTTTGCAGTATATAACTTTACGGTAAACGAATCAACCACAAGAAAAGGTCGCTGCTATTTATGGAATGAGAAATAAGGGAAAAGCGCAGCAAACGAAATATGTACACTCAAAAAAATATGCGGTGTTAATTTTTTTTTATCCGAAAAAGCATTTTATTTTTGTCCAACCGAATATACATAGTTTCATAAAATTAAGCACGCATCAACGGATAAATATTTTTTATTATCCGAAAAGATAAATTTTTAGAAAAACTTCTTTTGGATTTAATAAAATACACCTTTCGGTGTTTTCCTAAACATGAATGTTCCTGTTTGGTTTTTATGCGATGTAAAAGTTTTTATCCAGATGTATTAAAATGTAATAAAACAATCATTGGACACTATGTAAGACCGATTCGGTGTTGTGGTAACCATTTATTTTTTTGTGTGTAGCAAACTCTTTAAATTTTTTAATTTAATTGATAATCGGCAAACGGGTAATAAAATATCGCGGCTAGCATTGGTTTTAGCTGTCTCAGTCAAAGTGGCGCCATTTATTTCTTGGTGTGGAAATATTATTAACTAAAAATCGCTGTTTATTTAATTAAAAAAACATTAAATCTTCCTTTTCCAAAATTTGCAAACATAATACACAATTGAATAAACATTAGTAAATTACTATTAATTTAAAAACAAATTAAATCTTCCTTTTCCAAAATTTGCCACCGTCGCCTGTCAAGTGAGACAGCTAAAACCAATCCGTGCCAATATCGCTTTATTGTGATAATTGTGCAGACCAAAATAAAAATCGCTGCACCATCGGAATGATAAAACACTTTATATCAATGGCTAAACACGTTAAGGAAATCACGTTAACATTTCTAATTACCGGACATACATACGTATATGCCTGTTGATTTAATTCATGCTGTTATTGAAAACCATCTAAAAAATCGAGGTGTGGCCAACACACGACTTTCTTTTACGAACAGAGAATTTTAAGAAATTTTATTTTTTTATAATTTTTTTTTTTAATTTTTTTTTTTTTTTAATTTTTAAATTTTTACTTTTTTAATTTTTAATTTTTTATTTTTATTTGTTTTTAATTTTTGGAAACATTTTGTAGCAGTCTGTCTGTGTCCTCTCTACAGCCCAGATGGTTTAACCAATCGAACTGAAACTTCAGATTTAAGCTTTTTTGATAAATTGGGAGGTCCCAGTGAATTTTACTCCAAATCGGCTAACCGGAAGTGGCCACTCCCTTGGTCCAGAAAATTTATTTTGCAAATATCTTAAAAAGTGTAAGGTTTACAAAAAATTACTAAATACAAAATGTTTCCAAAAATTAAAAACAAATAAAAATAAAAAATTTAAAAAAAAAAAAATAAAATTTCTCAAAATTCTCTGTTCGTAAAAGAAAGTCGTGTGTTGGCCACACCTCCATTTTTTTATTAAAGTTGCCTTTTCCAAATAAAAGTTGCGTTTTTCAAATTATGGTTGTTAATTTTATATTAACACATTTCGATATTTATAGGGATTCACAATACTTAATATTTGTAGTTAATATGTTAATACAGGTAATCCTTGATTAACACGGTATATTGGCTCTTCAAAACTAGCGCGTAAAACGAAACCGCGTTATTCGAGACATGAATCTGATTTGAAACCACAACGTCAGGCCACGATTTCTTCCAACAGCCATTTAGAGTTGATGGTTTCAATTCTTTAATAGAATGCGCAATGAATGAAATGCATTTTATCATCGTGTAACTCTTCCATACATCGCTAACAGTCAGTTCGGAATTGGCATCTAACTTGTCTAGAATGAATTCGAATAATTTACGTATGAAATTTGCTATATTAATATTACTTTAATTGCTTTATTTTTATTCAGATAAAACATTATAGATAACAAAACCAAATAACTAATATAAAAGAAAATAACAATGTACAGTTAAAAAGTAAACATATATAAATTATTGTTAAATAATTTGATTTAAAAATATTATTGTAAAGAATTTTTCCTCAGGACCACCTTTTCTCTTATTTTTCGTAAAAAAATAATTTCGTTTAAATCCAAGTTTGTTTCAGCATAATCCACCCCTATATTGAAAGCCTTTATTACTTCGTCGATGTCATGAGAACTTTCTTCAATTGAATCCGAATATTGACCATTTACTTCTGAAATATTATCATCATTGACATCAACCATTGTTCCAATAGTTTCATTGGATCCATCAGCCCAGTCCAAAATTTTATCATCAGTTAAATTTTCTTGCGGTAAAAGTCGACGATAAAGTTGTGCATGTGGTATATTATCTTCCTCTTCATAAAGTTCTAGGCTCTCATCATAAATTTCATTGTTGGAAGCAAATAATTTTTTAAATCCGTGTACAATAACAGAAGGTTTTACTTCATCCCAAGTAGTTGTTATCATAAATACAACGAATTTTAAAGAACCTTGTTTAAGTTTATCACTTGTAGAATCACCAGACATTGCTAATAAATTACACATTAATTTTTTTCTATATGCCAGTTTCATAGACTTAATGATATTTTGGCCCAATGGCTGAAGAATAGAAGTAGTGTTACTTGGCAAAAACGGGAGCGATACGAAATCCCGCATTATAAAATCTCGCATTACAAAATCTCGCATTTGGAAAATTAAAAATCTCGCATTTCCAAATCTCGCATTTGCAAAATCTCGCGTTACAACATCTCGCATTTTTAAAAACTCGCATTTCCAAAATCTCGCATTACAAAATCGAGCAGAAAAGTTCAAACAACAAGGCTGAACTTGAGGAAAAAACTTGTTGTTTTTTTAAAAATACTATTCAGGAAATTATAAAATAATTTAATTCAAAACAATTTAATTAAAAATAATCTATTTCAAAATAATTTATTTATAAAACTATCCCAACAGTTGGCAGGTAAACACGTGAGTGGCTTGGTGTATTTACAACAGAATCTCTCAATATATTAGATGGTAATGCATCTGTATTCTTAGCACAATGTTTGACATCTGAATTTTCTTGTCCAACAATCTTTTCGTGTGCTATATTTTAAAATTTCGTGTTCTTCTCCTTGAGCACGAGTTAACGCCCGTCCTTTGCAAAAATTACTTGTTTGCTTGCTGCAAACCCAATTGTAGGTTTTTGCGATTTTTCTGCTAAAATGGTAGCAATATCCATCGACAAATAATTTTTTTCCTCCTTTGTTGGCCGTGGTAATGGCAATATTCATAGTAATAATCTGTGTATACATATTATATGTAATATATTTATGGTGGTATATTTTGGAAAAAAAAGAGATATTCACATTTTGTTAGCTGCTAATATATATTTAATATTATGTTTGAGTTGTTATAAGTTCAAAGATTAAATGTTATTATTATTTTTTTCTGAGATTTTTAATTGCGTATGTTGACAGCGTATTTATTTATTTATTGTTTATCAGCCTGCTTAATCTTACATTTCCCATTAAAATTTCCCAAACAGTTAATCTCGCATTACAATTTCCCGTACATTTATGTAATCGCGCGCGCGATTACATTAATGTACGGGAAATGCGAGATTTTGTAATGCGGGATTTTGAAATGCGTGGTTTTGAAATGCGAGATTTTCAAATACGAGATTTTCAAATGCGAGATTTTGAAATGCGAGATATTGTAAGGCGAGATTTTGAAATGCGAGATTACATACCCATCCCGGCAAAAACATGACATAAATAGCACCATCAGCTGTTATAAGTTTTTGTTCCGATAAATGACATGTTGCGTTATCTAGTAGTAGCACTGCCTTTTATAGGCAGTTTTTTCGACTCTAATCTATGCTCGCCATTAGCATTAATACAAGGCATAACGGTAATTCTTTCCTTAGAGTTTTTTCGTCCTGGAGCATTTCTTTCATGTTGTGCCACTAATGTTTTGCTGTTTAAATTCTTGAAAACTAAACCGATTTCATCAGCGTTATAAATCTGCTCTTGAAGCAAATTTTCTGTTCTTATTTTTTCAACAAATTCGTTAATGAATAAAGGAATTTGTGACTCAGCAGCAGATAGTTGTTCTCCAAATTTTAAAGTTCTAATGGGATATCGTTTTCTAAAGTTTTGAACCCAACCTACACTAGGTTCAAACTTTTCTAGGCATAAATTTGAGTGAATATGCCTTGATTAGCCTTGATTTGTAGTGCTTCATTGTTTAAAACATTGCGTTTAATTCTTTCATTGAGAAACCATGTACACAACTCTCGTTCAACCTCTGGAAAAACAGCTTTTGAAATTATCTTAACTTTCTTTTGATTCATTTTCGTATTTTCTGCAAAATCTTCAATTTTTTGCTTATTTTGCATTATTCTACAGATAGAGCTTTTATTGATACTATAGATCTTGCACAAATCCTTGATTTTCTCTCCCTTTGCTATTTTCTCAAGAATAGAGCATTTTTTACGAAGAGTTAAGTTTGGTTTTGGTTTGCTCATTATAAAAGGGTGACGTAAAAATGTTGATACGCGATAAAATTTTACAATTCAGCACAGAAAACACAACAATATTATAATAGTTGTCTTTTGCAAATAAATTTTAATAAATGAAACTAAAAAGAGTTGCGTTCACAAAGGTTGCTTTATACGAAAAGTTGCATTTTTCAAAGTTGCGTTTTTCGAATATTTACTGTACTAGAAATGTATCATGACTTCACATGTATAATATTAGATAGTATTATCATTGGATCGGATATTTTTTTTAACCTACTTTGAAACAATAACCTGTTATTACTTTCTTTTACTCTAGTAAAATAAAGTATAGTAATCATGAAAATTTTGGACCTTGAGATTTTTAGAGATTTATTTGTTTTGAGGTCCCCTGAGTCCGAAAAAGTGGGTTTCGAAATGATGTCTGTCTGTTAGTCTGTCAGTCTCTCTGTGTCCTCTCTACAGCCTAGATGGTTTAACCAATCGAACTGAAACTTTATATTTAAGCTTTTTTGATAAACTAGGAGGTCCCAGTGAATTTTACTCCAAATCGGGTAACCGGAAGTGGCCGCTCCCTTGGTCCAGAAAATTTATTTTGCAAATATCTTAAAAAGTATAAGGTTTACAAAAAACTACTAAAAACCAAAATGTTTCCAAAAATTAAAAACAAATAAAAAATAAAAATTAAAAAAAAAAAATTTAAAAATTAAAAAAAAAATTAAGAAAAAAATAAAATTTCTCAAAATTCTCTGTTCGTAAAAGAAAGTCGTGTGTTGGCCACACCTCAATTTTTTTAATGGTAGAGGTAGGGCCACATAATATTTTATAAAAATATGTAATTCAAACAAATTGATTTACATTTTGTTTCAGGACAAAGCACGTAATCAATATCAATGTAGAGGTATGTACGTATATAATAAAATAATAACGTACTAATAAAGCTTGTTGAAGACTTTTATTTGTTTAAAATAAAAATTTATTTAATTTTTAAATTAGTGCGAAATGCCATTTCAAATTATTTTTTAATTAAATTCTTTAAATATAATTTAATTGATTTTAGCTCGTTCAAAATTTGATAATATATGTACGTTATCATAGCGTAGCTTTTGTGATATTAAAAACGAAATTTAGCAATTAACCAATTAAAAAACAAATGGTTTTCGTAATTTTATTTTTGGTTTGTTAATTGGAAAAGTTTGAAGAGGAAATTTATATTGTATATGAGTATTTAGTTGGTTTATTTTTATTTGGAGTTTTTGTGTGCTTTTGTTCGACCCAAATTTTTAAGTACCTACGGAATTTGACTGATTTTAATTTTTGTTTGCATGCAATCATATTTTTTTTTTATTGATTAGCAAAGGAACATAATTTGAATTTTTGCCGCAATATATTATTTTTTTATTATACATGTAAATGAAATAAATTTAAAAAAATATTATTTATGTGAATTTCAATTAAAATATGGAATTATGTATTAAAAATGCCAATTTATTTTTTTGCTACTGCTCTTTTATTTTAATTTGATAAAAAATCTGATTTATGTATTTTGTAGTCAAATTTAAATAACAAGTATAGTATTTGAAAAAAATACATATTTTGGCTCGATTGTCTGTTTTATTCGTTAAATCAATTAATAATAATTTAGCGGTCGAATGTTGGACATCATTACCATTACATTAATTCGAGCATTTTGTGTTGCTTTCTGGATGACACGAGCTGGACGCAGAGTCATTTCCGCAACGTCGCCAACATACAGTTTTGATACGTGTGGCCCGGAGCGAGAAAACACTTGACCAAATATTTTACCAATCCATCCCCAGATGTACATCGGGGCGATATACCCAAAATTAAAACAAACACAAGACCGAAACTAAAAAGAAAAACACACGTACAATTTGATTAATTGTTATCACGTGCCCGCCTGACCCAAACTCGTAGAAACTAATCCACCATACAGGTTGTCCCCAAATTTACGGACACATAATGGTGAGTTGATCAGTAACTATATATGTACATATATAATCCTCCTTTGTACCACTGCCAATAACGAGCCAACAACTTAGAAAACAAACCACAATCTATAAAAATTAACAAGAAGACAATCACAACAATTTAATTTAATTTAGTTTATGGACGGAAATACGATAGTGTATTTACTTCACCTAGATTATTTATATACGGGTGTATATTTCTTAACCACTTTGGATCGGTTGTTTATACCGTTTAGTAAGCTCCGTCAGGTACCGCCATTTCCTTAGCCTCTTCTTAGGGCTCCTGGAGAGAGGGTAGCTGCGGGATGATGGTTTTAGCGTCTTAGGGCTCTAATCACTGGGTAGCTATCTAGTTGACCCCTCACCTTTTCTAGGGCTCCGGAACAAAATGAACTTATCCCTAGCTTCTTCTGGGGCTCCAGGAACACTAATCCAGATTATTGTCTGCATGGAATTTGTTTATTGACTGTATATTGTCGTTAAACCGGAACTCTTGTCCTACACAGAACAACCACTAATAACTAACATTTTTCGTTCACTCGGTATTCATGTTATAAATACGGATTATTAATTTTAGCACGAATACAAAATAAAACATGGAGACTTTATTTAATTTAGTAAATTATTAACAAACTCAATGTTTCTCTTTTTTTTTCATATGTCTAGTTCACTTATCGTTTACAAACTGGGGTATGTATTTTGGAGTACAAATATTAAAGTCTAGTTTTATTTTGTTAAAGATTTGTTGGTTTTTTTTTCACTTTCTACAGCCGTTATTGAGGTGGAACTTTTGGAAGGATTTACCGCACAACTAGATATTAATCGCACGTCGCTACTGTGAACAATGTCCCGTTTCCCCTGATAAGTGGCCGCATTGGTATATTGTATAACGTTTTTTTCATGTTGGATTTATTCCGTAATCGTGATATTGGAGTTTATATAAATATACATATTCCTTTTTTTCACTAATCCCCCACGAAACGTTTAATCTTCCAACCACACCATTCTACGAGTATTAGCCAAATATGCCCTAGTTTCTTGTTCGAGTTTGAATAAAGGACCGTCTACAATCAACTTTTTCCACGAATCCCGACACCACTAATTTTTCTTTATTAATATCGATCGAATCACTTCATAGTCATGAACCAACTTCCCTTTTTTTCTCATCGCGCCTCTATTTATATCCAAATTTATTTCTAGTAGGTTCATAACTTTTCCACGTAA
This sequence comes from Tipula vernalis, assembly GCA_958295665.1. Lineage (NCBI taxonomy): Eukaryota > Metazoa > Arthropoda > Insecta > Diptera > Tipulidae > Tipula > Tipula vernalis. Next base: position 233,192,497 of record OY282558.1, on the reverse strand, counting down.
TTTCTAACTTGCTATTGTATCTGAGTAGCCGTTTATATTTCTCAAAATTCTTGAATGCTTGGTTATTCTAATTCTGTGTTAGCCGGAATTTCGTGTGAACGAACGACCGGTCTACTAGCTGCGCCGTACAAAAGGTATTGTAATGGGGGTTGTACAAGGAAATGTTGCTTTAGCAAATAATTTGGAGCTACTTGATGGACACTTTGTTCCATCCATTTGTCGATGGGCCGGCCTCGCCTTTCTTGACATACGCTTTTTTGCGCTTGGGATTATCGTAATGGATCCATTTTTCATCGCCAGTGACAATACGATGTAAACACGACTTCTTTTTGTGGCGCCCGAGCAGCATTTCGGACATGCAAAACCGTCTTTCCACGTCTCTTGGCTTCAACTCGTATGGCACCCAATTTCCCATCTTTTGGATGAATCTCAAGGCTTTCAAACGTCTGAAAATTGGTGCTTGATCAACTCCCAATGATTCTGCAAGTTCTTCTTACGTTTGACATGAATCTTGATCGAGTAATGTCTCCAATTCTTCATCCTCAAACTTTTTCGGCTGACCAGGACGCCCTTTGTCCTTGATGTCAAAATCACCACTTTTGAAGCGGCTAAACCACTCAAAGCACTTTGCAGCGTTTTTGCTAGAGCATGCTCACCATATAAATCCATGAGCAAACGATGACTTTCAGCTGCAGTTTTGTTTGCGAAAAAGTGACTCAACAAAACTTTCCGCAAATGCTGTTTTTTTTTCGCAAATTTGATAAATTTTCCATCGTTGAAATCGGTTGGATGTGCACAATCAAAACAAAAACTTTTAGCTGATTTTGACAGGTATTGAATAAGGCTTTCAAATGACATATATGTCCATGATGTACTATAACGCAAAAACAAGTAATGACATGTAGTATTAAATTCCGGATTTTAATGCATACGCCCAATACAAAAATAAAAAACACTTTTATATTTCACACTTTATTTTTGTTTGTGTAGATCCGGATTTCGAAAGCTACATTGCTTTCATTATCAATACTAATTAAATTTGTATTAACTATTCCTTTGAATTGTGCTTGAATTTAAATGGTTTTTTTCAGGTAGAATTTGACCAAAAATGGAGAGGAGTTTTCTTAAAGTGTTACAATATTGTGTGGGGGTAATTTAAAAAATCATAAAAACGTTAATCTATATTTTGACTAAACTAATTATGGTTTTGTTTTGAACCGGTCCGCCATTTCTGTTTATTGTCTTTTCTCTTGTTTTCATAAACCGAATGGCGTCTAATTTTTTATGATGTATTACCCTTTTTATTAATTTTAAACTGAAAATTCCAAATCTATGGTTGTTTGTTGGCATATTTTCTGTTATTGCTGAATCATAGATGTTTTTCTTTCTGGTAGCTCTCAAATGTCCGAAAATCTTGTTGCAATGGTTCTTTTTGTTTGGCCGATGTACACGTTGTTGCAGTTTTCGCATTGTATTTGATATATACCTGAGCTTTGATAAATACCTTTTCTGTGGAGGTCTTCACTTTCAGATCGCTTCTGGTGACTATAGAGATGTTGTGTTTTTCAAGACATATTCACCAGCTTATTTGAATATGGTGGGTAGAATGGGATTGATAAGAATTTGCTTTCCGTTTTAAGAGGTTTTAAAGTTGTGGCTTCTTGTAAATATTTCCTTTGTTTTGTGCGGCTTACTATTCTATTTACAAAATTTTTTCCTGAATCCGTTTAAGCTGGCTATTTCGTTTATTGTTTGTAATTCTTTTCTATAGTTTGCGGTATTGATTGGGACGAATATCAACCTGTTTACCACGCTGTTGAATGCTGCCTTTTTATACTGAATTTGGTGAAATGAGTCTGATGTGATGTATCTCGGCGTATGCCTTCGTTTCCGATCAATTCTGAAGTTTAGATGTTGCTCGCCCTTGATAATAGTTATTTCAAGGAAGTTTAGCTTATTCTCCTCTTCCCCTTCTACTGTAAGTTTAATTGATGGATGTACGGCGTTGATCATTTCGAGTGTTATTTTTTTTTTCTTCTGTTTACTATGGCGAAGACGTCGTCCACAAATCAGTGCCATATTCTCGGACAGATTGATGTTCTGCTGAATTCTTCTTCAAAAATGTACATGTACAAGTTGGCGATGAAGCTGGATACCGGATTTCCCATGGCTACGCCATTAGTCTGTTTATAGTATTTCCCTTTGAACTGGATTTAACTTTCTTATATACATAATTTTGTGAGAATTATGTACGCTTTGATCGTGTTTGCTGGAATTTTTCTTTTTAACAGCCATTTGCCTTTTTAATAGACAGATACTCAATCGCTTTGTCTATTGGTTGTATTGCTGTCTACGGTTTCCGCTTTTATCTTATTGAACAGGTCTATTGTGTTTTTTACTTCAAAGCTGTCAGGTGGTTTTATGTGTTTAAATTTATTTATTATCCAAACAGCAATATTTGATGTTGGTGAATTAATGTTCAAAGCTATTGGCCGCATTTTTTGTCCTGGTTTATGTGTTTTGGGTAATGCATATAGAACTGGAACACGCGGACTTAATAATTTAAGTTTGAAGTTGACGTATTTCTCATTCAAGAGGTCGCTTTGATGGACTCTGCTACTTTATTGATTAATTTTGTTAATGGTGATTTTGTGATTTCTATGTATGGACCTTCTGTTAACATTTTTACCACTCTTTGTTCATAGTTATCTGTATCCATTATTATAATTGAGTTATTTTTGTCTGCTTTTATATAGGTGAGGTTTCTATTTTTTAGATTTTTTAGTATTCCGAGTTGTATTCTGTTTTTTGTAGTCTTTTCACGGTTCTTTCTAAAGAGTAATTTTCTGGTTTCGTGGCGAATATCTTTCTGTTTTTGCTGCGATAGATTCCCGATTTCTGTTTCTATATCATAATATAGTGTCTTTTATTGCCGGCTAATTTGGTTTTATTGCGTATTATAATCCTTTGTTTAGTAAATCTTCTTCTCCTTTTGTTATTGTTTGAATATGCCCAGTTTTGTGCGAAGATTGGTATTATTACGGGTGGAATCTGCATCTCGAGGTTGTGGCGGTATTATATCTTTAAATTTTTTGTGTAGTCTGCTACATTTTGTTCGTAGTTTGTTGTTAATTTTATTTGTAGACGGCGGCCGAGCGTGTCCAATTGTATCCAATTGATTTCTTTTGCGAGTATCGGGTGTAGATTATATAATTCTATTTCTATTCTGTTAATTTTTGTTTAAATAAACCTGTTTTCTGATGACAGCCAGTGTTGTTGGGCTTTGTAAATCGCATTGTTAGAACGTTGATTTTTTATACCGTTTGTTAACTTCATAAATTTTGGAATCACCTTTCGTTTTTTACACTTTTTGAAACATTTTATATCGGCGAACAGTAAAGCCAATTTTTGTTTTTGTCTCGAATCGGTTTAGCTCCTTTCGTAAAGTAATTGAAGGCGTCCATAGAAAAATATAAAGATAAAATAAAATAACATCAAAGCTCAGGTATAAATCAAATAAAATGCGAAAACTGCGACAACGTGTACATCGGCCAAACAAAAAGAACCATTGTACCAAGATTTTCGGAACATGTGAGAGCCACCAGAAAGAAAAACATCTATGATTCAGCATTGGCAAAACATATGGTAACAAACAACCATAGCTTTGGAAATTCCAGTTTAATATTAATGAAAAGGGTAATACATCACAAAAAATTAGACGCAGCAGAATCCATTCGGCTTAAGAATACAAGAGATAAGACAATAAACAGAGATGGCGGACCGGTTCAAAACAGAACCATGGTTGGTTTGGTCAAAATATACATTAACATCCCGTTTTTTATGATTTTTTAAATTACCCCCACAGAATATTGTAATACTTTAAGAAATCTCTCTAACCTGAAAAACCATTTAAATTCAAGCACAATTCAAAAGAATAGTTAGTACAAATTTAATTAGTATTGATAATAAAAGCAATGTAGCTTTCCAAATCTGCATCTACAAATAAAAATAAAGTGTGAAATATAAAAGTGTTTTTTATTTTTGTACGTAATTTAAATTTCATATTTTCCACGAAGCTTAAAAGCCACAATATTAAAATGCTTGCCTTACTGTTTTTAAAAAAACGTAGGGTCGCGTTTTGAATAGGGCACCCTGTATAGAGGATGGTAGATACATGTGCTACGGTAAAGTTATACATATATGATTTAAATTGAAAATCCTTATCAAATTATAAACAATATGAATTAGTTGTAGACAATATTGCTTGCCTAGGCAAAAAAATTGTTAATAACAATTTAAACTACCTGTTTGAGTAATTATTAAACCCCGTGTTAAAAATGTTGTTTGTACAATGGAAATGTCTACAAATTCTAACATTTTTATACTAAAATTAATTTGTTGTTGACAGTTATTTTTTTTTTTTTAATTAATAAATTTCCGTTTCATGTTACAAATAAATCAATTTGATAAAAACAAAACCAAAATAAAAATTATTTTAAATAATTTAGTTGTGCCTATTATACTTTAAAAAATGTTGAATTCATCTATTGATCAACATGAATTCAATTTTCGTTTACCTACGCAATATAAAATATAGTTACTCGTATATTCATGTAATCTACTGACTCAACATAGCAACACATTACCACACATATACATAAGTTATAAGGTGTCAAGTAATATTGCTAAACAGTAAATACCAAGAACGAACATGTCTGAAATACGATCAATAAAAAATGTTGATAATGCACAACGTGAATAAAATGTTGATAACACACAACGTGAGAAATAATTTGACTTCCAACTTTTTGCTAAATAGATATTTTTCCTTTTAGAAGAACTAGTTAAGATATAATTTGTAAATTTAGTTTTAGTTTTAGTTTAAACTCTGTTAAAGTAAGATTGAAAAATAAATGTTCAAATAAAATAATTTTTTTTTTTTAAATTTTTCTTCCAACCTATAACTATATATTTATTTCAATTAAATGTTTTCGATAAATCGTTTTGTGACGAATTGTTATTGCGAAGAATTATTTTTTCGTAAAATTGTGTTTCTATGAAGTTGTTGTTTTATGGATTGTTTTCGATGAATTGTGGTTTCGTAGAATTGTTTTCCGCAGAATTTACGTGCTACCAGAAAACTTAAATACGAAGTTCGATGCAGGCCAGAATAAACCTAAAGTATTAAATTAAGGCGCTGTGGTTAAAGCTGCGGCATTTTGATCGCTAAGTATTGTGTTAAAATCCCGATAGTGGAGGGATTTTTTATCATTAAGAGTTTGGAGTGCTCCGAGATCGCAACAAAAATGTATAGTTTTCTGATTATACGGTACACCACCAATAAATGTTGTCTTTTGATTGAAATTAAGTGTTCCTATGTTCCGGTTCGTTTTTTTATTGGGTGTACAATTAAGTTTTGAGGGATTTAAAAAAGATGGCGTAACTAGTATTAAATCACATCGGACCATCTTGTAACTATATTCAGGCTAAAACGTCATATTACCCTCTAAAAATCAGTATGTGTCATTTCACCAAAGTGTAAACAAAATATTTTTGTGTGTAACAAAACACAATTTACGGGAAGCGCTGCTTTTTTGTTTTAATTTGAAGAAAAGTGCAGCTGATGGACATCGATTGCTGTGTAAATCATATGGTAGAGCTGGAGAAATATGGATAGTCGGCCTAATCGATAGTTATCGATAAATTGAAGTTGAACTATCGATAACTATCGATAGTTTTCGATAGTTTTTTATTCATAAATTTCCTTTAGCGACTGTTATTAAATTATGATGAAAATGATATCAAAAATTATTAACCGTCAAATACTGTTTCTAAAATTGATTGAAAGCATTTAATTAAACACAAAATTACTAAAAAGTTTTGTTTAATAAAGAATTTTATTTGAATTAAAAAAAAAAACATATAGTTAGCTATATCTATTTCAAATGTCTTAAGATTTCAATTGTCAGGTACTAATTTCACATTTTTAATACATAAAAAAGAAATAAAGCATAAACATAAAGTACATATTGCAATAAATATTGAATAATATTTTCTTATTTTTCCAACCAGTTATTCTGGTTTATGAATATGAGCATGTCTACATTTTTTGGTTTAATCCTTGACCGTCGATCAGAGATTAATTGCCCCGTTTTGCTGAAAATCCTTTCGGATGGCACCGACGTTGCTGGTGCACTAAGTATTTTCTTTGCATATTTCTGAAGAGAAGCAAACGCTGAATCATTCACCTTAAAAATATCAAGAGTTAATTTATCGGAATAAATTATGAATCACTAGCACAGTTCACTTCCTCTTACCTTCCAAAATAATAGTGGTTTCGTCTCCGAATTTGCATTGGTACGTTCCAAATATTGGCGCATTATAATGATGTCATCTACATTACCAGTACGTTGGCGATTCTTGTCAGAAATTCGTTGTTCCATAAACCCAAATATATATTGTATTGACCGATGTGGTTGGTTTTGGTTGTACCTCACCTGGAGTCGTAAGTATTTCTGTTTCATTTTCAGCTGTACTATAACTATTACGAATTGCTTTTGCACTGTGCGTCGACATTTCATTTTGGATCAACAGGACAGCTGTTTTGGCATTTTTCTGTGACCGAAAACCTTCCTTTTTCATCCTACGATCCAAGATTGTGGCAAGTCGAGGCAAGGTGCGCTCTTCATAAGGAAACAACCTTGTTTTGATTCCGTTTATAATACATGTGAGCAATATATTACCTTCTAAAGTTTTAGGTTCGCAAGATGAAATATTACTATATAATTCAAACACTAATGGTATAAATAGTGACATGGTAACGTAATTTCCCGAGATTTTATTAGTGGCCTCGTCGAATATGTCTAGTAGGGAAACCATATCAGCCATCAATATTTTATCTTCTAAAGAAATGCCCGAAAGTGCTTTTGGCATTTTGGAAAGCGCAATAGTTATTGAATCGTTAATTTGTATAATTCTTTTCACCATATTCAAAGCGCTATTCCAACGTGTGGGAACTTCCTGAATTAACTTTAGCGGGGTTTTATTTTTGTTTTCTTGATCCGAAATTAATTGTTGAGAAGCCAAATTGCTGCATTTGAAGTAGATAACCAATTCCTTGCATTTGATTAACAGATTTTGGATTTCTTTACATTTTAGCGCATCTTGCACAACCAGGTTTATCGTATGATTTGACAAGCAATTATCATCGAGGAAGCATTGTCAGTAACGATACAAGCCACTTTTTCTTCTATATTCCAATTTGACATGATGTGTTTAATTTCAGCCGCAATATTGTCCGCAGTATGATTTATTTTAAGTGTATTGATCGATAAAACAGCGCATTGAATGTTGAAGTCATTATCAACAAAATGACAAGTAACTGTCAAAAAACTTTCATTCGCTCGAGAGGACCATAAATCGCATGTTAGATTGCCAAAATTTACCTATTAAAAGTTTTAAGGCAATAAATTTGAAACAATAATATTGACATTCTGTATAAAGAATTTACCTCTTCCAGTATACATGATAATTTGTGTTGACATTTTACATAGTATTCCTTTAAGAATTTGTCCCGCAATGTTGTTTTGCTGGGAGGTTCATATCTCGAGTGAAGTAATTGGACAAATTCCCTAAATCCTTTGTCCTCAACTAAACTAAATGGCTGAAAATCTAGTGCTACGCTGCTACCATATTAATAAGCGCTTTGTTAATTTCTTTTTTACGATGACTTTCGCTGTCATATATATTTTGTCGTTTAAAATAAGGGCTTATAGATCTTCCTAAATGATAATTCGACCTGCTTAGATTTGTATCTTCTGAATCTAACGTCAAAGAATCCGTTCCATTCGTACTGAGACAATCGGGATGATAGCGCTTAAGATGGTCTAAAAGATTGCTCGTATTCCCACTTGTTCGATATCCTTTTTTGCAATTACAGCATTTGGCTAGTTTTTTTTTCTTTATCGCGACTAAAAAATGTCCACATATTAGATGTTTTACGTTTCGGCATCTTGTTTTTAATTATTACTACGCGATACGCACTTTTCTTAAGATAAACTGGCAAAACAAGAACCGTTAACGAATGAATAATCGAAATAATGACATTTATGGTGTCATTTAATAAAGGTATTCCAAAGATATATTTTATGTTTTGCTTATTTATTTAAAGTATTTTTACACTACAAATAAATTTTGAGAGACTCATCAATAAGAATTTTCATCAATGCTTTCGTTGTGTGTTAAACCAGGTAAACAATAAAATAATATTTAAATAATTATCGTAATTCAAAAATATCGCTATTTTATTACATAAATGTGTTGAAATTGTAGATTATGTGGATAACAAATAATTTTTAGTAAAAGATTGAATAATAATTATTAAATATAAACGGAAATCAAGGACTATCAAAAACTATCGATAGTTTGAAAAACAATCTATCGATAGTTCTCCGCCACTAGCATATGGGGAACATACTCCATCAATAAAAACAGTTGAGTACTGGTTCCAGCGTTTTAAAAGTGGCGATTTTGACACCAATGACAAAGAACGCGAAAGGAGGCCAGTAAAGTTTGAAGACGGTGAGTTGGAGGCGTTATTGGACAAGATTCATGCCAAACTCAAGAGGAGCTCACTGAAACGTTGGGAGTGACTCAACAAGCGATTCGACACCGTCTCAAGGCCATGGGTGTGGTGCAAAGACAAGGAAATTGGGTTTCAAGAGACGTCGAACCCCGTTTCTTCACGTGCGAACAACTGATCCAAAGAAAAAATCGGAAGGTTTTGTTGCATTGCATCGTGACGAGGGACGAAAAGTGGATCCTCTACGACAACTTAAGGCGCAGAAAATCGTTGGGTAAGCCCGGAACGGCCAAACTAACCGCATAACGAACCCATCACTGGAAAACGTTATCAACAACAATTGATGCAATTAAGCCGAGCATTGAAGCTCAAACGTCCACAATATGCCAAAAGACACGAGAAAGTGAACTTTAAGCACGACAACGCTCGGCCACATATTGCAAATGTCGTCAAGGAAACTTTGGAGGCGCTTTGCTCCTTCCGGAGATAGATATTGCTCCTTCCGACTTTTAATTTCTCTGAATAAAGCTTCGAAGTTATAAAAAAAAACCTCAAAACTTATTTTTACCCCCAATAATTTTTCATGTTTTTTGAAGCGCTCTAAAGTGAATAAAACACATTATTTAAGCAAATGAACGAACACACAAAAGTACACTACAAAAGTAGTCGAAATCTGAATTTAATACTTCTTGCAATAATATTAAAGAACCGTAAACGACATTTTCTTTGGTACTCGTAATTGATGATTACAGCGTTTATTAACGTTTAAAATTCAGTATAACTAAATGAGCCAGCCTTTGAGTTTTCGTTCGATTAAAGAAATCTCTTATTGGAATATTCCGCATCACTCTTCATTAATTGCATTTACGTTTGCCGTGGAAAAATATGAAAGTCATTCATTCTTTCCTAATGAATGTTTAAAGACACAGAAACACAGTTAGCATTTCTTATACGCAATCCACGTAATTTGGGTCCCGGTGATGTCCTGAGAAATTTTTAATAATTTTTTGTATGCATGCATCCACGCTCGTCTTGTACAAGAGTTTGCTTCACCAAGAAAGGGGGAAATGTTCTCGGTGAACTACTTTTGTTCTTCTACTAAAGGATCTAGCTCTATATTTTTCTCTATTAATGAACGCCCCCAAATTAGCTAAGATCATTTGCTCCGGTTCAAATGGCTGAAAAAAAATTTCATTTTGTAGTAATGTTTTATTGATTATGATTACTAATTTTATTTTTACATAAAGAAAAAAATGTAAAAGGTGCAAGACCGCAAAAAATGAGATAGGCCATTTAATAAAAACATAAAATCAATTATTTATACTAATATTTAAATAATAATAATTACATTTTATAATCTAAATCGAGGTCGAAACAATGAACATAACGAAATTACTTTGAATGAACATTATTTTGTACTTTGTTCTATTTTCCGTAAGGAATTTGTATGTCCCCATTGTTTGTTTCCCTCCTTCTATACTCGGGATTTTCTTTTTGTTACGGCTCAATCATTTTTTTTTTTTGTTGGTTGTTACCGCTGCTCTTCTTATTATTCAACAATTTGGTTGTATGTAATAGGGTTTGTTTTTTCAGTAAATTAAAAAAGCTTAACACACCGGAAAAAATTAAATGTTTATCCTTTCAAAATGCTTTAAAAGTGGGTTGAAATAGTAATTAAAAGAGTGTTTTAATATATGAACTGGTTTATTTAGATTAAGGACAATTAGGTGTGATTTTTGCTGTTATTACTTATAATCCATTTTAAATCTTTAAATTGGATGACTTTAATGTATATACTATATGTTGATTTTTGTGTACGACTGAATTTCGACACCAAATACTATTTTTTGCGAGTAAGCTCATTGTGAATTATTTCGGGTACATCTATCTTAAATTCTCTTTCTTTTATAAATTCCCTTTATTCAAAAGGCAAACTTTATCATTTGTTTTAGCAATTAATGGTGCACAAAAATAATAAATGAAAAACAGAAAATTTGAAGAAATAAAAATCACAAAACTAACTTTGAAGTTAGGTGATTTAGCTATGCACATTTATTTTTGGTTTAACATCACGTTTAAAACAGAAAAAAAACGGAACGACAGCCAAAATATGTTTGGTTTTGCATTTCCTGAAAAATAACAAAGCAAAGGAGTTTGAAAAATTGTAAATGTTATTTTGTTTTCAAGACTTATTCAAATTATTTTCCGTTTGAGTTAACCACAAACCATTTTTCTTCGAGTATTTGGATAAAATGTTTAAGTGTTACAGTTTATCTATCAGGTTTTCGTCTGTTTAGTTATCTGTGATTGGAATGGTTAAAATATTATTAAATAAAAACTTAATGATGAAGCAGTTAAGATGAAATTGATTTTTGGTGTACACCCGCCATGAATAAAGGTTAAGCAGAGAAACAATAAGTTCTGGTAATATTTTACTCTCGAAGTTCGTCCTTTTTTATTCTTAAACTAATTTCTTAAGAGGTTTTCGAAAATTATCGAGGAAGCATCTTTTGAATTTTTATTTTTTCATTTATGTTTCCCACATTTTATTAAATTTAAATTTGTGCTTAATCCATGGCATTTCCAAGAAAGTTCGTACCTCATTTTGGCATAAATTTTTCATTTTTCATCTGGTCAGTTTGAATAATATATGTTCGTAAATATTTAATCTTAAAGTGAGGAACAACACCGAACGGAATTATTAAAGCAAAATTTTACTGACTAAAGCACGATAACTAAATTGATGTTTGATAATTTTATATAAAATTCATCAGATAAGTTCATATCCAAATTAAACATTTCTTATTATTTTCTTGTAATTTTAGCTTACATACCTGAAAAATCGATCATTAAAAAAAGGGTTATGAAAAAATCAGAGAAAGCCATACTCTATCAAACCAAAAAAATTGGGTAAAAACGGATAATTGAAGACAAGTATTAAAAAAAAAACATTTCTTCAAAACTATTTGCACGAGCAAAATATATATTTTGGATATCGTTATTAAATTATATCAGCATTACATATTGTTAAACAGGTAAGCGAACAAATTTGTGTAATTATTTGATACTAGGTGTGTGAATATGAAACCGGAATTTTTTAGTAAAAAGTACACGTTCGTCGTATGATAATGGATAATAGTATTTTATTTAAAATATTGCCCATTATTAGTTATACACTTTTCCCATCTTTTGGGCAATGCGTAGATGCCACGCCAAAAAAACTGTTCTTCTTTTGAGCCTAACCAGTTATCGAGCCATTTTCGTATATTTTCGTAGTAGTTTCATCGCAATTAAGTGCTTCCAACGTTTCCTTGACCGGTTTTGCTTTATGTGATGGTTCATTATCATGAAGCAAAATCACTTTGTGTTGCCTTTTATCAAATTCTGGTCGTTTTTCACGCAAAGCTCGATTCAAATTGATCATTTGTTGTTGGTAGGGGTTTGAACAGCTCAAAATACATCACACTCTTCCGATCCCACCAAATACAGAGCATTGTCTTCCATCCGAAGCGATTTGGCCGTGCAGTCGATCTCGATGGTTGTTCTGCACCAATCCAAGACTTTTCGCGCCTTGTATTCTCAAAATAGATCCATTTTTCATGAAATAACTTTCTTTTGTATCTGGCGAGCAACATTTCGCAAATGGTTTTTCGGTTTACCTTTTGTTTTTCATTCAGTGTGTGCGGAACCCATTTTCCTAGCTTCTGGATCTTTCCTATGGCTTTTAAATGACAGGAGACGGCTTTTCGTGACACATTCAATTGATCCGCGAGTTGTTTTATCGTTTGAGCATCATCCTCATCCAATAATGCTTGCAATTCACTGTCTTCAAACTCTTTTGGTTGTATTCCACGTCCTTCATTTCTCACGTCAAAATCACCACTTTTAAATTTATTAAACCACTCATAGCCTTGTTATTTACCAAGACCATGCTCACCATAAGCTTCGACAAGCATTCGATGTGATTCCGCAAATTGTAATGTAGGCACAAAACTCGACATTTTTTACATGTAAAAAACATGCGTTATTATATGAAACTTGTATGGTTATGAATTGGATGTTGTTGACACGCGGTTTGTCGAAAGGTACATTGACAGATGGCACCATTTATTGGTAAATTCCGGTTTCATATATACACACCTGATATACATTTAGATTTATGAATTAATAATTGTTACGTGAGCATACCGTAAAGTTTTTTCATTATAATGAAAGAATTGATTACATTAAGGACTTTTAGGAAACTGATTTATCATTGTCGATTTTCGTTGAAAAAAAAAAAAACATTTGAATTGTAAAATAAAGTAAGGCAAATTTGTTCCAGTCATGCTGGTAGCTGTAACATAAATAAAACAATCGCTTAACAATTTGAAACGTATGTTTGCACAGGAAACCGAAAAATTAGTTTTTTTATTTATTTTAGAAAGGTGGTTTTTAATTAAATATTTTTGGTTTATTAAAATATTAGTTCAAGGTCGCCTAGGTTTTAGGGAAAGAATAATTAAATTATGTTTTCTATCTTGAAAGAGGATAAATAATTTTTTTCAAATATAGTATTTGAAATCAAGGAATGCTTGTGATATAAATTGGAAAGGAAAGTTATAAAATTTCAATCTAGGACCATGGCTAAAAATAAAGTGGCTAAATAAATGGCTAAATAAAAAGTTTTCTTTTTCTTGATATTTTGAATTAATTTACTTAGTTTGGTTTCTACTGATTAAAGTTTGTTGCGCTTTGCAATGTAGGGGGGAGGGAGAGGGGAGGGGGGGGGGGTTGTCATCTCATACAATGCGACATCTTGATTGTGATTATCAAATCAAAGGTTTGTTTAAGTGAACCTTTTCGATGTTGGTATATTTCGAATGGTACAAAGTGGTTTGACTGAATAATTTTAGATTTGTGTACTATCTATATTGCACATTTGTGACGTAATAATTATTTATTTATTTCTCATAACCTTACAATAAAAGTTTACAACAAAATTAATTTCAAATAAAATATAAACCATCAAAAAAACATAAAATATAAATTTTAATCTTCCAAAACTTAGGAAATTCAGCTTATTATAGACAAATTAATACTTGATATTTCTATTTATTTAAAAATAAGTGAAATATTTCGGCTTGTTAGCCATCTTCAGTAATTTGAAAAATTAAAATTAGAAATATATATAATTTTTGAAGTTACTGAAGATGGCTAACAAGCCGAAATATTTAACTGATTTTTAAATAAATGGAAATATCAAGTATAAATTTGTCTATAATAAGCTGGATTTACCGGTGTGAAGTATTTCACACAAAGTGTAGCTACACAAATTAACGAAAAGTGTAAGTGTACTGAAAAACTGTAGGCCTACATAAAAAGTGTAAATAAGAAGTAGAACCAGGTATGGGGCGATATTATCATAAAGTGGACAGGTCGAGCTATCCGAAATAATTTTTCTTATTAAAATAAAAAGGGTTGGGTATGTTCGACGCTATTTTGAAAATTGTGAAAATCAAATAAACTGTCCAAACCTGATGCTACACTATGACCATTTACGAAAATCTCAGAGATGTTACCAGGTGTGGGCTTATGTTTCCATAAAGTGGACAGGTCAAGCTATTCGAAATAATTTTTCTTATTAAAATAAAAAGGGTTGAATATGTTCGAAGCTATTTTGAAAATTGTAAAAATCAAATAAACTGCCCAAACCTGATGCTACACTATGACCATTTACGAAAATCTCAGAGATATTTACCAAGTTACCAAGTGTGGGCTTATATTTCCATAAAGTGGACAGGTCAAGCTATCCGAAACAATTTTTATTATTAAAATAAAAAGGGTTGGGCATTTTCGACGCTATTTGAAAATTGTGAAAATCACATAAAATGTTCAAACCTGATGTTACACTACGGGCCATTTACCAAAATCGTGGTGATATTGCTACGTATGACCATATTGGTTAAAAGTGCATACATTGGGGAATTTGATTCACTAATTGACATTTTGATATGATCCGGACAGCTCTTGCAAACATTTTTTGAAAATAAGCAAATCGATGTATTTCGCATTGACAACTTTTCATGTACTCTTTGAAACGTTTCGGTCTCTAGCCTTTATACAGTTATTCATCCAGGAGTGCCCCTTTATAGATATCTTAGTTTATTCACCGTTCATATGGAGCACCCAAGCCAATGAGATCCATTTCACTCACGACTGAGAGCTCGTTTATATAGGGATCATCTTTCATTTCCAAGAGACTCGAGACGTTTGGTTTGCCAGTAGTCAGTTGGTTTTTTTGCTCCATCAGGTCGTATATGTAATAATTAATAACTAAAAACCCCTTGTTCCATACGAAATTCGTTGATTTGTTATCTTTCAAAAATGTTTTATAATACCTCTACGGCTTGTATCAAAATGGCACTGATTGATTGGAATTCCTCAATGTATTCCCTTTACAAATATATGGTATAGTCTTTATTTGAGCCAATTTTTGAGATTTGTCTTTGCCGAATGTGTGTGCCCGGTGTGTGTGCAACCACAAAATATAATCAATAACTCGTAAATATTGCTTGGCTTATTCTTGTTATTTTCCCTGCCTCCTTGTTCATAATTAATTTATGTTGTCTTTAATATTTAGAAAAAAATTGAGGTGTGGCCAACACACGACTTTCTTTTACGAACAGAGAATTTTGAGAAATTTTATTTTTTTTATAACTTTTTTTTTTTAATTTTTTTTTTTTAATTTTTAAATTTTAAATTTTTTTTTTTTTAATTTTATTTGTTTTTAATTTTTGGAAACATTTTGTATTAAGTAGTTTTTTGTAAACCTTATAATTTTTAAGATATTTGCAAAATAAATTTTCTGGACCAAGGGAGTGGCCACTTTCTGTTAGCCGATTTAGCGTAAAATTCACTGGGACCTCCCAATTTATCAAAACAGCTTAAATCTGAAGTTTCAGTTCGATTGATTAAACCATCTGGGCTGTAGAGAGGACACAGACAGACTGACAGACAGACACCATTTCAAAACCCACTTTTTCGGACTCAGGGGACCTCAAAACAAATAAATCTCTAAAATCTCAAGGTCCAAAATTTTCATGATTACTACACTTTATTTTACTAGAGTAAAAGAAAGTAAAAATAGTACCGCTGGATTAACTTTATACTTAGCACTAATTTCCATCGTAAATGAAACCAGGTCGTCGAATTGCTCCCATATATTTCCACGTTTGACATATGCTATAAAATGACCTGGAACATTAATACTTGTGGACTTTTGAAAATGAAGTCCTTTCAAAAAATAATCGTTTCCAGACAGTTTTATTATTTGGCTTATATCTTGAAGTGATATATTATAATTATTGTTATTTGGCTGTACATCAGCTATAACAATGCCATAATTACTGAAATAATTTTTTGTCGTGACACCTTTACATGTTGGACAGTTTGAGCTGCTAAAATCTATAGCATTTTGTAATTTGGTTAGTGAATTTTGATTAAACCTGAAAACATTTTCAAATGGAAGGTAGAATGTTTCCCTCATGCGATTTGTATGAGTGTCGTTTTCACAGTAACGTATTTCTGTTAATGGAGAAGACAAAGAATTTTCTACAACGAACGCTATGGTACAAGCTGCATTTAGCTTTATGACATTTTTTTCGCGAATTATCGATCTACTTTTCTGGTACTGATTTAATATCAATTGAGACCTTTCTTGATAAAGGTCATTTATGTCCTTATAATTTGCTAGCAATTTTATAAATTTGAAAAAGGTATTGCTGGAAGATTGTATTAATCCTTTGGAGAATTCTATATCAGAATATAAACAGGAATATTTGTGCGGTTGCATCGAAAGCACAAGTATTTGATATCTCTATCACATGTTCGTCGTTGTCTATGAAAGTAAATCCATTTTGTAGAACATGTAATCAATCAACTTGTAATCATGTGCAATGTTAGTAGCATTATCAGACTTTTTTGTATTTTTGAATTCATTATTTTGCTTAACAGTGGGGTTTCGAGTTAATCCTCGTTTTCCAAAGTCTTTAGGTGAATCGTATAGATTCTGCTTCTTATTCCAACCCTCTTCGTGTTGATGGCTATCTGGATCATCCAAATTTTCTAATGCTTTTCTTTTATTAATAGTTTTCTGTTTATTCGATAGCTTATATTAGTTTTATTAATTTGTCGATTTTATCCTTCATAATATTGATAAACCTCACTAGTCTTAGTATTTTATGATTTGTGTAATGATTTTTCACTAGAGAAAAATAACTTTCTGCATTTGCATTGGACAACTGTCCTGTAATACCTATTTTTTTTGAAAAGCACCCCAAAGTGGGACATAAGCCATATATTTTTTTACGATAAACTCAACAAACTCTTTATTAAAAAATATATTTGTTTCGTTTTCGCTCGTTTTCTTAGCAGAAATATTTGTTAATTCTTCCTGAATTTGTTCGAAAATTGTATTATACCGAATATATGTAAGCAAAACATGCGTTTGGGGTATTTTGAACTCGGCAAACTCTGTTGATGGACTTATTGTTGAAAGTTCGTCTTGTATATTTGTGATAACATTTTTCTTAAATTTTGATGAGACTCTACGGTTTTTAGGTTTGAAAATCGAGAGCAAAATATGTAACAATATATTTTAAATAAATCATCCACCGCGTCTAGGGTTTCGCAGCTAAGCATACCACAAAATAGATCTAATATGATATCCCGTATGTCTTTATTAGCGCTTGAGAACTTTTCTTTTACCTGGGATGAAATTATATTTATAAAGTGAGCGCAACATGTGAAATTGCCTACTTTAATTGTTACTTTTTCTTCGATACTTAAAATATCATAAGTGTATTTTAAGTACTCCGAAACTGACATATTATTGAAGCTTAATAAAATGGACTTGACTAAAGCCCAAGACAAATCCAAATGAAGCAACTGAACTCGGATAGAAACTGAACACCAATAGGAAGCAAATGGCCGTTTATGTTGACTACCCAGCCATAATAAAGTATTCGTTTATATGAATGGTATGGATGGCATATAGGATGTTTGGCTACCTTTCCTGTGGCGTCGAAATATATACCAAATTTTCACAATTTTTAAAATAGCGTCGAACATACCCAACCCTTTTTATTTTAATAAAAAAAATTGTTTCGGATAGCTTGACCTATCCACTTTATGGAAATATAAGCCCACACTTGGTAACATCTCTGAGATCACCGTAAACAGTCATAGTGTAGCATCAGATTTCGACAGTTTATTTGGTTTTTACAATTTTAAAAATAGCTTCGAACATACCCAACCCTTTTTATTTTAATAAGAAAAATTGTTTCGGATAGCCCGACCTGTCCACTTTATGAAAATATAAGCCCAGACTTGGTAACATCTCTGAGATTTTCGTAAATGGTCATAGTATAGCATCAGGTTTGGACAGTTTATTTGATTTTCACAATTTTCAAAGTAGCGTCGAACATACCCAACCATCTTTATTTTAATAAGAAAAATTGTTTCGGATAGCTCGACCCGTCCACTTTATGATAATATCGACACATACCTGGTTCTACTTCTTATTTACACTTTTTATGTAGGCCAAATTCATAATTTTTCTATTACTTAACTGCACACGTAATAGTTGAGGCAAGCGATTAAAAAATAAAGGGGCCGAAACTAAGAAGTACCTGCAATAAGCTTCACTGATAAATGTAAGAACAGAAAGGAAGTTCCTGTAATTATTACGAATCTCGTAAACAGTACTTAATCTCAGAATACGGTGCCCACTTCTAGAAAAAAATAATTTTAAAACTTTAAATACATATAGGTGTTACAATGCTAAAATTTTTCAAGCCACAAAAATTTGCCAGGAACGATCGCGACGACTCTTAAAAAACATAACACGAACAATGTATTTTTGCAAAATGTTTAAAGGTTCCAATGTGTTCAAATAAACCTCACCCCAACATTCCCAACAAAGTAATCCATAGAAAAGCCTAGATTCAATAGATGAATGGTAAACATTTAATAAAACTGCGAAAGGACAAAACGGACGCAGTAAATACATGGCACGTAAAGAAAAATTTAATTGTCCTTTGAGCTTCTGAAAATGAATCATTACAATTCACTAAATTACCATTCCGCATATGACAAACCATCTCAGGAATATAACTCGAATATGTATCGCCAGCCAATCTGAAAAACATAAATTTAGTTTTTCCACTTAAAATCTTGGAATAATCATCAAACCAAGATCGCAATGCATTCATACCAGAATTACTATGGCTGGATATTTCCGAAGTACCTCAATGCCATATCATCAGCAAAAACAATAATTCTGCCTTTCAAATCCAATTTTACTTTAAAAAACCTGTTACGAAGATATGATTTAAATCATAGAAACGGTAAACCTCTAAAATCACACTTGGCTGACAGGCTCACTCTATTTTTTCCAGACCTAAAACCATATTGACAATTATTTAAAATATTATATTTAGAAAAGAAGGCATCAACGTGTAATTTTAAGGCCTTTTCCAGAATTTTCATAATTGTGGGCTGTAAGGATATAGGACGATAATTATCTAATTTTTAAACAACAGAACTACAACTGCTGTTTTCAAACAATCAGGAATACTGCCATTCAAAAAACTTTGATTGATATAATTTCTGTGTTAGCTTTCAGCATGTTGGGACTTATACCAAGAATATCTATACTATTACTAGATTTTAAACCATTAAGTATACCAACAGTTTCTGTAACGTCCACAGCATTAATAATAAAATTTTCTGAGACGATGACTTCGCTATGATTTTGAAAAGACATATTATTAAACAAACAATTAGTTGTTCTTAAGTGAGACATAATATTATAAAAATAAAAACCAAAATTATCTGCTATAGATTTACAATCCGTAAGAATCACTGATTCACTAGACATAATTCTATCAACATAATTATCAACACTATCACCTAAGATTTATATGCTTATAACAACCGACCATGTCTTCTGACTATCTTTACCAC
This sequence comes from Tipula vernalis, assembly GCA_958295665.1. Taxonomy (NCBI): domain Eukaryota; kingdom Metazoa; phylum Arthropoda; class Insecta; order Diptera; family Tipulidae; genus Tipula; species Tipula vernalis. Next base: position 233,172,909 of record OY282558.1, on the reverse strand, counting down.
AGTGTTGAAATTTATTGAAATTTAACATAAACTTTTTGGATTATGATTCCTGATGATTCCCTTTTTGATTCCTCTGTTATATCCAATTTGTTGTCCTTGGGAAGTTTATAGATAATTTGTACATTTGTTTCGAAATATAAGTACGTATGTTCTTCGCACATTAAATTTTGTGCTAAATTTGATTTACAATTTCTGGTTTTTAGGGAATTATTGGCTTCTTGTATGCTTACGTTAATCTTATAAAACGCCTTTTTGGTCAATAAAATATTTCGGGCAATCGTTACATTTTAATTTGTATATACCGCTGTCAGTTTCGTTTTGACGACGACAGTTAGCACAACCACATAAATATCATAAAACATAACAGAAAATTCAATTTCAAACTAACGTAAACAAATCCATTAGTTTTTTGGATCTAACAATAATAAATGTCTATGGGAAACACCATTTAAAATATTGAGAGTAACAACACAAATAAACTATACATGCACCTTGTCCATTCCGAATTAAAAAAAATTATGAACATTGCCGAAATGAACGGAACCAACACATAATTCACCGGCTTAAGGCAAAATAAAATCTAAGATGTAACAAAGAAACTCAATAATTTTATACATCGAAGAACAAGAAAGCAAACGATATATTACAATGAACATAACAGCAGTATACGACTATCTAAATAAAAGTTTAAAAAAGTTTGGCTACAATATCGCATTCAAAACAAATCATAAAATACAACAAAAATTGTGACCACAATAACAACAAAACGAAATTGATAGCGGTATGTATATACAAATTGAAATATAATGATTACCCGAAAGGTTTTTTCCTTTATTGTAAAACGTAGTGAATTGTCAAAAATATCTGTAGGCCAAACATAATATTGATATCGTGTTTTCTGTGTTTGTTTAATAATTGAATTATTACATTAATTTTAATTAACTCATTTTTCCAGGATATTTTAAAATTAGATCTTCCTTTTTCGTAATTTTGGAAAAGGGAGATTTCCTTTAAAAAAGTAATACCCAGAAAACAAAAATTGTAAATTAAATTGGGCTGAGCACAAAATGAATAGAATAGAGGGATTCGAAATATACTAACTTCGAAAAATTCACTTATGCTAAACGGTAAAATAAATATGAAAAATAAACAAATCTCTCATAATCATTAATCGCAAACAAAAAATCGTATTGTATGAAATGAGAACACCCATGACGAAGTGCCAAACATTTTAATCATTAGAAACCGGTCTCCTGACTAACTATAAATTCAAAATATAATGAAAAAAAAACTTTTTCAAAGTATTTAATTCATTATATAAATATGTGTGTACGAGTATTTATCACACGACATTCTTTTACGAACAAGGAATTTTAAAACACTTTTTATGCAAATTTTTAAATCTATTCTTTTGTTTTTTTTTCTTTTGTGAACATTTTGTATTTAACAGTTTCTCTGTAAACCTTATACTTTTTGGGATATTTGCAAAATAAATTTTCAGGCCAACGGGGGTGGCCACTATCAGTTGGCCGATTTGCAGTAAAATTCACTGGGGCCTCCCAATTTATAAAAAAAAAAAAATTTACACATTTTTTCTTTTGTATAATTTATTTTTTCTAATGTTTCTTATTATTTTTTGAAATGTACAAGCTATGCTTGTAATATGCAACTGAAGTAATTAACTTTGCGTAAGGCAGCGCTTTTTGTAAGTCGAAAGAAAAAGCGAAATAATGATCAGGATTATGTGATGCGAAATCTTGATCTTGTTTTAATGTTTTTTTGGCCAATTCTGCCTGTCTTAAATGAGTATCATGTTCTTTCATAAGGTTTGCTTTTTCTTCACCATTATATTCGTTGCCTTAATTTTAGTGTTTAACAAATCACATTTTTCGCATGTATGTTTCCGCGGCTGGTGGAAACGAAAATCTTCTTAAAAATGTTTGCTATAACTCCACTCTGAACAGCGCTTGTAACAAGCTAACGAATATTCAACTTGTTGCAGATTTTCCTAAAAGTTCTTCCACGCAGCATTTCTCAGCCGGCTAGAAATTAGTGTTGGTGAGTTAGTGGGGTGGTTATTTGTGAACCTCAGGAAAGCTTGAATTGGCTGCATTTATTAAATAAAATAAAAAGATAACTGAAACCTATATCGCGTCACGAATCACCAGCAGAACCAAAAATAAATCATGTTAACCACTCATTTAAAAAACAAACACTGTATCATCAAAACAAAACCAACCAAAATTTCCCGAACGAAAATGTACTTAAAAAAAAAATAAAAACACTAGAAACCAAAATATTTTACTATTCAAAAATTTTATATTAATTAAGCTAAAGAACGAAACCCATCACCATTTAATTTTAATTTCCCCCAAATAACCTTTAACTTATAACTAAGTATACTCTTACTTAATAATTATACCCTCGCCGCGTTGCAGATCTGATCCCGATGAATCGGGGATTTACCGTCGACGCCGACTTAGAAAATTGATTATTATTTTTAGTTTTAAATTATTATTTATTGTTTTCATTGAATTTTTTTTTTATTAATCGTTTTTATTTTATTATTTCAAATTTAATTAATATAACTTATGTTTAATTTTTATTTTATTTTATTTTTTTCACATGGTTTTTCAACCCACCGTTTAGCAATGTCCGGCACTTTTTTCCTTTGTATGCCTTTAGCAATATCACTATAACAGGAATTATTTGATTACTTAATTTAACTTGATTAAGCTGATTTTTTTTTTATTATTCTTATTAGTAGTTATTATTATTATTATACAATAATTATTTGTTTTTTTTCATTTTTATTTTATTTTATAATCTCTTTAATTAATTTTATTTTATTCAAAAAAAAAAAAAAAATGAATGCGGCTTTGAGTTGCCGATGGAAGAGTTCAACCATGCCAGTGGCTTGTGGATAATAAGCCGTTTTACGTATACGATGAGGTCCGAGGAGTTTCGTTAACTCTGAAAAGTTTTGACTCGAATTGCGTTCCGTGATCAGTTGTGATCTGTAGGGGTACGACGAATCGTGATACGTAATTGTTGACAAATGTGGTGGTAATGGTTGCAGCTGACATATTTGTCAAGCAGTATGCTTCGGGTCAACGAGTGAAGTGCAAAGATGAACAAGCATGTGTATCCATTAGACGGAAGAAGTGGTCCTTCGACGTTTCAATAGATGTTCGAATCGACCAGGTCGAATTTCGAATTGTCCATGGGGTGATTTTGTGTGTCTTTGAGCTTTGGCACGTTGGCAGGATAAGCAAGATTGAGCACATTGCGCTACGAGCAGTGATCAATTTACGAGTTGCACGGACACCAGGGTGTGAAATGTTATGTAACACGTTGAAGATGTTTCGATGTAGTGGTTTTGCGATGTATGGGCGATTGTTCCCAGTGGATGTTTCGCAGATGATTTCTAGACCAGGTGGTTTAAAAAGCTCTAGTTTCATTGATGAACTAGTGTGACATTCGGAACCAGAAAATAAATTCTGAAGTTCTAGGTCGGTTTTTTGTGTGGTTGCAATTTTTTGTAAGTCGATTTGAGTCTCGACTGTGGCCATTTCGTTGTCAGCTGTGCGGGATAGTGTATCCGCGACAACGTTGTCATGTCCGTGAACATGTTGGATGTCCGTTGTAAATTGACTGATGTAATCCAAGCGACGAGATTGCCTTGGATGACGTTCAGTTTTTGATTGAGCTGCTCTAGTCAGAGGCTTATGGTCGGTGTAAATGGTGAAATCGGGACCCTCGACAAAATATCTGAGGTGTTTGATTGTTTGCGAGTAATTCCCTATCGAATGCGGAATATTTCTTTTCTGCAACTGAGAGTTTCTTTGAGAAAAATCCCAGTGGCTCCCAACACTTGTTATTGTACTGTTGCAGTACCGCACCGACATCAGTGTTTGATGCGTCAGTGGTTACGCTTAGCTTTGAGTCACTCAGTGGTTGTACCAGAAGTGTTGTTTTCGCTAATTCAGTTTTAATCGACAAGAATACGTGTTGACATTCGTCTGGCCAAGAGAAGTTCTTGGGTGTCTTAGGCTTTTTGAGTAAGTCTACTAAGTGTGTGTGAATTGGAGCAAGAGTCTCAGCGAGTTTTGGTATGAATTGGTGGTAGTAATTTACCATACCGACAAAACGCTGAAAGTGTTTGATTGAGTTTGTAGCTGGGGATTCCCTTATGGCATTAATTCGTTCTTCAGATGGCAGAATATCATTAGGGGTGATCTTGTGGCTGAGGAAATCAAGAGAGGTTGCACCAAAAACGCATTTTACACTCTTGATGTTGCCAAACTGTGCTAGTTTGTGGAAAGGTTGTTCCAAGTGCTTTTTGTATTGCTCATCAGTTTGTGAAGCCACAAGAATATCGTCAATGTAGACGAAAACGAAATCGAGATCGTGAACGACTTCGTTGATAAAATCTGACAAGTGGTACAATCTGACGAGATCATTCTTGGAGAATATTGTGCATCCATGTAAGTGCATGTAAAAGTTTTGAATGTTGGGTATGGGGTATCGGTCAGATGTTGTGACCATATTTAGCCTGCGATAATCCCCACATGGTCTACAATCTTGATCTTTTTTTCTCACCATATATAAGTGGATAAGAGACGGAATATGCAGATGGCCTGCTGTGTTTGATCTAGTCCACGTGGTCTTGACACGGGCAGATGGCCTGCTGTGACAATGTGATGGACCACATTGTGACTGACTGGCGTTTTTTAGTTTGGCTCCGCTGTCAAAGAAGGAAATTGTTTGAGAAGCGTGCCCTAGCCGTTGTCGATCGTAAAATGGATCGGTGTCGGTGTGTCGACGAGACCCATAGTGGAATTCTTTGAGAGCTGCGATGCTGAATCAATTAGCCTTTTTTGCTTGAAATCGACAAGTAGTCCGAATTTGCTTAGAAAATCGGCGACAATGATCGAACGATTCACCGCAGCAAAGATAAAGGCATGGGTTAAGATTCGTAGGTATTGATAATTGGGCCATTGGCGGCCGAAAGAACTAGATCAAATGATTTATTGTTAAAAAGTGAATTCAAATATCTTGTTGCTGGAATAACCGATAGGTCAGCGCCAGTATCTATAAGGAAAGTAAAGTGTTTTGCTTTGTCGTATATGAATAGATGGCTTGTTTTGTGGCTGTTTTGCGTTGCCGTCTCGACCCGGTGGATTAATCGATTTTTTTGTTATGAATTATCCACCTCCATGCTGTTCATGGATTTTTTGCTTGGGACGAATTGGCACCGGGCTAAACATTTTTTGTGCAGCGCTACCCTGCTTGTAATGGTACCAGCACATACCATGTTGGTTGTGTGAGCTGGGGCTGCGTGATTGTGAGCGAGTTCGACGGTCTCCGTTTGTCGACGAAGATTGTCTGTCGCGTTATCGGCTCCTACTCGCATTGAGCAGGTTGTTCAGTTTCGGTTCGAGCCGAGTGAGTTGGCCCTCAAGTATATTTGAGCTTGAGGTGGGATGTTGTTCGTCGTGACCCGGGGGTCTTCGCACCGTCGAGCTGTATGATTGCTTGAATGCCGCAATTTGTGGTTTAACCCCGATTGCCTCGTACATCTTGTCGTCTGTACGTGTGGGGTCATCAGGAGGGGTAGGGTCCTGTTGCGCTACAATCGCGATCTTGGTGATCTCGGGCAATCGTATGATCCATAACGACTTTATTATTTGGTCGCTGAATTTTTTGCCGGCTAGTGTTTTGATTTGCCTGAGTGTTTCAGACGGGCGTCTATCTCCCATGTCCTGACCGCTCAGGATCGCTTCCAATTTTCGTTCATCTGACGGTGATAGTCGTTCTATGGGAGATATCGCCGACAAGACGTGGACAAATTTCATTTTGTCACTATTGATATTCTGCAGCATTAAACCAGTATATTGGTTTGTCCACCCAGAATGGCTAAAGTTTAACCAGCATTGACATTTCTGGTGGACCGCTGCCTTCGTCACGATTCATGTCCACGTCTTCTGTGATTTTGGTTTCGCTTGTTGCGGAACCGGTGGCTTTTGCTTCGTTTGGCATTTCACCGAAAACAACAATAATAAGATCAATATTCTCCGAGCAATGTGGTGAAAATAATTTACAATTAGAGAAAAAGATAAAAAATGAATATTGTGAACAATTATTTTGTGTGGAATGTAATATTTATTTTTGAAAAGTTAAGAAAAAAATCAAAAAAAAAAAACTTAGCTGTTGTTGCTGCCGTTGGTTGGTTTCGCTGTATCCCGTTGAATTTGAGTGTCTTCTGCCATTTTTGTTGTACCCAGTTGAATTTTTTTTAACTATGCATTTTTGTTGTAAGATAATTGAATTATTGCTTTTATGACAGTTTTTGTTGTAACACTGCTCTGTGTTTGTATGTAATTTCTCGTAGGTGTTCGGTTGCACTCAAAACTAAACCAAAACGTAGTGTATGTATTTGTATTACTTTATTTGACGTTGTTGGCTCCCGTTGCCGTTGGTATGAAAAAAAATGAAACAAAATGGAGTGTTAATTGTCTTCTTCTTTTGTGGTATGTATTTTCGTTTGGTTAATTTGTAATTTTGCACGTATTGATTTATTTAGAACTTTTGTATAACCCCAATGTATGTCTCGAAATATAAAAAAAGTGTTTATGTTATCCCTAAAAAGGGGCGTCGAAGGTCACCAATGTAGATTTTTGTGCCGTGTCCAAATATGCATCTATGACGCCACTTGGTTAATCAAATAAAAACACGAACACTTTATCTAATTTGCACAATTCAAAATTATACACTGGATTATAATTGAAGCTACGTTATAGTATTAATTTATTATATTCACCACCGCATTGAGTTTTGTCGCGAGAAAATTATGATTTTGACTTATGTCGATTTCTTTTTGCCATTTCAAATTTACTGGAATTTTTTGATCCAAAAAGAACAAATTGACGTTTCAACCAAAATTGACGATTTTTATGTTTGTATTGGTGATAATAAACCAGTACTATTTGACCTATAGAAAATGTCATGGCAGACATCATTCTTGATTTGTTTTTCTATTAAATGTTTATTCATATTACGTTTATAATAATAAATTCACCTAAATAAAATTTCAATTTGTTTTATAGTCAATATGTTCACTACTGTTTTTATTATAATGAAAAATCGACGTTTCATCAAAGTTTCCTGAGAAATTGACGTTTCTACAAAAATTGACATTTCTCTTCCTTAATGGTATTAGTGCAAATTGAAGAAAAAATGTCCATTTCTCTGTTTTGATGTGCATCAAAAAAACGGCAAAAAAATGGTGATTTTTTGTGGCAAATAGTTTGCTTTTTGATGCGTTTTTGACATTTGTTTGATGTTTTTTTGATTTTTTTGGCAAAAAGAAAACAACATTAAAAAAAAAATATTTCAACTACCAAAACGTGACAAAATTTTGAGACCTTGTGTAGAGAAAACAAAATTTGCGAAGCTGAGTTTATGTGGAATTTTTTAATTTTTATTGCAGCTGAGTTGAAGTGGAATTACATTATTATGTTTTTTATTGGTTTATTTTGGTTTTAAGGTGGCGTTGTTACGACTTAAATCAGAGTTCATAGACTGGTTTCCTAGTGCTTTGTAACCGATTATTATATAGAAATACTAGATCATTCGCAAGAGCTATCAACTTTCAAGAATAAAAAAATATCCAAATATAAAATTGAAAACATCCCTACATCTTAGATGAATTATTATTTATAATTGGGTCGTAAAATTTGTTTATGACAGTATTAATCATATTATTTTCTATAAAATTTATTTAATAAACCATAAGTTCCCCTTTCGGTTCATCGCATCATCTTTTTTCGATATTTCTTACGGGTTCATTATTTTGTTAGTGGGTAAATAAAATATAACAATTTGTTTTATTTTAATTGGAGAATAAGTTAGACGAAACAAAAAAAAATCATCCGAAATGTATTGTTGATGTCTTGTTAAGTTACAATTAATATTACATATGTGTATGTTGTTAAATCAAAATCATGCACAAATTATCATTTCAATAAAAAGTAAAACATATCATTTCAATGTATTGTAACTTAGTTTCTCAAAGATAACGTGTAGATTTATTACAACAAAAAACGAAATAAAAATGTCATCAAAAATATTTTTCTTATCCATACTTGTTTCACTTTTTTTTAAAAACAAACTAAACTTTTGATAACAGCTAGAAATTTATCATCTTTTTCCCAACTCCGTGGTTATAATTTCCTGACAGTTGGGGAAAAGCAAAAGAAAATTGTCATATATGTAAGTATTTTATACAAAGCGTATAGTATAAATTGCTGTTTGTTTGTTTGTATAAGTTTTTACAAAGCAGAACAATAAACAGCACCAAGATAAGGAAATGTAAATTAAAGTTTCAAAAAGAAAAAAAAAAAATCACTGTCACTTAAAGCAGATTCCCTTATACTTACAAACATTATAAAAAACAAACTAACACTTTGACATATGTACATAAATTTATTTTAGATTAGGAATTGTGGAATTCGAAATAAAACTAAGTATTTTCAATACTAACTTAGTTACAAATAAAAGCAAATTTACAATGCAAGCAATATTAAAATTTAATTTTAATAATGCAACCTATAAATCAATCAACATATTATACCTAATTACTGCATTGAATTTGATGGATTGGAATCTACTTTATATCATGCATTAACCGATTAATCTTGTTATTTAGAACGTGTCTGCCAGAAGTTAACAGACCATATGCATTCAAAATGATCACCAAGTCAGTCTTTCCAACCAAACGATTAGACGTCGACACATGATGCTAATAAGCACGGACGAGATGCACGTAAAATACCCTAGGTTTCTTCAGTTGATAAAAAGAAAAGGGAGCAGTTTTATATTGCATGCCGCATTCTAATGCCAAAAGAATTCTAGGATAAAATTTTATGAACTGACGAATCCATGATTCGTTTAAGACATAGTCGTGGGCGTATGTTTGTTTGGAGAAAAAAACAGAAGTTTTGTCATATAAGTGCGCCAAACTTACACATAAAGGATTTGATAAAAGGCTTATGATATGGTTGCATGTGTACATCGGGTGTGGGTCAAATCAATGTATTAGAAGGAAAAGTAACTGCAGCTGTTTGTCTAAATTTGCTATAAGAAATAATTATTCCCGAAGGACGACGACTAATGGGACAAGATTTTGTTCTACAACAAGATAATGCGCCGATTACTTAAATGAGATGAACACAAACGTTTTACCACGGCCACTACAACGTGGGGTGGGGGGGGGGGGGTGGGGGTTTACCACGGTCACGATTGGAAAAAATGTCATTACGAAATTGGGGTCATTAGTGGTAGAAATCTATCCATAGTACTATCGATATGTCGATAGTTTCATACCATCGACAACAATCGATATTTTTTATATACTATCGATATATTGATTTTTTTTGTCCATACATCAGAGTTTTGCTATAATGCTATATTACTTTAGCTACGTTCCTTTTATTTGCTCGGTGGGCAATAGTTTATCGTGCAATTATTTGTGAAAACTTTGTGTGGTAACACTTATGTGATTTTTCAGTTGACACAAAAAAGAAAAGACTCCGACTTGAAAACGAGCGAAAAAATTACAGTTTTTTGACATTTCTATTTTCACATAAAAAAATTTTTTTCTTAAAATAATTTATTATCTTTTACTATTGTTCTATAAATATATTTTTCCTCAGATTTGCTTTTACTTTTAAGTAACATTTCGTTAACGAATAATTTTAATCTTGGTAGAACATCGCTCCGAAAAATTTGACCGAGCGACAAATGACCGCTGTTGTTATTTGTTTTTTGCTCGGAGTTTTTTTATGTCAGCTGGAAAACCACATAAATAAAATTCAAACGAGAAACGTCATTTAATTATAAATAAAAGTAAACCACGGAGTTTGCAAGTAGCAGTGTTATTGGTGTATTTCGATTTCGTTAGAAAATTAATTTTCGTTGTGGTTGTATCCCAAAAATATTAAAATATTAGCTAAATAGCTTTTATCAAGTATTTGCGTGCATTGAGAAGTAAATTTTATTCGCCAAAACTGATTTAAAATCAATTAAGTTTACGTCGCTCAAATACGTTAATAATGCAAAAATTTTTGTGCCGAAAAAGGAAAGGTAATAACAATTAACTTAGTTAAAACATTTGTTGATTTTTTTTGATTAAGTAATGTGTATAAAAGAAACAGCTGAGCCTCAACCAGACTGTGAAGAAGTGCAAGTAAATAAAGATGACCAACAAGCAGAATTTTCAAATGGGACACAATCCTCAAAAGTTTGGAAGTTTTTCAAACGATCGGCCGATAAAAAATTGGCAAAATGCATTTCTTGTGAAAAAGAATACAAGACAAGTGGAAATACGAGCAACATGGCGGACCACATAAAGAGATGTACCTCAATAACAAATATTAAATCGGAGTGCATCTCCAACGCAACATCCGAAAAGTCAACTGTACATTTTTTTAGCAGATCAGTTGAATATGATCACAAATCTATTTGTCGACAATTTAATCATAATTTTTATGTGTTTGATTTTAATATTTCTAAATGTACTTTTAAAAAGCAAATCATAGCTAAATTATAAAACTATTTATAATTATAATTATTGTAATCAAAAAAGGATTTTTATCCCGTTGATTTTTAGAATAAAAATAATTAAATAAATAATAAAAATAATTAAATCCCGCCGTAAAAATGAATTGAACGAAGCAGTCACACTAAAGATTGCAAAAGATTTGCAACCCTTCAGCATCGTAGACGACGAAGGTTTTCGAAATTTTGTAAATAAGCTAGATCCCAAATACGTCATTCCTAGCAAAACTACAGTACGGAATAGTATGATGTCGAATATCGTTTTTATTGAGTGGGACATAAAAGAGAAAGTTGTTTGTGTTGTAACCGACAATGCTAAAGCTATGGTCAAGGCATGTGATTTATTAGGCGTACAACAGTTAGTTTCGCACATTCTTTGAATTTGGCGGTACAGGACGCGTTAAAGCTAGATGAAGTGCGTTCCATTATCACAAAATGTAAGGACTTAGTAAGATTTTATAAAAGTAGTTACATAGCTTCAAATATGTTAAAGGAGGAACAAGATGCCACAATCGCGTTTAAACTTATTCAAGAAGTGCCAAAAAGGTGGAACAGTACATTTTATATGATCCAACGGATTCTCAGTCAGTCATTGATCAAATCGGAAGATGTCTGTTAAAATTAAAAAAAGCTCCAACACCACTATCGATTGAAGAGGTGCTTATTTTGACAGAGTTTGAGAAAATCCTAGCAGGATTCAAAGATGTAACAAAAGAGATATGCGGGAAAAGTTATGTGACAATTTCATTAATTATTCCAATGACCTATGGTTTATATTTAAACTTGCTACAAATTAAGAAAAATCTTAAAACCGAAGAAGGAACGAATCTATGCACTCTTCTAACACAAAATTTACTTAAGCGATTGTATCCATATGAGCAATTTAATATTGTCATGATCGCAACCATTTAGATTCACACTTATGGGTTTATTCGTAAAGAAAACGCAGAAAAAGGTAAACTTTACTGGAAAATGAATTGAGAAAGTCCTGTGATAAACAAATAGAAAATGCACCAAGTAGCCAATCAGCTAGTACACCTTCTGAAGTTTCGGGGCACGTGTTATCGTTTCTCGAAACAAAAATCAGTGAAAGTCAGCAGACTAATTACTCTCATGTGGCAATAGTGAAACACTACGTAGAAATGCCTCTAGTTGACAGGAAATCCAATCCGGTAGAGTTTTGGAAAGTGAGTTAAACATTTTGATATGCGACGATTGTGCATTTAATTTAAACAGCACACAATTTGGCCCAGTACGACAATGCGCCTTGAAGTATTTTTGTATTCCGGCCACATCTGTGGAATCCGAACGGGTCTTTCGCGCAACATGGCAAATTATTAGTTATCGACGATCCCGTCTAAAAGCCAAAATTGTTGATATGCTGACTTTTTTACATAAAAACGATTGGCTACTTTAAAAGTTTTAATGAAATTGGAAAACTACGGAACTTTCCGATTACAATTACATAATTAACTGTGATTTTTTTTAAATTTTTTTTAATTTACCTATCTTGATTTTATATTTTCTGGTTCTAGTCAACCTATATGTGAATTACTATTTTTTTGTTATTGTTACTTTTTTTTAATTGAATAAAGCTTTATAAATTTATTATCCGATAGTATATCGATTATTTTAATTTGTTTCGATAGTTATCTATCGATTGTTTTTTATTTCACTATCGAAACTATCGATAGTTCAACTTATCGATAGTTTTCCACCTCTAATGAGTGTGTTCAGACGTATATTTTATACGCGATGTATTTTCCTCGTTCCTTACCTCTTTGCCTATAAACTAATTTTGGAGTGGGGATATTTGTATGGAATTTTTCCTCAAACATTTTTATTGCGGCACGATTTGTTACACACTAATACATTGAAAAAGTAATGTATACAAATTTTTAAGGTTGGATTTTTTTTTTGTATTCGCTATTTATTTGAAATATGACCGTTGTTGAATGAAGAAACAAATTTTTTTTTCGATTTTGTTTTAGGTTTTTTCGTCTTTTTATTGTTTTAAATATTTTTAGGTTTGAGTACATAGATATTTCATTATTAATTATATGGTTTGTGTTGTGAAGGGGAAGAGTTTGGTATTTTTTTCATTCCTAAATTATGGTGCTATAACGAGCTAACATTTTTGCTGCATTGCAATGACTCACAACCGAGCACTTCAAATATTGAAAATGTAAGATTACCTCCCATACGTTTTTCTAAAATTTTTGTTGTACTGAGGAATTAAATTTTTTTTTCAGGTTGAAGTAGATGAAATTGGAACTGCTGAAATTCAAACACCAAAAGTAAGTTTTATAAATAAACATTTTATATTTCAATAATTTCATTTACATTAATTTTATTTACATTGTTTTTTAAATCCATTAAATTGCTCCCTCTTTATTAAAATATTCTGTCAAATTTATTCTGATAATTTCGCCAGATCTTGCATTTCTTGGGTTTGAACGCCTACCTGCCATCTCCTGAGACGTGGTATTTTTATTTTGTTGAAAAACATTTTCTTCACCGTACCATCGACTCCTACTTATCAAAAAATTGTGCAGCACACAACAACATTTCACAATTAATTTAACCTTATCCTGATGGAGATTGATAGGTTTCTGAAAAATTTGAAACCTATTGCCGAGTATTCCGAAAGCACGCTCGATGTTCTGTCGAGCTCTACTTAATCTACGGTTAAATTGCTTCTAGCTATCATCTACCATTGTAAAAGGAAAAGCTGTCATCATGTTTTGTGATAACGGGAAGGCATTATCTGCACTAAACAGATATGGTATTGACCGTGAATCTCCAATAATAGCATTTGGTGGTAAATATTTTTCTGGCTCCTTCAGGATGTACATAAATTTTGATCTTTGTAGCACATCACCATCGCTAATCCTACCATTACACCCAACATCAATAAAAATAAATTATGCGTTGGCATCCGCAAGGCCAAGCAGTACAATGCTATGAAACCCTTTGTAATTATAGAACAGTGGTACTTGTTTTTTTAATGGTCGAAATGCAATGTGCTTTCCATCTAGAGCACCTAAGCAATGTGGAAATTGCCATTTCCTATTATAATTATCAGCGATTTTTAGCCACCCCTCTTCGGTTGTTGGAAACTGAAAAACAAATTTTTCTATAGTTTAACTTATTTAATGGATGTTAGATATTAATTCTTTTTATTCATATTTTCAGAAAAGGAAGACCAAAATACAGGACGAGCTAAAAATCGAGGCCATGCAACTGCTTCAACAATCGAAAATTTATCACAAGAACTGCGAAAACAACCACTTACAAAAGAAGAAGAGTTTTGCCGATATCTCTGTAGCGAGCTTAAGAGAATACAATTAGAAACCACATTTCAAGAATTGAAGTCAAAAATATTATAATTGGTGAGTTCTAAAATTTTAGAAGAACAAACCGTTTTCCAGCCAAGCCAACAATATACACAGATTTCGTCAGATAGTCTCGCTGCAGATAGTCTTGCTGCAGAAGACATACGTAAATATCGAAGCCGTAAAAGCTCAATTTCAAAAGACGCTTTCTTAGATTCTCCTTTACCATTTCCTATTCACAATAAAAAAAAAGCAGAACCCTTTTAATTTACCTCCTGAAGAAGATTCCTATGACTTCCAAATTTCTACATCTATCCCATCCTATTTTGAATTAAATCAGCAAAAACAAACCTTTCCCGAAGAGTCACCTCAAAGTTCCTTCTGTTCACCAATAAATTCACCACCAGTTTTTGAACTCCACTCCAATCAACAGCCAACTATTTTTGAACAGTGGCCTCAAACTTCAACATCTATCCCATCAGATAGATATTTCAAAATAATTCCAACATGTAATACTTCAACACCTATCCCATCCTCAAATACCTATATCCCTATAATACCAACATTTACTACAGAAAATAAAAGCAAAATAAACATTTTGGAAAACTACATTATAAAAAAAGCAGATCAGCCAAAAACATCAACTTTAAAAGATGTTTTGGAGATGGCGATGGAGGATATAGTTGGCGATGAAATTTTTGAAGGCGATTTATTAGAATAGACATATCAATATGATAAATAAATTTAACTTTAGTAAAAAAATACAATAATAATGTTATGTTTAATTTACCTTTAAAAATTGATCCTTTAAATGTTTGAATATAGCCTCACACACCTCTAGGATTGATGTGGACAGGAACAATTTTGATATTTTCGAGCTATAATCTAACTCCATAAAGCTTTCTGAAGTGGCCAAGAATCTAAGCGTAATTGCTAATTTTTCCTCTACAGTTATCGCATTTCTCATGACTGTATCCTGTTTTATGAGGTCCGGTTTGATTAACGACAAAACAAAATTAAACGAATCTTCATCCATTCTTATAAAATTTTTAAAATCCGCCGTATTTAGTGTAAGTTCCTTCATGAGGCTTTGAGTGTTGCCAAATGGTTTTCGTGTTTTCCTAAACTTTTTTACCCAACACCTTTTAATTTTCGGTTCTTCTTCAATTTCTATTGCATCGGCCAACAATAAGCAAGCAGCAGTTGTTAATTGGCAAGCCATCATTCGAGCATCATCGTCATCATCCTCTCTCATCATCCGACAAAAATGCCACATCGTTATCATCCTCATCAAAAAATGCCTTGTGGGAAGCATCAGCCCTTACAGTTTTAAAATTAACATTCATTGTGTGGAAATCAGCCACGAGAAATAGAGCAATGAAAAATTGTCCAATTGTTTAACTAAAATGTTTGATTTAATTCACTCACAAAATTATTACTAAATTATTTATCGTTCTTTATCAAAAAAACTAAAATATTAATATTTTTCTCCAATAGTTAAAATGGCGACGACTAAACAAAATTGTTTGCTAAAAATGTTTGTTTTCTTGTTGAGTACATTTCCTCCCAAAGCATCATAATGAAATGAAAATAATTTTACACATACATAGATAAATCGCAATTGTTGCTGAGAGTTTGAGATTTTAGGTGTGAACGCGAAATATGTGTAATTATGTCATGTAGTAAAAAAACGTCTGAACACACGGAATGGTTATTACTTTAACGAGATCATACACTTGCTTTGACTTTCGTGTCAGTCGCATGCATTTATTTTTGTTTAATATTTTTATTTTAATTAATTAAAAAACCTATCAAAATTCTAAAATTGCGGATTTTAATAAATTCAAAAAGTTCTAGCGATGGGACCTCGGCGCTATCACTAAACGAACAAATAAAAGATTCCCAGTAATAGGCACGCCATATTGCCTTGCTGTATTACTATTAATTATATTAATCTATCGTATGATTCACAATCTATTGTGAATGAGCTCATGCTCAAAATCGATTGTGTTCGCATCTTGTCATTTGTTAATACAAAATTTTTGTACATAAACATAAATAAATATTAAATGATTTAGTGGGCGAGTGGGCGAAAAGCGAAATGTGAAAAATAATTATAAATTATAAATACAAGGTGAAACTGAGTCCCACGTCAATTAAACACAGATGCTATAAACAACCCATACATATCGGTTGATATTTTTGCCCTAGTAAGTATTTCTTAACCACTTAAGAAAATTCCGAACCTAAAACACGTTTTCTTTAACATGATTGTTCCTCCTTAGTAGTTTTTTTTTGCAAAACAAATCAAAATTAGAAACAAATAATTTAATTCAAAATAAAATTCGCTGGGTAAAATTGATCAAGTGATATTGATTTAAAATATTTCGTTATAAGTTTATTGTTCGTGCAATATTTTCTGTGGCTTAGGGCACTTCTAAATGTTTCACAGTCTGCTTTTAACGTCTTAACTTATGTAGCAGCCAATTCGAGGACGTGTGGCAAATGAATTCTGCACACCAGCTTACATCGTCATCACCGATCATAATCAGATGATGAGAATCCATTTTGCAACTCGCCCCTATCGGAATCGAATGCCTTCTGATTCGGGGTCAATATTTATTTGGAGTAGTGACGGCCATTGAATCACTCGCCGTTTACGGTGCCGATTAATACACGGTGATCGTCATATCGAAATAGACTAACTAGGTTCACCAATTTCGAATTCTCGGAACATTTGTAATTACTAATTACTATCACATTCTACTATTGTTACTAGAAATGAAATACGATGGATCGTAGTTTAATTTTCTAGTAATAATCAATCCTTCCTTGTATCGTTTCTCCGAAGGTCTCACCACCGGCCCTAATTTCCGTTTTCATAAAAAAAAAAATTAAAAATTACAACTCACGTTCTCCTGCAGAGTGTCTTAAATGACAAAAACACAATTCAATCAAGTATTACGTCTAAATAAATTATACTTTTCTTCTAGAAATTTCAAAAATATATACTCCTGTCTGCACCAAATCCGTCATTATTCTTATATTATATCATCAGGTCAAAGAGTCTCAAAAGAACTATAAGAAAATAAGATATGTATATAAAATCTCACTCAACAAGGAAAACAAAATTACTCTTTTGTGGTCTGTAACAGACGCCTGTTACATGGTGATATTCAGGAAAATTGACATATTACGCATAAGCCACTTGTCACGAGAGCGTTCCAAAAATTAATTGAGTCGCGCAATGTACGACATGTTAAACAACAACAGTCGTTGTGAAGTTTAATTTTTGGGTTGTTTCTGTAACCTGTTTGATGAATACACGAGTTTCCCCTTAAAATCCAATAAGAAAAGCAAAATAATTATCGTTGGTCAGTAGTGCCACTGCGATAGATTAATAAATACCAAGTGAAATTGTCGGTTTTTGTGTGCGAGTTAATAAAAATAGTTGCAGATATTTGATTAAATATTTTTACGGAGTGCAACCAACAATTTGTGGAAAAACACACGAGAAAAGTCGAATTAAATATAATTAGGCGCTTACCAAGGTAATTAGGGATTGTAAGTTGTTTGGCGTACCTTGTGTGACAAAATTTTGTTTTTTTTTAGAAACGGGAATAATCAAAAGATATTAAACGGTGGCAACTGGCGAATGCCCGTTTACTTGGTAAGCGACTTTATTTGTTTTTATTTACAATTGATCCCAACAAAATTAGGGGATAAGTATTCATATATAACAAATATCATTTTGCGAGATATAATTCTTGTACATAAACGATAAATGAAAATATATTGTGAGCATGACCTTGAGGTCGTTTCTTTTGTATAATGGAAAATAGTCATTCATGATGTCCATCGATGGGACCAAAACAAATTAAAAAAAAAAAAAAAGCGAACATATAATAAAATTAAAATAATTTTTTTTTCTAATTACACTAGATAAATATATACTAACAAAATTTTTTTTGATTATCAATTAAATTGTCCATTAATATATAAAACGTTGTGTTATATCAAATCAATATTTTTAAGAATTTAAAATATTTTAGGGCCATGGTTCCTAGGAATTAACAAATTTTTGTGTAAATTAGCTTTAATCATATTATGGTGTTTATATATTTATTTATTTATTATATGGATTTATTTAATAGTTCTAGTTATTAGTAAGACAAATTTCTGTGCGGTGTAATCAGTTGGATAATTAATTAAATATCTATTAAATTTACAAATACAAACTATTATTAATTATTTTGCTTAACGATTTAAGGGTGAGAAAATTTGTGCATCTAAATTCATGTTCGTTGCAGTTGCTAAGTTGGTTGTGCGTATAGTCAAAAGTTCGGTTTCTGTTAAGGTTATAAGTGTAAAGTGAATATAAAACAAAAAAAATGCTAAATTAAATTAATAGTGCTGTGATGATTTAGATTTCAACAAAACCTTATAGGGTAAAGCTTTATAAGTATAAAGCCCGATAAAATTTAGGAGGTTGGGGTATAGTAACATGTGGCCAAACATCTAAGGTCACGGACTTAGCGGTGTATGAGGCAACGGAGTAAAACAAAGGTTAGTGATTATGAATGTGTGTTGTGTTTAGTGTTCATGTAAAAAAAAAATAAAAAGCAGCTTATCAAGCTCTCGGTGATGGATGGTAAGATCCCCACCCGTACTGATTGACACCTAGCCGGAAAAATGCTGCTCCATCACACAGATTACCGAGAGATCTGTTAACGGTTCTAAAGCATACAATTTTCCAAAATACTGTGAACTAAGGAAACCGTTACAGGTCTCTTAGCTGAAATACAAGAATGAAGGCAATTTGCACATTCTTTGGCTCCGAGCCTAGCATACCTACTCAAAGAATCATATAGATCTAAAGAAATTATGAATTAAAACTGAAAATACCAGAAAATATACTGGATGTCCTCCACTGGAACGACATAACCCATATGAAATTACCCTTTTAATGCCCATTTAGAAAGAAAGGGGAAATCTCCGTTGAAGACCGTTGCAGATTATGCAACCTAGAAAAGGAAATCCAAACATTGATCAATGGTCAATAAATATGATTGAACCAGTGACATAAAAAAGATTGATTTCGCCTGAATATAAGCTACATGTATACTTGTGTTGTACTCATTTGCTCAATTCATAGAATGAAGACAGGCTTTAAAATAAGTATAAACAACAGTTATTTGTGTATCAAGAGCGTAAAGGGGTACTATGTCGCGCGAAAAAAAAAAGATCGCTGGTGGAGGAATACTGAGGCTACCAAATTTTTAATTTAAAAATATTCTGAATTGCCAACAAAAAGGCAGTTGTTACTCAATGGTAAAAAGTACCACGAAAAATGCCATGTGGATTCTTCTAGCGATTAAAAGATAAAATTTATCTTCGGCGTAAATTGGGTCTCTGGATAGTTCAAACCAAAAATGAGCAGTATCTGAAATATTGCAATCGGGGCTTTGACAGAGATTAATTAGTTTGCTTACAGGATCCAATATTTTAAGCGAGTTTGTACAGTCATCGATGAACTCCTCATCGAAAATAAATGCTTTCACGTTTCGTCTCGAATTGGAGATATTAAATTTTTCTGGATCAGCGGCTGGTTTGGTCATCACAGGGAAACTTTTCAACAAACGTTCAATACTGTATCTACGTGATGACTATCTTGTATCAACGAAAGGTTTCATACGATTAGCTCCATTATTAAGAACATCCCTCTCAAAGTCTGGATGTTTAAATTCCTTCATGATCGAGATACATTTTTCCATACACAATTGCATTTTGCCGTCCATTAAAAAGTCTTTTGATAAATGATTTGCAGTATGACTATTACAAGTTGAATGCTAAATAGACGCAAGCGAACACATTTTCGTCATATTTTTCCGTTGTCTGAAACAACGGCATAAATCGACGTAGGTATTGTACTCGGTTGCTGCTACTTCAATTGATTTCTCCAAAATTTCAAGTAAAGCTTCACCCGTTTCAGAAATTTCAGTAGAATCATGAGAATAGACAAATGCCTTACATTCTTTAGCATTGTGGATCATAGGGACGACCGGATTCGTATTACTTGCGTAATTTTTCCAGCCATCCATTAATACTGATTCTTTTGGCACCGTTTTTTCCATATTATTTCTGGACTGCTTATCATTTTTGGAAATAAAATCAAAATAATTCGACACCTGTTGTTATTGCCGTTTTTGGGGGGGGGGGGGGTGAGTTATCAATACTTTGTAATACAGAGCTATATCCTTTTCGTCCTAAAGTTATAGTTTGTTACGTTGAGGTTGAAGTAATATTTAAATTTAAATCGCAACTGAGTGAATATTCATTTATGTACTTTAAAGTTTTCTCTGTAGATAGATCGTAATTTAAAGAGAGGCCAAAAAAGCTTACCTTATCACTTGGCAGCTCTGCAATTCCTGTAGCTTCACTATTATCTAACACAATCGATGATTGCTCATTTGTAACTTGGCACGATTCGCTTTCAGACACACATGTTTCGTGGATAATATTTTCCTCGTTAGCAATTGAACCGTTCGGCTTATCACAATAATGTCGAGCAATATGGAATTCAATATTTTGGTTTTGTCACTTTCTTTAACGTGATATTTATTTTATTTGAAAATGAAATTACGATCGTTTCGGATGTTACTCCTTTAGCAAATTTCTAACAAATACTAATTAAAATTATACAAAAAACCGCTTTTATAACCTATTTTTTGTGTCTACGTGCCTTGGGGGAAAGAATATTCAAAAGGCACGTAGGTACAAAAAATAGGGTATAAAAGCAGTTTTTAGCATAATTTTAGTTAGTGTGTGTTAGAAATTTGTTAAAGGAGTAACATCCGAAACGATCGTAATTTCATTTTCAAATAAAATAAATATCACGTTAAAGAAAGTGACAAAACCAAAATATTGTGTTTTATTATATAAAATCTTTTTGTTTGTGATATTAGTCCACGAGTAAACAACAAATATGTTAAATATGGAATTGTAATATAAAAGTTGAACAACAAGAATTTTGTTTGATTTTAAAATTATGTAAAGATTACCTATGTGCTTGCAATCGTTTAGCTCCTGTATTTTTCAATTCTATAGAGCACGCCATACAAATTGCAGAATATTTTCTTCCGGTTTTCTTAAATTAATCCCCAGTTCATCGATCATTTGATTTTTTTTTTCGACCAGCCATAATTAGAAAACTGCAACAAAAATGCTTCAAAGAAAATTATCCCAATAATGTAAAATAAACACACAATTAAAAACTGCACTTCACCAGTCTAAAATAAAGGGTGTTCAAATTTGAGGTATCTTTTTAAATTTTAAATAAAAGACATAAATTGCGTGAAATCTTTATTTATTTTTATTGGAAATTAAAGTACATTGGTTCCGGTTAATTATGGAAAAGAATGTCGTTCAAGTGACCTCCTCTCCTAGCTCGGCAGGCTGTCAATATTTTACCAGTTTTAATGGTTCATTTAGTCTTGAACAGTTTGAAGATTATCCGCATAAACTTTACTCTTCAAGAAACCCCATAAAAAGAAGTCTAATGGCGCTAACTTGCATGATCTTGGTGGCCAATTCACGTCTGTTCTTCGAGAAATTATTCGATTAATAAACTTTTTTTTTTAAAAAGATCGATTGATTCCATTGCTGTGTGGCAAATCAATAACTTCCAATTGACTCCACAAAAAGTTTCTAATCATGTCTCGATATCGACGAATTGATGTCCTTGGTTCTTCAGAAACACTTGTTCTAACAGCTGCAATATTTTCACTTGAACGACTACTATGATAATAAATTCTGATTCTCTGATCTTGAACTGAAAGTTTCTTCAAATTTATCAATGATAAGTTTAATAGAATGGTTTGTCCGAACATTTTCTCTACCGTATTTTGAACCAAATTTTCTTCCTTCTTCTGAATAACTTTCACCAGATTTAAAATAAGCTTTAATAATAAAAACATGTTGTTCACTCGTGTAGCGATCCACTTTAACTAACCGGAATGTTTGTAATTGTCATTTGTCATATAACATACGGTACTCTAATACAAAAAATATAAATGGCGGAATATTTAAAAAGATATCTCAGATTTGAACATCTTTCATTAGATTAAAATTTGCGGACTGTGTGAATCTAATTTTTTACTCAGGTACATTACTTTCTGCCGGCTGCACTAAATTAACAAGATAATATTATTTCACGTGAATTGCGTGTTGCAACCGTCATACAGATTTCTCTTTATAGTTTATCTGGTAAATATAAGTAGTTTATAATTATAGGAAGCATTCAACAGTGCATAAAGAATGTTTTTAAACATGCAACCGACTAATCAAAGAGATGGAATATATAGAATGATAACAATTGCAACAAAACAACAGAAACACGTAAATATTATACTGTACGTATCAGTAAAATAAGGAAATCTAAATAATGTAACTACATTAAAATAGTAGCGCATCGTAAACAACATAAAGTTATAATAAATACACAAAGAATACTTTGGATTATTATTAAATTCCATTCCATAAATTCCAAAGATAGTAGCTATACCAAGAATAAATTTTATGCTGTACACTTCTAGTTTTTCAATTTTTTTTAGTATTTTGTTTCCCTTGTACAAAACGTAGCAACCAAGACGTAAATTTTGTTTATTATTTTCTTATTCACATTATGTCTTTTCCGCTATCAAACAATGTTCTTTTCTTGTCTTCTCATGGGTTTCAGTACCACTCATTTTTAATATTCTTATAGGTAGACGAGTTGTACACTGCTTTTTAGTAGCTTATACAATTCCTTTGAGTAAACTGCATATATAAATATATGTATGTAGATACTTACTTCTTACTTGTGTTGTAAACAACAACAATATAATGCCATTATTTAAATTGATGAAAAATATGGTGGGAAACTATATTACTTAATTGAATAGAACACAATATTTGTGTATGTTTACGCACAACAGCACTAAGTTTAAAGAGTTTTTTATTCATAACCACTATAATCTCCTGCATTGTCTCGAAGAATACGATTTTTTTTAAGGAAATAAAATGGATGATAATATTTTTGGATTTGAGAACGAGAAAATAAAAGATAATGCTTGGAAAATGATGACGCTTGCATTCTGTTGAGATTTTTTATTTCGCTTTGCAATTATGTACATACAAAAAAGTTAAGTAACATTTGTTTGTTTCCGTTTTTACCTCTGTAAAATACAAATGGGAAAATGAAATATGACTGGAAGAATTTTGTTCCTTCTTTTTAAAGTTCATGTACCAGATGATTACAGATAACAAGAATTAAATTTTTTTATAACTTAATATTAATACAAAAAATTTGTTAATTACTGAAATGTGGATAATTTCCAAAAAGTTCACAATTAATATAAATGCATTGAATAGATGCAATATTGCATGCATGAATATAATAGGATTTCTTGATAAAATATGTTGTACTGGGGCAACAAGGCACTTCGAATATTTTCGCATTTGGTAATAACTGCATCTTTACTTTGCTTCCGGTCTGTTCATCTTATTTTGAAGTCTTCAGTGCATAAATTAGTTAAACCCAATAATTGTAGAGTTTGCAATTCGTACTTTCGATTAGTTCTTAGTTGATGTACATATTAACAGGATAATTATTTTATATTATCCGAATACATGTTGTTGTTTTCATGTAGCAGCCAACTCGAAATCACACATGTTTAATGAAATCTATTTACCAAGAATGTTATCCTAAATTTTATTTATGAGAAAATACGCTGAAATATCCCCACTACTTTGTTTGCATTTAAATAATAATGCTCTTTTCGTTTTTCTCTAGAAATAATGTTATTATTTCACAAGATCTTTCTCAATTATCGCCGGACCATGGTCCAATTTTAATGAAAATTTCGGTCACTATCATCATAGCTTGTAATAAAATCATCTTGTAAAATAAGCGTTTAACTTGTAAGATTTATTTAAATTTTAAAAATTCCGCAAAAAAACAGAACTTTCATTTATTTTAATTCCAACTTTTACGAGATCAATGTGGCGGTTACTAGCCTAAAAACTTTCAAAACTTATAATTAACTTACTTCGTTCTGTTCCAAAGCATCTACCCTGTCAATTAGCACGATGAAATGAATTCCGACAGATGTTGTGACGTTTACTCATAAAAGCGTGTGACATATATTCGAAAAACGGGTGTCGCCTAGTTAATAAACAGACAATCAACAAACCCTTAATTCAGGTGGTTTGATAAATTTAATTCAAGTTCTTCAAAAAGTTGTGTTAGCTGCGAAAATAATTTCATAGCTACATATATATTAAAAAATGGTGAAAAAATAATAACATTCGCTATCCAATTTTACGAACGACGAGGTATCGTATCGTTTATCGAGGCACACAAAATATTAGCCCTCGAACATTCTGTAATATAATATTTCTGTCGTAATTAGTAAAAAACAAACGTTACATAAAAAGAGAAAACGGAATTTGTGTTTTTAATTAGCATTAACGGATATACAGTCTATTCCGCTTAATCGGTACACATCGGGACTAGTACAATTTGTCCCGATTAAGCGGCTGGCCCAATTATTCGAAGTTTCACAAAAATTATAGGATTAGTAATTTTTAAGGTATTTTATTTCATAAATTGCACAAAATTGAAAAAAAATTTGCTCCAGACATATGTATGTATGCGGCACTGCTCTTTTCACCATGCAATTTTTTGAATTTGATATTGTGTCTCGTTTTCCAACGAGACAACCAACCTTCAGTTGCCAAAAAATCAGTGTGATTCAACTTTTTCGCTAATTCTTCTGCCTTCGCTTTTAATATTGAACCGCTGATACTCACACTTCGCTGAGTAACTACATAAAACCATTGGGCGAAAGCCTCCTCTACATCTGGATCCTTGCCCTCCCGTTTTCTTTTAGACGTTCCTGGTTTTTCTTTATGTAACATCCATTCGTCGCGTAGTAGTTTTTCGTTTTTTAATAGTCGTGATATTGTTGTTTTCGGCATATTTATTATCTCAGCAAGCTGACGTAAGCTAGGGTTACTTGGCTGGCTTTTAATTTTATCAAGGATAGCAATTTTAGTCTCTAATAGACTTTTTTTAGATAATTTTACTTACGTTAACAAGTGAATTTATGTTTTACTGAATTTATGTCATAATTAAAATAAAAAAATGAAGAACTTTACGTCTGTTATTGCCTTGTGTATTCCCTGTACGGGAATAACCTAAAACTATAACTAAAAATATAAGCGAACCGAAAAAAATCATTCTTTTTCTTCTCTTCTTTTTTATTTTTTATTATTTTTGTTTTATTTTTTAAATTTTTTTCTATGTTTACTATGATTAGTAAATTTTTTTTGTATGATCTGTCCCGATTAAACGAAATATTGTCCCGAAAAAGCGAAGTAAATTTGTGTTATTTGCTTGGTTTTGTTTCCGTTCCTTAGTATTTGTCCCAATTAAGCGGCTGTGCCCATTAACCGGTGTCCCAATTAAGCGGA
>OY282558.1:233018641-233147240 GCA_958295665.1 Tipula vernalis | reverse complement strand
TCGATTCCGCTTAATTGGGACACCGGTTAATGGGGACAGCCGCTTAATTGGGACAAATACTAAGGAACGGAAACAAAACCAAGCAAATAACACAAATTTACTTCGCTTTTTTCGGGACAATATTTCGTTTAATCGGGACAGATCATACAAAAAAAATTTACTAATCATAGTAAACATAGAAAAAAATTTAAAAAATAAAACAAAAATAATAAAAAAATAAAAAAGAAGAGAAGAAAAAGAATGATTTTTTTCGGTTCGCTTATATTTTTAGTTATAGTTTTAGGTTATTCCCAAACAGACGTAAAATTCTTTATTTTTTTATTTTAATTTTGACATAAATTCAGTAAAACATAAATTCACTTATTAACGTAAGTAAAATTATCTAAAAAAAGTCTATTAGAGACTAAAATTGCTATCCTTGATAAAATTAAAAGCCAGCCAAGTAACACTAGCTTACGTCAGCTTGCTGAGATAATAAATATGCCGAAAACAACAATATCACGACTATTAAAAAACGAAAAACTACTACGCGACGAATGGATGTTACATAAAGAAAAACCAGGAACGTCTAAAAGAAAACGGGAGGGCAAGGATCCAGATGTAGAGGAGGCTTTCGACCAATGGTTTTCTGTAGTTACTCAGCGAAGTGTGAGTATCAGCGGTCCAATATTAAAAGCGAAGGCAGAAGAATTAGCGAAAAAGTTGAATCACACTGATTTTTTGGCAACTGAAGGTTGGTTGTCTCGTTGGAAAACGAGACACAATATCAAATTCAAAAAATTGCATGGTGAAAAGAGCAGTGCCGCATACATACATATGTCTGGAGCAAATTTTTTTTCAATTTTGTGCAATTTATGAAATAAAATACCTTAAAAATTACTAATCCTATAATTTTTGTGAAACTTCGAATAATTGTGCCAGCCGCTTAATCGGGACAAATTGTACTAGTCCCGATGTGTACCGATTAAGCGGAATAGACTGTATATCCGTTAATGCTAATTAAAAACACAAATTCCGTTTTCTCTTTTTATATAGCGTTTGTTTTTTTATTAATTAGGACAGAAATATTATATTACATAATGTTCGAGGGCTAATATTTTGTGTGCCTCGATAAACGATACGCATACGATACCTCGTCGTTCGTAAAATTGGATAGCGAATGTTATTATTTTTTCACCATTTTTTAATATATAATATATATATATATATATATAATATATATATATATATATATATATATATATATATATATATATATATATGTAGCTATGAAATTATTTTCGCAGCTAACACAACTTTTTGAAGAAGTTGAATTAAATTCATCAAACCACCTGAACTAAGGGTTGGCTGATTGTCTGTTTATTAACTAGGCGACACCCGTTTTTAGAATATATGTCACACGCTTTTATGAGTAAACGTCGCAACATCTGTCGGAACTCATTGCATCGTGCTAATTGACAGGGTAGACGCTTTGGAACAGAACGAAGTAAGTTAATTATAAGTTTTGAGAGTTTTTAGGCTAGTAACCGCCACATTGATCTCGAAAAAGTTGGAATTAAAATCAATGAAAGTTCCGTTTTTTTTTGCGGTATTTTTAAAATTTAAATAAATCATACAAGTTAAACGCTTATTTTACAAGAAGATTTTATTACAAGCTATCATGATACTGACCGAAATTTTCATTTAAATTGGACCATGGTCCGGCGATAATTGAGAAAGATCTTGTGAAATAATAACATTATTTCTAGAGAAAAACGAAAAGAGCATTATTATTTAAATGCAAACAAAGTAGTGGGGATATTTCAGCGTCTTTTCTCATAAATAAAATTTAGGATAACATTCTTAGTAAATAGATTTCATTAAACATGTGTGATTTCGAGTTGGCTGCTACATGAAAACAACAACATGTATTCGGATAATACAAAATAATTATCCTGTTAATATGTACATCAACTAAGAACTAATCGAAAGTATGAATTGCAAACTCTACAATTATTGGGTTTAACTAATTTATGCACTGAAAACTTCAAAATAAGAAGAACAGACCGGAAGCAAAATAAAGATGCAGTTGTTACCAAATGCGAAAATATTCGAAGTGCCTTGTTGCCCCAGTACAACATGTTTTATCAAGAAATCCTATTATATTCATGCATGCAATATTGCATCTATTCAATGCATTTATATTAATTGTGAGCTTTTTGGAAATTATCCACATTTCAGTAATTAACAAATTTTTTGTATTAATATTAAATTATAAAAAAATTTAATTCTTGTTATCTGTAATCATCTGGTACATGAACTTTAAAAAGAAGGAACCAAATTCTTCCAGTCATATTTCATTTTCCCATTTGTATTTTACAGAGGTAAAAACGGAAACAAACAAATATTACTTAACTTTTTTGTATGTACATAATTGCAAAGCGAAATAAAAAATCTCAACAGAATGCAAGCGTCATCATTTTCCAAGCATTATCTTTTATTTTCTCGTTCTCAAATCCAAAAATATTATCATCCATTTTATTTCCAGGAGATTATAGTGGTTATGAACAAAAAACTCTTTAAACTTAGTGCTGTTGTGCGTAAACATATACAAATATTGTTCTCTATTCAATTAAGTAATATAGTTTCTCACCATATTTTTCATCAATTTAAATAATGGCATTATATTGTTGTTGTTTACAACACAAGTAAGAAGTAAGTATCTACATACATATATTTATATATGCAGTTTACTCAAAGGAATTGTATAATCTACTAAAAAGCAGTGTACAACTCGTCTACCTATAAGAATATTAAAAATGAGTGGTACTGAAACCCATGAGAAGACAAGAAAAGAACATTGTTTGATAGCGGAAGAAGACATAATGTGAATAAGAAAATAATAAACAAAATTTACGTCTTGGTTGCTACGTTTTGTACAAGGGAAACAAAATACTAAAAAAAAATTGAAAAACTAGAAGTGTACAGCATAAAATTTATTCTTGGTATAGCTACTATCTTTGGAATTTATGGAATGGAATTTAATAATAATCCAAAGTATTCTTTGTGTATTTATTATAACTTTATGTTGTTTACGATGCGCTACTATTTTAATGTAGTTACATTATTTAGATTTCCTTATTTTACTGATACGTACAGTATAATATTTACGTGTTTCTGTTGTTTTGTTGCAATTGTTATCATTCTATATATTCCATCTCTTTGATTAGTCGGTTGCATGTTTAAAAACATTCTTTATGCACTGTTGAATGCTTCCTATAATTATAAACTACATATATTTACCAGATAAACTATAAAGAGAAATCTGTATGACGGTTGCAACACGCAATTCACATGAAATATTATTATCTTGTTAATTTAGTGCAGCCGGCAGAAAGTAATGTACCTGAGTAAAAAATTAGATTCACACAGTCCGTAAATTTTAATTTAATGAAGGGTATTCAAATCTGAGATATCTTTTTAAATATTCCGCCATTTATATTTTTTGTATTAGAGTACCGTATGTTATTTGACAAATGACAATTACAAACATTCCGGTTAGTTAAAGTGGATCGCTACACGAGTGAACAACATGTTTTTATTATTAAAGCTTATTTTAAATCTGGTGAAAGTTATTCAGAAGAAGGAGGAAAATTTGGTTCAAAATACGGTAGAGAAAATGTTCGGACAAACCGTTCTATTAAACTTATCATTGATAAATTTAAAGTAACTGGTTCAGTTCAAGATCAGAGAATCAGAATTTATTATCGTAGTAGTCGTTGAAGTGAAAATATTGCAGCTGTTAGAACAAGTGTTTCTGAAGAGCCAAAGACATCAATTCGTCGATATCGAGACATGATTAGAAACTTTTTGTGGAGTCAATTGGAAGATATTGATTTGCCACACAGCATTGGAATCAATCGATCTTTTGAAAGAGAAGTTTATTAATCGAATAATTTCTCGAAGAACAGACGTGTATTAGCCACCAAAATCATGCAAGTTAGCGCCATTAGACTTCTTTTTATAGGGTTTCTTGAAGAGTAAAGTTTATGCGGATAATCTTCAAACTGTTCAAGACTAAATGAACCATTAAAACTGGTAAAATATTGACAGCCTGCCGAGCTAGGAGAGGAGGTCACTTGAACGACATTCTTTTCCATAATTAACCGGAACCAATGTACTTTAATTTCCAATAAAAATAAATAAAGATTTCGCGCAATTTATGTCTTTTATTTAAAATTTAAAAAGATACCTCAAATTTGAATACCCTTTATTTTAGACTGGTGAAGTGCAGTTTTTAATTTGTGTGTTTATTTTACATTATTGGGATAATTTTCTTTGAAGCATTTTTGTTGCAGTTTTCAAATTATGGCTGGTCGAAAAAAAAAAATCAAATGTTCGATGAACTGGGGATTAATTTAAGAAAACCGGAAGAAAATATTCTGCAATTTGTATGGCGTGCTCTATAGAATTGAAAAATACAGGAGCTAAACGATTGCAAGCACATAGGTAATCTTTACATAATTTTAAAATCAAACAAAATTCATGTTGTTCAATTTTTATTTTACAATTCCATATTTAACATATTTGTTGTTTACTCGTGGACTAATATTACAAATAAAAAGATTTTATATAATAAAACACAATATTTTGGTTTTGTCACTTTCTTTAACGTGATATTTATTTTATTTGAAAATGAAATTACGATCGTTTCGGATGTTACTCCTTTAACAAATTTCTAACAAACACTAACTAAAATTATGCTAAAAACTGCTTTTATACCCTATTTTTTGTACCTACGTGCCTTTTGAATATTCTTTCCCCCAAGGCACGTAGACACAAAAATAGGGTATAAAAGCGGTTTTTACGAGTAGCATAATTTTAGTTGGTGTTTGTTAGAAATTTGATAAAGGAGTAACATCCGAAACGATCGTAATTTCATTTTCAAATAAAATAAATATCACGTTAAAGAAAGTAACAAAACCAAAATATTGAATTCCATATTGCTCGAAATTCTTTTGATAAACCAAAGGGTTCAATTGCTAACGAGGAAAATATTTTACAAATGAGCAATCATCAAGTTACAAATGAGCAATCATCGATTGTGTTAGATAATAGTGAAGCTACAGGAATTGCAGAGCTGCCAAGTGATTAGGTAAGCTTTTTTGGCCTCTCTTTAAATTACGATCTATCTACAGAGAAAACTTTAAAGTACATAAATGAATATTCACTCAGTTGCGATTTAAATTCAAATATTACTTCAACCTCGACGCAACAAAGTATAACTTTAGGACGAAAAGGATATAGCTCTGTATTGCAAAGTATTGATAACTCACCCCCAAAAAACGGCAATAACAACAAAAGGTGTCGAATTATATCGATTCTATTTCCAAAAAAGATAAGCAGTCCAGAAATAATATAGAAAAAACGATGCCAAAAGAATCAGTATTATTAATGGATGGCTGGGAAAATTACGCAAGTAATACGAATCCGGTCATCCCTTTGATCCACAATGCTAAAGAATGTAAGGCATTTGTCTATTCTCATGATTCTAACTGAAATGTCTGAAACGGGTGAAGCTTTACTTGAAATTATGGAGAAATCAATTGAAGTAGCACCAAGTACAATACCTACATCGATTTATGCCGTTGTTTCAGACAACGAAAAAATATGACGAAAATGTGTTGCCTTGCGTGTATTTGGCATTCAGCTTGTAATAGTCATATGCAAATCATTTATCAAAAGACTTTTTAATGGACGGCAAAATGCAATTGTGTATGGAAAAATGTATCTCGATCATAAAGGAATTTAAACATCCAGACTTCGAGAGGGATGTTCTTAATAATGGAGCTAATCGTATGAAATCTCTCGTTGATACAAGATAGTCATCACGTAGATACAGTATTGAACGTTTGTTGAAAAGTTTCCCTGTGATGACCAAACCAGCCGCTGATCCAGAAAAATGTAATATCTCCAATTTGAGACGAAACGTGAAAGCATTTATCTTCGATGAGGAGTTCATCGATGACTGTACAAACTCGCTTAAAATATTGGATCCTGTAAGCAAACTAATTAATCTCTGTCAAAGCCCCGATTGCAATATTTCAGATACTGCTCATTTTTGGTTTGAACTATCCAGAGACCCAATTTACGCCGAAGATAAATTTTAACTTTTAATCGCTAGAAGAATCCACATGGCATTTTTCGTGGTATTTTTTACCATTGAGTAACAACTGCCTTTTTGTTGGCCATTCAGAATATTTTTAAATTAAAACTTTGGTAGCCTCAGTATTCCTCCACCAGCGATCTTTTTTTTCGCGCGACATAGTACCCCTTTACGCTCTTGATACACAAATAACTGTTGTTTATGATTATTTTAAGGCCTGTCTTCTTTCTGTGAATTGAGCAAATGAGTACAACCCAAGTATACATGTAGCTTATATTCAGGCGAAATCAATCTTTTTTATGTCACTGGTTCAATCATATTTATTGACCACTGATAAATGTTTGTATTTCCTTTTCTAGGTTGCAGAATCTGCAACGGTGTTCAAAGGAGATTTCCCCTTTCTTTCTAAATGGGCGTTAAAAGGGTAATTTCATGTGGATTATGTCATTGCAGTGGAGGACACCCAGTATACTTTCTGGTATTTTCATTTTCAATTTATAATGTGTTTAGATCTAGATGGTTCTTTGAATAGGTATGCTAGGCTCGGAGCCAAAAAATGTGCAAATTGCCTTCATTCTTGTACATCAGTCCGCTACCTCGATTCCTTGTATTTCAGCTAAGAGACCATAAAAGAGTAATTTTTGACTGCGTATTTGACCTGATCGTGATATAATATAAGAATAATGACGGATTTGGTGAAGACAGGAATATATATTTTTTTAATTTCTAGGAGAAAAGTGTAATTTATTTAGACGTAATACTTGATTGAATTGTGTTTTAATATTATTTGTCATTTAAGAAACTCTGCAGGAGAACGAGATTTTTAATTTTTCATTCTTTTTTTCAATGAAAACGGGCATTAGGACCGGTGGTGGGGCCTTCGAAGAAACGGTACAAGGAAGGAATGATTATTACTAGAAAATTAAACAACGATCCATCGTATTTCATTTCAAGTAACAATAGTAGAATGTGATAGTAATTAAAAATGTTCGGAGAATTCGAAATTTTTGAGCCTAGTTAGTCTATTTGGATATGACGATCACCGTGTATTAATCGGCGCTGTAAACGGTGAGTGATTCAATGGCCTTCACTATTCCAAATAAATATTGACCCCGAATCAGAGGGCATTCGATGATGATACGGGCGAGTTGCAAAATGGATTCTCATCATCTGATTATGATCGGTGATGACGATGCAAGCGGATGTGCAGAATTCATTTGCCGCACGTCTTCGATTTGGCTGCTGCATAAGTTAAGACGTTAAAAGCGAACTGTGAAAGATTTAGAAGTGCCCTAAGCCAAACAATAATAATTGAATTATATTTGTTTCTATTTGTTTGAATTGAGTATGATCTCATTTAAGTAATAACCACAATGACCCCAATTTCGTAATGACATTTTTACCAATCGTGACAGTAACGATTGTGTATATTTTTTACATTCTTCTGAGGTGATACTTGGCCAAACATTTTTAATTAAGCATGGTATTCCGAGAGATTACTCGGAGCCTTCTCCACAATGCGTAATTTCAAAAGCGCCCATAGATTTTTTTATGGGTGAGAGATCCGGGCTTTGTACTTTGTAGTGGCCATGGTAAAACGTTTGTGTTGATCTCATTTAAGTAATCGGCGCATTATCTTGTTGTAGAACAAAATCTTGTCCCATTAGTCGTCGTCCTTCGGGAATAATTATTTCTTTTAGCAAATTTAGATAAACAGCTGCAGTTACTTGTCCTTCTAGTACAATGATTTGTCGCACACCCGATGGAAACATGCAACCATATCATAAGCCTATTATCAAATCCTTTAAGTGTAAGTTAGGCGCACTTATATGACAAAACTTCTGTTTTTTTTCTTCAAACAAACATACGCCCATGACTATGTCTTAAACGAATCATGGATTCGTCAGTTCATTAAATTTTATCCCAGAATTCTTTTGGCTTTAGAATATATGCAATATAAAACTGCTCCTTTTTCTTTTTATTTACTGAAGAAACCTAGGGTATTTTACGTGCATCTCGTCCGTGCTTATTAGCATCATGTGTCGACGTCTAATCGTTTGGTTGGAAATACTGACTTGGTGATCATTTTAAATGCATATGGTCTGTTAACTTCTGGCAGACACGTTCTAAATAACAAGATTAATCGGTTAATCCATGACAAAGTAGATTCCAATCCATCAAATTCAATGGACTAATTAGGTATAATATGTTGATTGATTTATAGGTTGCATTATTAAAATTAAATTTTAATATTGCTTGCATTGTAAATTTTCTTTTATTTGTAACTAAGTTAGTATTGAAAATACTAAAGGCATTGCCCCATGCGCAAACGGCAAATCGGCATTTCAAACCGTCAAATCCAATTATTGACAAAATTGTTTGATTTTCAATATCAAAATTATTAAAAAATAGTTCGAATGTATAAATTCTACCTTCTTCGTAGAAAACTTTATTAAAATTGATTTAATTTCATTTAAAAAACCCCAATTTTATATTTTGACGAACGGATTTTTGCTTGACGACCGACAAAGCATAAAATTGGGATTTTTTGAATGAAATTAAATTCATTTTGATAAAATTTTCTTAGATTAAGGTGGAACTTATAGATTTGAACTATTTATTAATAATTTTCATATTGCAAAGTGGAGCAACTTAGCCATAAATTGGGTTTGACGGTTTTAAATGCCGGTTTTCCGTTTTGTATGTGGCAATGCCTTTAGTTTTATTTCGAATTCCACAATTCCTAATCTAAATTTATGTACATATGTCAAAGCGTTAGTTTGTTTTTTATAATGTTTGTACGTATAAGGGAATCTGCTTTAAGTGACAGTGATTTTTTTTTTCTTTTTGAAACTTTAATTTACATTTCCTTATCTTGGTGCTGTTTATTGTTCTGCTTTATAAAAACTTAAACAAACAAACAAACAGCAATTTATACTATACGCTTTATATAAAATACTTACATATATGACAATTTTCTTTTGCTTTTCCCCAACTGTCAGGAAATTATAACCACGGAGTTGGGAAAAAGATGATAAATTTATAAATTTCTAGCTGTTATCAAAAGTTTAGTTTGTTTTAAAAAAAAAAGTGAAACAAGTATGGATAAGAAAAATATTTTTGATGACATTTTTATTTCGCTTTTTGTTGTAATAAATCTACGAGTACACGTTATCTTTGAGAAACTAAGTTACAATACATTGAAATGATATGTTTTACTTTTTATTGAAATGATAATTTGTGCATGATTTTGATTTAACAACATACACATATGTATTGTTATATTAATTGTAACTTAACAAGACATCAACAATACATCTCGGATGATTTTTTTTGTTTCGTCTAACTTATTCTCCAATTAAAATAAAACAAATTGTTATATTTTATTTACCCACTAACAAAATAATGAACCCGTAAGAAATATCGAAAAAAGATGTTGCGATGAACCGAAAGGGGAACTTATGGTTTATTAAATAAATTTTATAGAAAATAATAAGATTAATACTGTCATAAACAAATTTTACGACCCAATTATAAATAATAATTCATCTAAGATGTAGGGATGTTTCAATTTTATATTTGGATATTTTTTTATTCTTGAAAGTTGATAGCTCTTGCGAATGATCTAGTATTTCTATATAATAATCGGTTACAAAGCACTAGGAAACCAGTCTATGAACTCTGATTTAAGTCGTAACAACGCCACCTTAAAACCAAAGTAAACCAATAAAAAACATAATAATGCAATTCCACTTCAACTCAGCTACAATAAAAATTAAAAAATTCCACATAAACTCAGCTTCGCAAATTTTGTTTTCTCTACACAAGGTCTCAAAATTTTGTCACGTTTGGTAGTTGACATATTTTATTTTTTAATAAGACAAAACTCAATGCGGTGGTGAATTTAATAAATTGATACTATAACGTAGGTTCAATTGTAATCCAGTGTATAATTTTGAATTGTGCAAATTAGATAAAGTGTTTGTGTTTTTATTTGATTAGCCAAGTGGCGTCATAGACGCATATTCGGACACGGCACAAAAATCAATATTGGTGACCTTCGACGCCGCTTTTTAGGGATAACATAAACATTTTTTTTATATTTCGAGACATACATTAGGGTTATACAAAAGTTATAAGTAGATCAACACGGAAATCTGCTGCGGTACGACCGTACCAGATAACAGGATGTGCAAAATTACAAATTAACCAAACGAAAATACATACCACAAAAGAAGAAGACAACACTCCATTTTGTTTAATTTTTTTTCATACCAACGGCAACGGGAGCCAACAACGTCAAATAAAGTAATACAAATACATACACTACGTTTTGGCTTAGTTTTGAGTGCAACCAAACAGTGTGACATATGTATATACCCGCGAATTCATACAATAAATCAGAAACACAAAACAATCCATTTATTTAATTATAATATCGCAAAGCATACAAAAAAAAATCAACGGTCCTACGAGAAATTATATACAAACACTTGGAGCGGTGTTACAACAAAATCTGTCATAAAAGCAATAATTCAATTCTGTTACAACAAAAATGCAGAGTTAAATCAAATTCAACTGGGTACAACATAAGTGGCAGAAGACACTCAAATTCAACGGGATACAGCGAAATCAACCAACGGCAGCAACAACAGCTAAGTTTGTTTTTTTTTTTTTTTTTTTTTCTTAATTTTTCAAAAATAAATATTACATTTCACACCAAATAATTGTTCACAATATTCATTTGTAAATTATTTTCACCACATTGCTTGGAGAATATTGATCTTATTATTGTTGTTTTCGGTGAAATGCCAAACGAAACAAAAGGCACCGGTTCCGCAACAAGCGAAACCAAAATCACAGAAGACGTGGACATGAATCGTAACGAAGGCAGCGGTCCATCAGAAATGTCAATGCTGGTTAAACTTCAGCCATTCTGGGCGGACAAACCAATAAACTGGTTTAACACTACGGAAATCATGTTTAACATTCAGAATATCAAAAGTGACAAATTAAATTTGTCTACGTCTTGTCGACGCTATCTCCCAACACAAGCGATGTGATCGCAGACATCCTCGCTGATCCTCCACAAACAAACATGTATCTGACAATCAAAAGCGGGTTAATAGAACGACTATTGGAAAATTGGAAGCGATCCTGAGCGGTCAGGACATGGGAGATAGACGCCCGTCTGAAACACTCAGGCAAATCAAAACACTAGCCGGCAACAAATTCAGCGACCAAATAATAAAGTCGTTGTGGATCAGAAGATTGCCATTTGGCACTTCGCCATGGGTGTTCTCATTTCATGCAATACGATTTTTTGTTTGCGATTAATGATTATGAGAGATTTGTTTATTTTTCTTATTTATTTTACCGTTTAGCATAAGTGAATCTTTTCGAAGTTAGTATATTTCGAATCCTTCTATTCTATTCATTTTGTGCTCGGCCAAACTTAATTTACAATTTGTGTTTTCTGGGCATTACTTTTTTAAAGGAAATCTCCCTTTTCCAAAATTACGAAAAAGGAAGATCTAATTTTAAAATATCCTGGAAAAATGAGTTAATTAAAATTAATGTAATAATTCAATTATTAAACAAACACAGAAAACACGATATCAATATTATGTTTTTGGCCTACAGATATTTTTGACAATTCACTACGTTTTACAATAAAGGAAAAAACCTTTCGGGTAATCATTATATTTCAATTTGGATATACATACCGCTATCAATTTCGTTTTGTTGTTATTGTGGTCACAATTTTTGTTGTATTTTATGATTTGTTTTGAATGCGATATTGTAGCCAAACTTTTTTAAACTTTTATTTAGGTAGTCGTATACTGCTGTTATGTTCATTGTAATATATCGTTTGCTTTCTTGTTCTTCGATGTATAAAATTATTGAGTTTCTTTGTTACATCTTAGATTTTATTTTGCCTTAAGCCGGTGAATTATGTTTTGGTTGAAACCGTTCATTTCGGCAATGTTCATAATTTTTTTTAATTCGGAATGGACAAGGTGCATTTGTGTAGTTTATATGTGTTGTTACTCTCAATATTTTAAATGGTGTTTCCCATAGACATTTTTTATTGTTAGATCCAAAAAACTAATGGATTTGTTAACGTTAGTTTGAAATTGAATTTTCTGTTATGTTTTATGATATTTATGTGGTTGTGCTAACTGTCGTCGTCAAAACGAAACTGACAGCGGTATATACAAATTAAAATGTAACGATTGCCCGAAATATTTTATTGACCAAAAAAGCATTTTATAAGATTAACGTAAGCATACAAGAAGCCAATAATTCCCTAAAAACCAGAAATTGTAAATCAAATTTAGCACAAAATTTAATGTGCGAAGAACATACGTACTTATATTTCGAAACAAATGTACAAATTATCTATAAACTTCCCAAGGACAACAAATTGGATATAACAGAGGAATCAAAAAGGGAATCATCAGGAATCATCATCCAAAAAGTTTATGTTAAATTTCAATAAATTTCAACACTGTGGTAAAGATAGTCAGAAGACATGGTCGATTGTTATAAGCATATAAATCTTAGGTGATAGTGTTGATAATTATGTTGATAGAATTATGTCTAGTGAATCAGTGATTCTTACGGATTGTAAATCTATAGCAGATAATTTTGGTTTTTATTTTTATAATATTATGTCTCACTTAAGAACAACTAATTGTTTGTTTAATAATATGTCTTTTCAAAATCATAGCGAAGTCATCGTCTCAGAAAATTTTTTTATTAATGCTGTGGACGTTACAGAAACTGTTGGTATACTTAATGGTTTAAAATCTAGTAATAGTATAGATATTCTTGGTATAAGTCCCAACATGCTGAAAGCTAACACAGAAATTATATCAATCAAAGTTTTTTGAATGGAAGTATTCCTGATTGTTTGAAAACAGCAGTTGTAGTTCTGTTGTTTAAAAATTGTATAATTATCGTCCTATATCCTTACAGCCCACAATTATGAAAATTCTGGAAAAGGCCTTAAAATTACACGTTGATGCCTTCTTTTCTAAATATAATATTTTAAATAATTGTCAATATGGTTTTAGGTCTGGAAAAAATAGAGTGAGCCTGTCAGCCAAGTGTGATTTTAGAGGTTTACCGTTTCTATGATTTAAATCATACCTTCGTAACAGGTTTTTTAAAGTAAAATTGGATTTGAAAGGCAGAATTATTGTTTTTGCTGATGATATGGCATTGAGGTACTTCGGAAATATCCAGCCATAGTAATTCTGGTATGAACGCATTGCGTTGTTCTGGTATGAATGCATTGTCTTGGTTTGATGATTATTCCAAGATTTTAAGTGGAAAAACTAAATTTGTGTTTTTCAGATTGGCTGGCGATACATATTCAAGTTATATTCCTGAGATTGTTTGTCATATGCGGAATTGTAATTTAGTGAATTGTAATGATTCATTTTCAGAAGCTCAAAGAACAATTAAATTTTTCTTTACGTGCCATGTATTTACTGCGTCCGTTTTGTCCTTTCGCAGTTTTATTAAATGTTTACCATTCATCTATTGAATCTAGGCTTTTCTATGGATTACTTTGTTGGGAATGTTGGGGTGAGGTTTATTTGAACACATTGGAACATTTAAACATTTTGCAAAAATACATTGTTCGTGTTATGTTTTTAAGAGTCGTTGCGATCGTTCCTGGCAAATTTTTGTAGCTTGAAAAATTTTAGCATTGTAACACCTATATGTATTTAAAGTTTTAAAATTATTTTTTTCTAGAAGTGGACACCGTATTCTGAGATTAAGTACTGTTTACGAGATTCGTAATAATTACAGGAACATCCTTTCTGTTCTTGCATTTATCAGTGAAGCTTATTGCAGGTACTTCTTAGTTTCGGCCCCTTTATTTTTTAATCGCTTGCCTCAACTATTACGTGTGCAGTTAAGTAATAGAAAAATTATGAATTTGATTAAGGATTGGTTGTTTGAAAATAAAAATATTGACTTTATGTTTAAAAAATAAAACAAAATTTTTATTGATAATATTCTAAACGTTTTGTCTTGTTTTAATTTAATCTTCCAAAACTTAGGAAATCCAGCACCGGTGTGAAGTATTTCACACAAAGTGTAGCTACACAAATTAACGAAAAGTGTATGTATACTGAAAAACTATAGGCCTACATAAAAAGTGTAAATAAGAAGTAGAACCAGGTATGTGGCGATATTATCATAAAGTGGACAGGTCGAGCTATCCGAAACAATTTTTCTTATTAAAATAAAAAGGGGTGGGTATGTTCGAAGCTATTTTTAAACTTGTAAAAACCAAATAAACTGTCGAAATCTGATGCTACACTATGACTGTTTACGGTGATCTCAGAGATGTTACCAAGTGTGGGCTTATATTTCCATAAAGTGGATAGGTCAAGCTATTCGAAACAATTTTTTTTATTAAAATAAAAAGGGTTGGGTATGTTCGACGCTATTTTAAAAATTGTGAAAATCTGGTATATACTTCGACGCCACAGGAAAGGTAGCCAAACATCCTATATGCCATCCATACCATTCATATAAACGAATACTTTATTATGGCTGGGTAGTCAACATAAACGGCCATTTGCTTCCTATTGGTGAAATAATATCATCAAGCCACGTAGTGGAAACAATCAAAAAATGTTTAGATGAAATCAAGAGAAACATACCAACCAAAATTTTTCGTTACGGATTGGTCTTGGGCTTTAGTCAAGTCCATTTTATTAAGCTTCAATAATATGTCAGTTTCGGAGTACTTAAAATGCACTTATGATATTTTAAGTATCGAAGAAAAAGTAACAATTAAAGTAGGCAATTTCATATGTTGCGCTCACTTTATAAATATAATTTCATCCCAGGTAAAAGAAAAGTTCTCAAGCGCTAATAAAGACATACGGGATATCATATTAGATCTATCTTGTGGTATGCTTAGCTGCGAAACCCTAGAGGCGGTGGATGATTTATTTAAAATATATTGTTACATATTTTGCTCTCGATTTTCAAACCTAAAAACCGTAGAGCCTCATCAAAATTTAAGAAAAATGTTATCACAAATATACAAGACGAACTTTCAACAATAAGTCCATCAACAGAGTTTGCCGAGTTCAAGATACCCCAAACGCATGTTTTGCTTACATATATTCGGTATAATACAATTTTTGAACAAATTCAGGAAGAATTAACAAATATGTCTGCTAAGAAAACGAGCGAAAACGAAACAAATATATTTTTTAATAAAGAGTTTGTTGAGTTTATCGTAAAAAAATATATGGCTTATCTCCCACTTTGGGGAGTGTGCTTTTAAAAAAAAATAGGTATTACAGGACAGTTGTCCAATGCAAATGCAGAAAGTTATTTTTCGCTAGTGAAAAATCATTACACAAATCATAAAACACTAAGACTAGTGAGGTTTATCAATATTATGAAGGATAAAACTGACAAATTAATAAAACTAATAAGCTATCGAATAAACAGAAGACTATTAATAAAAGAAAAGCGTTAAAAAATTTGGATGATCCAGATAGCCATCAACACGAAGAGGGTTGGTATAAGAAGCAGAATCTATACGATTCACCTAAACACTTTGGAAAACGAGGATTAACCCGAAACCCCACGGTTAAGCAAAATAATGAATTCAAAAATTCAAAAAAGTCTGATAATGCTACTAACATTGCAGATGATTACATGTTGATTGATTACATGTTCTACAAAATCGATTTACTTTCATAGACAACGACGAACATGTGATAGAGATATCAAATACTTGTGCAACCGCACAAATATTCCTATGTTTATATTCTGATGTAGAATTCTTCAAAGGATTAATACTATCTTCCAGCAATACCTTTTTCAAATTTATAAAATTGCTAGCAAATTATAAGGACATAAATGACCTTTATCAAAAAACATCTCAATTGATATTAAATCAGTACCAGAAAAGTATGTAAATGCAGCTTGTACCATAGCGTTCGTTTTAGAAAATTCTTTGTCTTCTCCATTAACAGAAACACGTTACTGTGAAAACGACACTCATACAAATCGCATGAGGGAAACATTCTACCTTCCATTTGAAAATGTTTTCAGGTTTAATCAAAATTCATTAACCAAATTACAAAATGCTATAGATTTTAGCAGCTCAAACTGTCTAATATGTAAAGGGGTCACGACAAAAAGTTATTTCAGCAATTATGGCATTGTTATAGCTGATGTACAGCCAAATAACAATAATTATAATATATCACTTCAAGATATAAGCCAAATAATAAAACTGTCTGGAGACGATTATTTTTTGAAAGGACTTGTTCATTTTCAAAAGTCCACAAGTATTAATGTTCCAGGTCATTTTATAGCATATGTCAAACGTGGAAATATATGGGAGCTATTCGACGACCTGGTTTCATTTACGATGGAAGTTAGTGTTAAGTATAAAGTTAATCCAGCGATACTATTTTTACTTTCTTTTACTCTAGTAAAATAAAGTATTGTAATCATGAAAATTTTGGACCTTGAGATTTTTAGAGATTTATTTGTTTTGAGGTCCCCTGAGTCCGAAAAAGTGGGTTTTGAAATGGTGTCTGTCTGTCAGTCTGTCTGTGTCCTCTCTACAGCCCAGATGGTTTAACCAATCGAACTGAAACTTCAGATTTAAGCTTTTTTGATAAATTTGGAGGTCCCAGTGAATTTTACTCCAAACCGACTAACCGAAAGTGGCCACTCCCTTGGTCCAGAAAATTTATTTTGCAAATATCTTAAAAATTATGAGGTTTACAAAAAACTACTTAATACAAAATGTTTCCAAAAATTAAAAACAAATAAAAATAAAAAATTAAAAAAAAAAAAATTAAAATTTAAAAATTAAAATTAAAAAAAAAGTTATAAAAAAAAATAAAATTTCTCAAAATTCTCTGTTCGTAAAAGAAAGTCGTGTGTTGGCCACACCTCAATTTTTTTCTAAATATTAAAGACAACATAAATTAATTATGAACAAGGAGGCAGGGAAAATAACAAGAATAAGCCAAGCAATATTTACGAGTTATTGATTATATTTCGTGGTTGCACATCCACCGGGCACACACATTCGGCAAAGACAAATCTCAAAAATTGGCTCAAATAAAGACTATACCATATATTTGTAAAGGGAATTCCAATCAATCAGTGCCATTTTGATACAAGCCGTAGAGGTATTATAAAACATTTTTGAAAGATAACAAATCAACGAATTTCGTATGGAACAAGGGGGTTTTTAGTTATTAATTATTACATATACGACCTGATGGAGCAAAAAAACCAACTGACTACTGGCAAACCAAACGTCTCGAGTCTCTTGGAAATGAAAGATGATCCCTATATAAACGAGCTCTCAGTCGTGAGTGAAATGGATCTCATTGGCTTGGGTGCTCCATATGAATGGTGAATAAACTAAGATATCTATAAAGGGGCACTCCTGGATGAATAACTGTATAAAGGCTA
Organism: Tipula vernalis; assembly: GCA_958295665.1. Lineage (NCBI taxonomy): Eukaryota > Metazoa > Arthropoda > Insecta > Diptera > Tipulidae > Tipula > Tipula vernalis. The sequence goes on along the minus strand of OY282558.1, from coordinate 233,129,608 downwards.
GACACCGAAACGTTTCAAAGAGTACATGAAAAGTTGTCAATGCGAAATACATCGATTTGCTTATTTTCAAAAAATGTTTGCAAGAGCTGTCCGGATCATATCAAAATGTCAATTAGTGAATCAAATTCCCCAAATGTATGCACTTTTAACCAATATGGTCATACGTAGCAATATCACCACGATTTTGGTAAATGGCCCGTAGTGTAACATCAGGTTTGAACATTTTATGTGATTTTCACAATTTTCAAATAGCGTCGAAAATGCCCAACCCTTTTTATTTTAATAAGAAAAATTGTTTCGGATAGCTTGACCTGTCCACTTTATGGAAATATAAGCCCACACTTGGTAACCTGGTAAATATCTCTGAGATTTTCGTAAATGGTCATAGTGTAGCATCAGGTTTGGGCAGTTTATTTGATTTTTACAATTTTCAAAATAGCTTCGAACATATTCAACCCTTTTTATTTTAATAAGAAAAATTATTTCGAATAGCTTGACCTGTCCACTTTATGGAAACATAAGCCCACACCTGGTAACATCTCTGAGATTTTCGTAAATGGTCATAGTGTAGCATCAGGTTTGGACAGTTTATTTGATTTTCACAATTTTCAAAATAGCGTCGAACATACCCAACCCTTTTTATTTTAATAAGAATAATTATTTCGGATAGCTCGACCCGTGCACTTTATGGAAATATAAGCCCACACCTGGTAACATCTCTGTGATTTTCGTAAATGGTCATAGTGTAGCATCAGGTTTGGACAGTTTATTTGATTTTCACAATTTTCAAAATAGCGTCGAACATACCCAACCCTTTTTATTTTAATAAGAATAATTATTTCGGATAGCTCGACCCGTCCACTTTATGATAATATCGCCACATACCTGGTTCTACTTCTTATTTACACTTTTTATGTAGGCCTACAGTTTTTCAGTACACTTACACTTTTCGTTAATTTGTGTAGCTACACTTTGTGTGAAATACTTCACACCGGTAAATCCAGCTTATTATAGACAAATTTATACTTGATATTTCCATTTATTTAAAAATCAGTTAAATATTTCGGCTTGTTAGCCATCTTCAGTAACTTCAAAAATTATATATATTTCTAATTTTAATTTTTCAAATTACTGAAGATGGTGTTGTGAAACGGCATCATTTCCCATTGGAAATAATACCATTTCCCAACATCTAACATATGTACATAGTAAATAATTAATATAATTGTATAATGGCACTGCCCATCATTATACGACAATAAATAGTAAACATTCAGGAATATGAATATCAAACATAACACATACAATATTAAGGTTAGTTACCAAAACAAATTGAAAATGATGAACTTGAAAATACGAGACATATAACATATAAAGAAATTAAGTAACCGTCTGTAATATAAAAATAAAGTAAAGTGGAATATCGCAATACATAACATTATAGGTCAATGGAGCGAAAAGAAAAAGAAATATGATCGGTAGTAAATTTTATGTATTAGAATATAAGGGAATAAATAATGTAGATCATAATTTCAAAATTCAAAGTAATGCGATATTCGTAATAATAAAAATATGTAAAATCAATTAAAATTTAGGTCATAAATTTGGAAAAGGTCTATCAGTAAAATATGTAATACATTTAACTATCAATATATGAAAATCGTCCAATAGCAATTAAATGTGGGACACAAAAAAAAACATATCGACAAAACTAAATGAATGTCACACGACTTGCAATAATTGTAATGCATAAAAAATGCAATCAAACATAACAACCCAAATTATTGACCGAAATGAAATTTTGTTGTTAGTGCAAAAGACTCACACAAAATTAGTATATAAGGCTTACAAAATTAAATATAAAGGGTGATAGTCTTGAATCTTAAAGTCTCAACATTGTCGAAGCACAATAAATTTATCAAATAAAGATATTAAAACCAAGAAGCGGAGTTTCTTTTTATCCTCCAGATCCAGAACATAAGGAGTAAGTATTTCAACAACTAACTAATAACGCCCAGGCCTTGAGAGAACACTCTCAAAAGAACCAATAAGTGCTACGCACGTGTTTCTTCTGTTAGCAGTACTCAAGGTATCCGAATATTCCACTAACATCGTGCCTAGCGGCATTCTCCACAAAAAAGGAAATTAATTCACGATTCGGTAATAGCCCCCACCAGAGGCAAGCTCGAACCGTTGAATTTACTGATTCTCTAGTTAATTGAAAAATTGCCTTAACATCTGTAACAACGGAGATAAACATAATTTAGGCTCAAGTTAGTTTAGGTTAAGTAAATGTATAAATAGACATTAACCCCTATTTATATAAATATATAAATTGACAATAAAACGTCACATTTATATAACAATGGCTAACAAGCCGAAATATTTAACTTATTTTTAAATAAATAGAAATATCAAGTATTAATTTGTCTATAATAAGCTGAATTTCCTAAGTTTTGGAAGATTAAAATTTATATTTTATGTTTTTTTGATGGTTTATATTTTATTTGAAATTAATTTTGTTGTAAACTTTTATTGTAAGGTTATGAGAAATAAATAAATAATTATTACGTCACAAATGTGCAATATAGATAGTACACAAATTTAAAATTATTCAGTCACACCACTTTGTACCATTCGAAATATACCAACATCGAAAAGGTTCACTTAAACAAACCTTTGATTTGATAATCACAATCAAGATGTCGCACTGTATGAGATGACAACTTCCCCCCCCCTCTCCCCCCCCCCTCCAATGCAAAGCGCAACAAACTTTAATCAGTAGAAATGAAACTAAGTAAATTAATTCAAAATAACAATTTTAGTTTTATTAGCCATGGTCCTAGATTGAAATTTTATAACTTTCCTTTCCAATTTATATCATAAGCATTCCTTGATTTCAAATACTATATTTGAAAAAAATTATTTATCCTCTTTCAAGATAGAAAACATAATTTAATTATTCTTGCCCTAAAACCTAGGCGACCTTGAACTAAAATTTTAATAAACCAAAAATATTTAATTAAAAATCACCTTTCTAAAATAAATAAAAAATAGTACATTGTGTCATTAGGATTAAAAGTGATACTTTGTTTGACGAGCAATTATATTTGCATGCGAGGCGAAGCGCAGCGTAGCCGAGCAAAAGCAAATATTTGCGAGTCAAACAAAGTCACTTTTAATCCGAATAACACATACTATTTTTTCTTCAACGAAGAAATGCTTATTATAAACTAATTATACAAGTAAGTACAAATTATGTAATTAAAATTTCAAAATTGAAAGTAATTTTGTTGAAATATTTTGTGAAACTAAGGAGATCATGACTTTTGTTTGGTTTGACTATTGTAAGTGTCAAACTGCCAAGCTATAATTATAATATTTTTCTTGCGAACAAAATGTTTGAATCAGAAGATTTATCAAATTTACCTCCGGATGTGGTTCAAACAGCAAAGGAAATTGTATTAAACCTATTGCCATCAAAATCACGTAAGATTTACGAGTGCGCATATAACCGATTTTTGAAGTGGTGTACTGAAAAAAATGTGCAATCTGGATTATATTCAGAAAGCGTTCTATTGGCATACTTTGCCAATTTGTCTACGAAGATGAAAAGTTCGACTCTTTGGGCGCAATATTCTATGGTTAAGGCCACATTAAATTATAAAAATGGCGAGCATTTTTAAAAAAACAGAATGTTGGTTACACAGCAAAAAAATCGAGGGTTCTCGATAAAGCACAAATCGACTTGTTTTTAAATTTTGCTCCCGATAAAACATATTTAATGATGAAGGTAAGCTTTAAAACTTAAAGATAATATTTATACTTATTTTTTGGTATTTTTCTTGCAGGTTGTTTTAATACTGGGAGTAGCGGGTGCATGTCGTTGCGACGAACTAGTAAATTTAAAGATAGATGACATTGAAGACGTTCAATCAGCTTTGTTGGTAAAAATTCCCAACTCCAAAACAAACAAATCGCGCCTCTTTACTGTTTTGGGAGAAAATTATTTGGGGATTTGCAGAAAGTACTTTGCTCTTCGCCCAGAAAATTTCGAGGAACGACGTCTTTTTATAAAATACCAGGGTGGAGTATGTCATCGGGTAGTAGTTGGTATTCACAAAATTAGTAGCGTTGCAAAAGAGGTGGCATTGCATTTAAATTTAAAAAATGCAAGTGAATATACCGGTCATTGCTTGCGTCGAACTTCAGCTACACTCCTTGTAGATTCTGGCGGTGACCTCACTTGCCTTAAAAGGCATGGTGGTTGGAAATCTAATACTGTAGCTGAGGGATACTTAGAAGATTTCACAACAAATAAAACAAACACTGCTATAAAAATATTACGGCCCGATGAACTTAGTACCAGCTACAGTACTAGTACCAGCTACAGTACTACTCATGAAAATATAACCGCTCATGATACTGTAGAAAATGAGGATACCTTTGCTGCAGAAATATTACCCCCCGAAGATCCCAGTACCAGTCCAATTACCAATATTGTTGGCAATATGGTTACAAATGATAATAATGTTGACAAATCCGGTTTGCTTAATTTTTATCAAAGTTGTTCAAATTGTACTTTTAACAATTATATCCAGAACAAATAATTTTGTTCGCAAGAAAAATATTATAATTATAGCTTGGCAGTTTGACACTTACAATAGTCAAACCAAACAAAAGTCATGATCTCCTTAGTTTCACAAAATATTTCAACAAAATTACTTTCAATTTTGAAATTTTAATTACATAATTTGTACTTACATGTATAATTAGTTTATAATAAGCATTTCTTCGTTGAAGAAAAAATAGTATGTGTTATTCGGAACTATTCATGACACAATTTTCACTAATGACACAATGTACTATTTTAAATGATTGATTGATATGAATGCACGGCCAAGCTTATGAAGCAAGAAATCCCGTGTTAGTGATGTGGTCATTAAACTGTCACACCAACTTTATAACACAGGTGAATGCTTTCCTTACTGAAGATACCTAAGCACCATTACAACAAGGAGAGCACAACCACTCGCGATATCACATAAATGTGACAGCATCATGTCCACCCCTGGCCGGGTCCCACCGTGCACTCTTTCACACATAACAAAACCGAAGGATAGGATAGGATAGTTAGAAGTGACAGAATCGGCCCGGTTACAGACACCTAGGTATAGCCGATAGTTAGTAAATTGTTAGTAATTATATAGTAAAATAGTTAGCACAGGACAACACAATTTCTAAACTACAGCTAATTTACTACTTCTTGATCCTGGAGCGTTGATTCAAGCTAAAATTTAATTCTGAAACTCAGGATTAATTTAATCCCTATAATAATGATTAATTCTGGAACTATGTTATATTCTGAAAATTGGATTATTTATTATCATATTAAGGAAGAGATCCCTTTAAATATTCTCTTAACTAAATTAATATACATTAATGAACAAAACACAACATAATAAAAAGATTAGCACAAGACAGCACAATCTAACTACATTATTAGATGATCATGTCTCTGGAATCCAGGGTCGGATACTCAGGACTCCCTAAATTTATAGCAGGACTTAGAAAAATTATTAATAATTTTGTAATTTCACCGCTGTCCGCTTATCATTCATTTACCTGCTAAAATATTTAAGAAAAATATAAAATAACAACACTTATTTCCTTATTCATAGTCCTTTTATATTTAATTAATTAATTATTACGTACTGCAACAAGGATTAACATTAACATTATAAACCATTTAAACATAAAATTTAACTTAAAACCAATCATCTATTTCCTACCGAATCAGAAAAAGAAAATACATAATAATAGATCCAATTATTCTATAAAATTTATATAAAATGATTTAAATGATAATGTACAGTACCACAACACCTAGACTTATCAATAATTCAATTAGGTACTATAATTATATGAAGAATCAACAAATAAAATTAATATAAAAATTAATATAAAAATTTCCAGGCGACTCTGAAAACTAAATTTAATTAATAAAACACCGTAATATCAAATTTTATTACTTAAATGAATAATTATTATAACAGGATCTTCAGTATTCACGATCACACATCGTATACACTCATTTACACATACCAAAACCGATGAATAGAATATGATTATAAGTTGGGACTGCTAAGCGATTGATATATGAAGATTCCATTATTGGATGTGACTTGTTTAAATTTTACTGTTACAGAACTGCAGTTTTCATTTTCCGTGTTATTAAATCAGGTATCCCGTTGTATTTGCATGATAAATTAAATTTTGCATTGTCATTGCGTACAAGAAACATCAGCTTGCCTGTGAGTAGGACCAATATTTATAACAACTCCTGTTTAATGAACATGATTGTCACTTGGAACAGCTTGCCTCTAGAACTGAAAAATATCAGTTCTATTGAAAGTTTTAAAAAAAAATCATTTAAGTTTATAACTCAAAATTAAAATTTTGATTATTTATTGTATATTTTGTACATATACATATATCTAATTTTTGTTAATTTTTTATTTATGTTAATTATTGTTCATATTCTATATTGTTTTGTTTTATGTTATTATTGTAATATGCACGATTGTAAAAAAGTTAATACTTATACTTCGTTAATAAAAAATCTATTATTATTATTATTATTATTATTATTATTATATATAGCAAATTATTAGTACAATAAATGATAAACAGGTTAGTACAAGATAGCCATTTTAACTACATGATTAGATGCTCGTTTCTCTGTAAACCAATGCCAGAACTCAGGATTCTTTAAATCTAAATCAGGACATCAACAATTATTATTATAATTAATGTTTTAATTTACTAATTTTGTTGACATAATTAAGATAAACAAAATCAAAATCTACGAAATTTATACTTATTATATACCCCATAAAACTTCGGCTCCGTTTATGGACGTATTACCCTGCAAAATCAAGCATGCAAAGTAAATAAAATAATAAATCAATGAAAGGAACCTGAAACGTTATTTTCTTAAAAGTTTATCGGTGTACCATTTCAGTAAAATTGACGTTTGTATGTAAAAATTGCAACCTAAACTTCAAAAAATCCATTAAGTTAATTAATTAAGTTCTATACATTTAGCATAACAATTTGTCTTTACATAATTCCACGTTGTTCACATTCGTTTAATCAAAATTTGGCATGCATAAATAAATACGTCATTATGTGTTGCAAACCAAATCACAACTCAACTTAAAATTAATATTTCAAAATTAGTATTTAATTATCTAACTTAGTTAATTTATAAACTTATAATATTAATAAAAATCAATTAAATATAATTTAATGTAGTTTATAATACCCTATAAAAAATAAATCATACCCAAATATACTCTTAAATAAATCTAAATATAGTATATCCATAAAACTTTATCTCATTTCTCGTACATATTACCCTGCCACTAAATTATGCACACATAAATCTTAAACTCAAATCATCATTTTCAAATTAGCATTTAATTTATATATTTAGTTACTTTATAATTTTATAATATTAAATTAAATTAATTTAAAACCAATTTGATGCAATTTGTAATACCCTGTAAAAAAATTATTAATCATAAATAAATAAACTATTTTCAATGAATTGTATAAGACGGATTCCAATTCGACTCAAACCCATTCGATTATACGAAGTATAAGAATCCTATTTTGTATAGTATCTACATTATATGCATACAAATAGCGTCACAATGCCCTGAACTAAAATTATATATAAAAGGAATACCAATCCATACATACGAGCGATCACCACTGCCAGTATAGACACTATTATTTGTGCTACCATACATTTACACCGCTTTTATTCAGTGGCAATAGTTATACATAATTTCAAAAAACCAACAAAAATGTCCTTACAAGACAATACATACAAAGAAAATATATAAATTTATATTATCTTCCATGTGCGTAGCAGGGGACATAACAAAGCGTACGCGTATAATCTATAATACCTGTAGACAATTCACTTATGAATAACAAAACCCAATTATATGCATACGTATAGATCCACTCAAAATACAAATTATATAAACAAAAAATCATACTAAATTCCTGTTCTATATAACAATATTCAGGAACATATTTGTGTCGATTCTCGATTGTCAAAACCAACATTAATGTACCACAAACCTGATTGTCACCAATTTTATAAATTTATTTTGCGCTTATACATGAAAGTATTGGTGATCGACAGATTATATAAATGAGTGAGATAAACATACAAATTGTAGAAAAAACAAAACAAATGAATTGTGGAGAGAAAATTGGGTATGTTAATAATGAAAAGAAAAAACTAATTGGGATAGGTTAGATGAGAGTATTTTATTCTATTTTTGCACCAACACTTTCAACTATAAGCTATTAAACGTAAGAGTGCATCTGTGTGCTTCATCACTGAATTAGGCCTGTAGTATTACATTAGTGTTGGTTTTGCGATTGCACATACAATAAAACACAAGAACACTTATAAATATGCGTAAAAATAAAATAAGATATGAAAATTAACTACGTACATTATATCAAATTAAACTAAAATCAATTTTAATACAATCCAATTATTAGATTTTAGTAATTAAATTGTATGTACAACCACAAGAAAATTTAAAATCATGCACTTAATCAAAAAATCAAGAATTTTGATTTCTTTAGCTATAAATACAAAACATTGCCTGATAAATGCATCCCGGTGGATTGCATTTTCCAAAATTACACTTTAACTATTATTTCACTTTAAATAAATTGAATTAAATTAAATTAAATTAAATTAGAATTAAAATGTATGTTTTAAAATGTATGTCCATATGTATATAAAGTATATACATAACACTTCACACTAACACATAAATAAAAAATAAAAATTAAATTAAATTAAATTAAATTTTGAAGAGGAAAGACAAAATACGTCTATCCTCTTTGAATGTTCGCTCAATCATCACAATGTACTATTTTAAATGAGTATGTAAATTGAGTTTTTTGTGTTAATGAATAAAAAAAGTTTTTCCGAAATAAAAAAAATAAAAAATACTTTCATATATACATTATACATATTATTGTGTCTTCACTATAATATTTTTCTCCTATAGTATTAAAAATACCTACTTTTACACCAAGGATTAAAAGTGTAGCTTAGCAACACACACATTTTATAAAATAGTAAGAAAAAGGCCAACTTTAATACCAAAAAACAGTATTAAAACAAGAGGCTTTTAAGACGTTGGGAGAAAAACTAATTTTTCGGTTTCCTGTGCAAACATACGTTTCAAATTGTTAAGCGATTGTTTTATTTATGTTACAGCTACCAGCATGAGTGGAACAAATTTGCCTTACTTTATTTTACAATTCAAATGTTTTTTTTTTTCAACGAAAATCGACAATGATAAATCAGTTTCCTAAAAGTCCTTAATGTAATCAATTCTTTCATTATAATGAAAAAACTTTACGGTATGCTCACGTAACAATTATTAAGTAATAAATCTAAATGTATATCAGGTGTGTATATATGAAACCGGAATTTACCAATAAGTGGTGCCATCTGTCAATGTACCTTTCGACAAACCGCGTGTCAACAACATCCAATTCATAACCATACAAGTTTCATATAATAACGCATGTTTTTTACATGTAAAAAATGTCGAGTTTTGTGCCTACATTACAATTTGCGGAATCACATCGAATGCTTGTCGAAGCTTATGGTGAGCATGGTCTTGGTAAATAACAAGGCTATGAGTGGTTTAATAAATTTAAAAGTGGTGATTTTGACGTGAGAAATGAAGGACGTGGAATACAACCAAAAGAGTTTGAAGACAGTGAATTGCAAGCATTATTGGATGAGGATGATGCTCAAACGATAAAACAACTCGCGGATCAATTGAATGTGTCACGAAAAGCCGTCTCCTGTCATTTAAAAGCCATAGGAAAGATCCAGAAGCTAGGAAAATGGGTTCCGCACACACTGAATGAAAAACAAAAGGTAAACCGAAAAACCATTTGCGAAATGTTGCTCGCCAGATACAAAAGAAAGTTATTTCATGAAAAATGGATCTATTTTGAGAATACAAGGCGCGAAAAGTCTTGGATTGGTGTAGGACAACCATCGAGATCGACTGCACGGCCAAATCGCTTCGGAAGAGTGTGATGTATTTTGAGCTGTTCAAACCCCTACCAACAACAAATGATCAATTTGAATCGAGCTTTGCGTGAAAAACGACCAGAATTTGATAAAAGGCAACACAAAGTGATTTTACTTCATGATAATGAACCATCACATAAAGCAAAACCGGTCAAGGAAACGTTGGAAGCACTTAATTGCGATGAAACTACTACGAAAATATACGAAAATGGCTCGATAACTGGTTAGGCTCAAAAGAAGAACAGTTTTTTTGGCGTGGCATCTACGCATTGCCCGAAAGATGGGAAAAGTGTATAACTAATAATGGGCAATATTTTAAATAAAATACTATTATCCATTATCATACGACGAACGTGTACTTTTTACTAAAAAATTCCAGTTTCATATTTACACACCTAGTATCAAATAATTACAAAAATTTGCTCGCTTACCTGTTTAACAATATGTCATGCTGATATAATTTAATAACGTTATCCAAAATAAATATTTCGCTCGTACAAATAGTCTTGAAGAAATGTTTTTTTTTTTAATATTTGTCTTCAATTATCCGTTTTTACCCAATTGTTTTGGTTTAGTAAAATGTCGCTTTCTCTGAGTTTTTTCATAACCCTGTTTTTTAATGATCGATTTTTCAGGTATGTAAGCTAAAATTACAAGATAAGAAAATAATAAGAAATGTTTAATTTGGATATGAACTTATCTGATGAATTTTATATAAAATTATCAAACATCAATTTAGTTATCGTGCTTTAGTCAGTAAAATTTAGCTTTAATAATTCCGTTCGGTGTTGTTCCTCACTTTAAGATTAAATATTTACATATATTATTCAAACTGACCAGATGAAAAATGAAAAATTTATGCCAAAATGAGGTACGAACTTTCTTGGAAATGCCATGGATTAAACACAAATATAAATTTAATAAAATGTGGGAAACATAAATGAAAAAATAAAAATTCAAAAGATGGTTCCTCGATAATTTTCGAAAACCTCTTAAGAAATTAGTTTAAGAATAAAAAAGGGAGAACTTCGAGAGTAAAATATTACCAGAACTTATTGTTTCTCTGCTTAACCTTTATTCATGGCGGGTGTACACCAAAAATCAATTTCATCTTAACTGCTGCATCATTAAGTTTTTCTTTAATAATATTTTAACCATTCCAATCACAGATAACTAAACAGACGAAAACCTGATAGATAAACTGTAACACTTAAACATTTTATCCAAATACTCGAAGAAAAATGGTTTGTGGTTAACTCAAACGGAAAATAATTTGAACAAGTCTTGAAAACAAAATAACATTTATAATTTTTCAAACTCCTTTGTTTTGTTATTTTTCAGGAAATGCAAAACCAAACATATTTTGGCTGTCGTTCCGTTTTTTTTTTCTGTTTTAAACGTGATGTTAAACCAAAAATAAATGTGCATAGCTAAATCACCTAACTTCAAAGTTAGTTTTGTGATTTTTATTCCTTCAAATTTTCTGTTTTTCATTTATTATTTTTGTGCACCATTAATTGCTAAAACAAATGATAAAGTTTGCCTTTTGAATAAAGGGAATTTATAAAAGAAAGAGAATTTAAGATAGATGTACCCGAAATAATTCATAATGAGCTTACTTGCAAAAAATAGTATTTGGTGTCGAAATTCAGTCGTACACAAAAATCAAGATATAGTATATACATTAAAGTCATCCAATTTAAAGATTTAAAATGGATTATAAGTAATAACAGCAAAAATCACACCTAATTGTCCTTAATCTAAATAAACCAGTTCATATATTAAAACACTTTTTTAATTACTATTTCAACCCACTTTTAAAGCATTTTGAAAGGATAAACATTTAATTTTTTCCGGTGTGTTAAGCTTTTTTAATTTACTGAAAAAACAAACCCTATTACATACAACCAAATTGTTGAATAATAAGAAGAGTAGCGGTAACAACCAACAAAAAAAAAATGATTGAGCCGTAACAAAAAGAAAATCCCGAGTATAGAAGGAGGGAAACAAACAATGGGGACATACAAATTCCTTACGGAAAATAGAACAAAGTACAAAATAATGTTCATTCAAAGTAATTTCGTTATGTTCATTGTTTCGACCTCGATTTAGATTATAAAATGTAATTATTATTATTTAAATATTAGTATAAATAATTGATTTTATGTTTTTATTAAATGGCCTATCTCATTTTTTGCACCTTTTACATTTTTTTCTTTATGTAAAAACAAAATTAGTAATCATAATCAATAAAACATTACTACAAAATGACATTTATTTTCAGCCATTTGAACCGGAGCAAATGATCTTAGCTAAATTGGGGACGTTCATTAATAGAGAAAAATATAGAGCTAGATCCTTTAGTAGAAGAACAAAAGTAGTTCACCGAGAACATTTCCCCCTTTCTTGGTGAAGCAAACTCTTGTAGAAGACGAGCGTGGATGCATGCATACAAAAAATTATTAAAAATTTCTCAGGACATCACCGGGACCCAAATTACGTGGATTGCGTATAAGAAATGCTAACTGTGTTTCTGTATCTTTAAACATTCATTAGGAAAGAATGAATGACTTTCATATTTTTCCACGGCAAACGTAAATGCAATTAATGAAGAGTGATGCGGAATATTCCAATAAGAGATTTCTTTAATCGAACGAAAACTCAAAGGCTGGCTCATTTAGTTATACTGAATTTTAAACGTTAATAAACGCTGTAATCATCAATTACGAGTACCAAAGAAAATGTCGTTTACGGTTCTTTAATATTATTGCAAGAAGTATTAAATTCAGATTTCGGCTACTTTTGTAGTGTACTTTTGTGTGTTCGTTCATTTGCTTAAATAATGTGTTTTATTCACTTTAGAGCGCTTCAAAAAACATGAAAAATTATTGGGGGTAAAAATAAGTTTTGAGGTTTTTTTTATAACTTCGAAGCTTTATTCAGAGAAATTAAAAATCGGAAGGAGCAATATCTGTCTCCGGAAGAAAGTTTCCTTGACGACATTTGCAATATGTGGCCGAGCGTTGTCGTGCTTAAAGTTCACTTTCTCGTGTCTTTTGGCATATTGTGGACGTTTGAGCTTCAATGCTCGGCTTAATTGCATCAATTGTTGTTGATAACGTTTTCCAGTGATGGGTTCGTTATGCGGTTAGTTTGGCCGTTCCGGGCTTACCCAACGATTTTCTGCGCCTTAAGTTGTCGTAGAGGATCCACTTTTCGTCCCTCGTCACGATGCAATGCAACAAAACCTTCCGATTTTGTCTTTGGATCAGTTGTTCGCACGTGAAGAAACGGGGTTCGACGTCTCTTGAAACCCAATTTCCTTGTCTTTGCACCACACCCATGGCCTTGAGACGGTGTCGAATCGCTTGTTGAGTCATTCCCAACGTTTCAGTGAGCTCCTCTTGAGTTTGGCATGAATCTTGTCCAATAACGCCTCCAACTCACCGTCTTCAAACTTTACTGGCCTCCTTTCGCGTTCTTTGTCATTGGTGTCAAAATCGCCACTTTTAAAACGCTGGAACCAGTACTCAACTGTTTTTATTGATGGAGTATGTTCCCCATATGCTAGTGGCGGAGAACTATCTATAGATTGTTTTTCAAATTATCGATAGTTTTTGATAGTCCTTGATTTCCGTTTATATTTAATAATTATTATTCAATCTTTTACTAAAAATTATTTGTTATCCACATAATCTACAATTTCAACACATTTATGTAATAAAATAGCGATATTTTTGAATTACGATAATTATTTAAATATAATTTTATTGTTTACCTGGTTTGACACACAACGAAAGCATTGATGAAAATTCTTATTGATGATGATGAGTCTCTCAAAATTTATTTGTAGTGTAATAATACTTTAAATAAATAAGCAAAACATAAAATATATCTTTGGAATACCTTTATTAAATGACACCATAAATGTCATTATTTCGATTATTCATTCGTTAACGGTTCTTGTTTTGCCAGTTTATCTTAAGAAAAGTGCGTATCGCGTAGTAATAATTAAAAACAAGATGCCGAAACGTAAAACATCTAATATGTGGACATTTTTTAGTCGCGATAAAGAAAAAAAACTAGCCAAATGCTGTAATTGCAAAAAAGGATATCGAACAAGTGGGAATACGAGCAATCTTTTAGACCATCTTAAGCGCTATCATCCCGATTGTCTCAGTACGAATGGAACGGATTCTTTGACGTTAGATTCAGAAGATACAAATCTAAGCAGGTCGAATTATCATTTAGGAAGATCTATAAGCCCTTATTTTAAACGACAAAATATATATGACAGCGAAAGTCATCATAAAAAAGAAATAGACAAAGCGCTTATTAATATGGTAGCACTAGATTTTCAGCCATTTAGTTTAGTTGAGGACAAAGGATTTAGGGAATTTGTCCAATTACTTGACTCGAGATATGAACCTCCCAGCAAAACAACATTGCGGGACAAATTCTTAAAGGAATACTATGTAAAATGTCAACACAAATTATCATGTATACTGGAAGAGGTAAATTTTTTATAAAGAATGTCAATATTATTGTTTCAAATTTATTGCCTTAAAACTTTTAATAGGTAAATTTTGGCAATCTAACATGCGATTTATGGTCCTCTCGAGCGAATGAAAGTTTTTTGACAGTTACTTGTCATTTTGTTGATAATGACTTCAACATTCAATGCGCTGTTTTATCGATCAATACACTTAAAATAAATCATACTGCGGACAATATTGCGGCTGAAATTAAACACATCATGTCAAATTGGAATATAGAAGAAAAAGTGGCTTGTATCGTTACTGACAATGCTTCCTCGATGATAATTGCTTGTCAAATCATACGATAAACCTGGTTGTGCAAGATGCGCTAAAATGTAAAGAAATCCAAAATCTGTTAATCAAATGCAAGGAATTGGTTATCTACTTCAAATGCAGCAATTTGGCTTCTCAACAATTAATTTCGGATCAAGAAAACAAAAATAAAACCCCGCTAAAGTTAATTCAGGAAGTTCCCACACGTTGGAATAGCGCTTTGAATATGGTGAAAAGAATTATACAAATTAACGATTCAATAACTATTGCGCTTTCCAAAATACCAAAAGCACTTTCGGGCATTTCTTTAGAAGATAAAATATTGATGGCTGATATGGTTTCCCTACTAGACATATTCGACGAGGCCACTAATAAAATCTCGGGAAATTACGTTACCATGTCACTATTTATACCATTAGTGTTTGAATTATATAGTAATATTTCATCTTGCGAACCTAAAACTTTAGAAGGTAATATATTGCTCACATGTATTATAAACGGAATCAAAACAAGGTTGTTTCCTTATGAAGAGCGCACCTTGCCTCGACTTGCCACAATCTTGGATCGTAGGATGAAAAAGGAAGGTTTTCGGTCACAGAAAAATGCCAAAACAGCTGTCCTGTTGATCCAAAATGAAATGTCGACGCACAGTGCAGAAGTAATTCGTAATAATTATAGTACAGCTGAAAATGAAACAGAAATACTTACGACTCCAGGTGAGGTACAACCAAAACCAACCACATCGGTCAATACAATATATATTTGGGTTTATGGAACAACGAATTTCTGACAAGAATCGCCAACGTACTGGTAATGTAGATGACATCATTATAATGCGCCAATATTTAGAACGTACCAATGCAAATTCGGAGACGAAACCACTATTATTTTGGAAGGTAAGAGGAAGTGAACTGTGCTAGTGATTCATAATTTATCCCGGTAAATTAACTCTTGATATTTTTAAGGTGAATGATTCAGCGTTTGCTTCTCTTCAGAAATGTGCAAAGAAAATACTTAGTGCACCAGCAACGTCGGTGCCATCCGAAAGGATTTTCAGCAAAACGGGGCAATTAATCTCTGATCGACGGTCAAGGATTAAACCAAAAAATGTAGACATGCTCATATTCATAAACCAGAATAACTGGTTGGAAAAATAAGAAAATATTATTCAATATTTATTGCAATATGTACTTTATGTTTATGCTTTATTTTTTTTTTATGTATTAAAAATGTGAAATTAGTACAATTGAAATCTTAAGACATTTGAAATAGATATAGCTAACTATATGTTTTTTTTTTTTATTCAAATAAAATTCTTTATTAAACAAAACTTTTTAGTAATTTTGTGTTTAATTAAATGCTTTCAATCAATTTTAGAAACAGTATTTGACGGTTGATAATTTTTGATATCATTTTCATCATAATTTAATAACAGTCGCTAAAGGAAATTTATAAATAAAAAACTATCGAAAACTATCGATAGTTATCGATAGTTCAACTTCAATTTATCGATAACTATCGATTAGGCCGACTATCCATATTTCTCCACCTCTACCATATGCTTTACACAGCAATCGATGTCCATCAGCTGCACTTTTCTTCAAATTAAAACAAAAAAGCCGCGCTTCCCGTAAATTGTGTTTTGTTACACACAAAAATATTTTGTTTACACTTCCGTGAAATGACACATACTGATTTTTAGAGGGTAATATGACGTTTTAGCCTGAATATAGTTACAAGATGGTCCGATGTGATTTAATACTAGTTACACCATCTTTTGTAAATCCCTCAAAACTTAATTGTACACCCAATAAAAAAACGAACCGGAACATAGGAACACTTAATTTCAATCAAAAGACAACATTTATTGGTGGTGTACCGTATAATCAGAAAACTATACATTTTTGTTGCGATCTCGGAGCACTCCAAACTCTTGATGATAAAAAATCCCTCCACTATCGGGATTTTAACGCAATACTTAGCGATAAAAATGCCGCAGCTTTAACCACAGCACCTTAATTTAATACTTTAGGTTTATTCTGGTCTGCATCGAACTTCGTATTTAAGTTTTCTGGTAGCACGTAAATTCTGCGGAAAACAATTCTACGAAACCACAATTCATCGAAAACAATCCATAAAACAACAACTTCATAGAAACACAATTTTACGAAAAAATAATTCTTCACAATAACAATTCGTCACAAAACGATTTATCGAAAACATTTAATTGAAATATATAGTTATAGGTTTGAAGAAAAATAAAAAATAAAAAAAAATATTTTATTTGAACATTTATTTTTCAATCTTACTTTAACAGAGTTTAAACTAAAACTAAAACTAAATTTACAAATTATATCTTAACTAGTTCTTCTAAAAGGAAAAATATCTATTTAGCAAAAAGTTGGAACTCAACTTATTTCTCACGTTGTGTGTTATCAACATTTTATTCACGTTGTGCATTATCAACATTTTTTATTGATCGTATTTCAGACATGTTCGTTCTTGGTATTTACTGTTCAGCAATATTACTTGACACCTTATAACTTATATGTGTGGTAATGTGTTGCTATGTTGAGTCAGTAGATTACATGAATATACGAGTAACTATATTTTATATTGCGTAGGTAAACGAAAATTGAATTCATGTTGATCAATAGATGAATTCAACATTTTTTAAAGTATAATAGGCACAACTAAATTATTTAAAATAATTTTTATTTTGGTTTTGTTTTTATCAAATTGATTTATTTGTAACATGAAACGGAAATTTATTAATTAAAAAAAAAAAAAATAACTGTCAACAACAAATTAATTTTAGTATAAAAATGGAGGTGTGGCCAACACACGACTTTCTTTTACGAACAGAGAATTTTGATAAATTTTTTTTTTCTTAATTTTTTTTTTAAATTTTTAAATTTTTTAATTTTTTTTTTTAATTTTTTATTTTTTATTATTATTTGTTTTTAATTTTTGGAAACATTTTGTTTTGGGTAGTTTTTTTTAAACCTTATACTTTTTAAGATATTTGAAAAATAAATTTTCTGGGCCAAGGGAGTGGCCACTTCCGGTTAGCCGATTTGGAACAAAATTCACTGGGGCCTCCCAATTTATCAAAAAAGCTTAAATCTGAAGTTTCAGTTCGATTGGTTAAACCATCTGGGCTGTAGAGAGGACACAGACAGACTGACAGACTGACAGACTGACAGACTGACAGACTGACAGACTGACAGACTGACAGACAGACACCATTTCGAAACCCACTTTTTCGGACTCAGGGTACCTCAAAACATATAAATCTCTAAAAATCTCAAGGTCCAAAATTTTCATGATTACTATACTTTATTTTACTAGAGTAAAAGAAAGTAAAATGTTAGAATTTGTAGACATTTCCATTGTACAAACAACATTTTTAACACGGGGTTTAATAATTACTCAAACAGATAGTTTAAATTGTTATTAACAATTTTTTTGCCTAGGAAAGCAATATTGTCTACAACTAATTCATATTGTTTATAATTTGATAAGGATTTTCAATTTAAATCATATATAACTTTACCGTAGCACATGTATCTACCATCCTCTATACAGGGTGCCCTATTCAAAACGCGACCCTACGTTTTTTTAAAAACAGTAAGGCAAGCATTTTAATATTGTGGCTTTTAAGCTTCGTGGAAAATATGAAATTTAAATTACGTACAAAAATAAAAAACACTTTTATATTTCACACTTTATTTTTATTTGTAGATGCAGATTTGGAAAGCTACATTGCTTTTATTATCAATACTAATTAAATTTGTACTAACTATTCTTTTGAATTGTGCTTGAATTTAAATGGTTTTTCAGGTTAGAGAGATTTCTTAAAGTATTACAATATTCTGTGGGGGTAATTTAAAAAATCATAAAAAACGGGATGTTAATGTATATTTTGACCAAACCAACCATGGTTCTGTTTTGAACCAGTCCGCTATCTCTGTTTATTGTCTTATCTCTTGTATTCTTAAGCCGAATGGATTCTGCTGCGTCTAATTTTTTGTGATGTATTACACTTTTCATTAATATTAAACTGGAATTTCCAAAGCTATGGTTGTTTGTTACCATATGTTTTGCCATTACTGAATCATATATGTTTTTCTTTCTGGTGGCTCTCACATGTTCCGAAAATCTTGGTACAATGGTTCTTTTTGTTTGGCCGATGTACACGTTTTCGCAGTTTTCGCATTTTATTTGATTTATACCTGAGCTTTGATGTTATTTTATTTTATCTTTATATTTTTCTATGGACGCCTTCAATTACTTTACGAAAGGAGCTAAACCGATTCGAGACAAAAACAAAAATTGGCTTTACTGTTCGCCGATATAAAATGTTTAAGAAAGTGTAAAAAACGAAAGGTGATTCCAAAATTTATGAAGTTAACAAACGGTATAAAAAATCAACGTTCTAACAATGCGATTTACAAAGCCCAACAACACTGGCTGTCATCAGAAAACAGGGGACCTATTTCTGAATACGATACGAATTTGTATACGAAACGAAAATGCTATTCGATACGAAAATTAATTGGTATTTCTGAATACGAACGTACGACCTATTTTAATTTTTGTAGTGTAGGCAAAGGGAAATTTTGTTTTACGTGAAAAATCCTTAAAATGACAGTGTAAATCTGAAAATAAACGTAAATATGTCAAATTTTTGGCATCAATTTAGTTTTAATTGGGTACGTGAATAAATAAAAACGAATCCGCGCCATATTGGATAAATATTATTTTATATCAAAATAAAAAATTTTATTTAATAAAAGGAAATACAAATCTGTACCTAGAAAAATTCATAGCTACATATTTCGTGAAATTTTAGTTTTATTTATTTAATTTATTGTGATTGCGGCATTGAGGGACCCGGTAATTAGTCAACAAATTGGTATATACTCGTACATAAAATATGTGAAATTTTGTGGAATAAAAAATATTTTCAATTAAAAAAATTTGGCTTTTAGTTTTTTAAAAATTTGTATTTCTTTTAAAAATTAAAAAAAAATTCAAAATATAATTTTTTTGTGTACATCTTGCATTTTTTGCTTGTTTATTATTGGTGTCGTTAACTATTATGTCATCGAACCAAAATCCGTTCATGAACGAACAAAAATTGCTCGAATTCGTATTGTGAAATAAGGGAAGTTTTGTCACGAATCATGCTTACACGAATTCGTACAAGAAATAAACGTATTCGTATTCAAAAATACCAATGATACGAATTCGTAGATTTTTTGTTCGTATTCGTATTCAGAAATAGGGGCCCAGGTTTATTTAAACAAAAATTAACAGAATAGAAATAGAATTATATAATCTACACCCGATACTCGCAAAAGAAATCAATTGGATACAATTGGACACGCTCGGCCGCCGTCTACAAATAAAATTAACAACAAACTACGAACAAAATGTAGCAGACTACACAAAAAATTTAAAGATATAATACCGCCACAACCTCGAGATGCAGATTTCAAACCACCCGTAATAATACCAAACTTCGCACAAAACTGGGCATATTCAAACAATAACAAAAGGAGAAGAAGATTTACTAAACAAAGGATTATAATACGCAATAAAACCAAATAAGCCGTCAATAGAAGACTGACTATATTATGGCATAGAAACAGAAATCGAGAATATATCGCAGCAAAAACACAAAGATATTCGTAACGAAACCAGAAACATACTCTCTGGAAAGAACCGTGAAAAGATTACAAAAAACAGAATACAGCTGGGAATACTAAAAAATCTAAAAAATAGAAACCTCACCTATATAAAAGCAGACAAAACTAACTCAATTATAATAATGGATACAGAACACTATCAACAAAAAGTTGTAAAAATGTTAACAGAAGGGATAAATAGAAATCACAAAATCACCATTAACAAAATTAATCAATAAAGAAGCAGAGTCCATCAAAGAAGTCAGCGACCTATTGAACGAGAAATACCTCAACTTCAAACTTAAAATATCAAATCCGCATGTTCCAGTTCTATATGCATTACCCAAAACACATAAACCAGGACAAAAAATGCGGCCAATAGCTTCGAACATCAATTCACCAACATCAAAGATTGCAGTTTGGATAATAAATAAATTTAAACACATAAAACCACCTGACAGCTTTAAAGTAAAAAACACAATAGACCAGTTCAATAACATAAAAGCGGAAACCGTAAAAAGAGTCGAAGCCTTAGTATCGTTCGATGTCGTCTCCCTGTATCCTAGCATTCCAATATACAAAGCGATTGAGTATCTGTTTATTAAAAAGGAAACTGGCTGTTAAAAAGTAAAATTCCTGCAAACACCATCAAAGCGTACGTAATTGTCACAAAATTATGTATATAAGAAAGTTACATCCAGTTCAGAGGGAAATACTATAAACAAACTAATGGAGTAGCCCTGACAAATTCGGTATCCGGCTTCATCGCCAACTTGTACAAGTCAATTTTTGAAAAATAACTCAGCGGAACACCAACCTTTCCGAGAATATGGCACTGATATGTGGACGACGTCTTCGCAATAGTAAACAGGAGAAAAAATAAAACCAACACTCGAAATGATCAACGCTGTACATCCATCAATTAAATTTACAGTAGAAGGGGAACAGGAGAATAAGCGAAACTTCCTTGAAATAACTATTACCAATAGCGAGCACATTCTGAAATTCATTATAACTCGGTATAACTTATTGTGCTTAACTGATTGTGCTCATGCGCATTACTCGTGACGAAGAAAACCAAAACATCACAGTATCCATCTTTATTGAAATTTTGTCACGACGAAGTGAGAGCAATTTGTATTTTACTCTCAATCATTTGTGCCATGCCAAAAAAAATTTTGTTTCTTCAAAATCATTAGAGAATTAATAATAATTGTAACATAACAATAAACATAATTTATTGATAATGAAATGTTACTTTTGAATTATTTTAATTTAATAATGATTTTTGTAACAAGGCTTAACTTGTACATAATTTTTAATTGTAATTTCAGTTGGAGAATTTTATTTGTTGATATCGGTGGCAAAACGAGCGACATTCATATTATTAAAGGCTTAATACATTTCTGTCAGCTTACCATATTTGTCAGCAGCTTGAATTTAATTTATTTATACAAATAAAATAAAAAATCCTAAATAAAAACTACAAATATAAACGGGAGGACAAGTCTATATTTGGTTTGAATGAATATTTTATTAATCCAAAATGATACATGTAAATAGATTTCCATTTTATAAACAAAAACAGAGAAAATATAATTATTTGTTATGTTAGAAGTTGTAAGTATAATATACTAATTTTGTCCTGACGTCATGCCATTTTTTGTTCGTCGCGACGAATGGAGACTGGCCTTAAGGTTACAATATGTCATGTCCCTCATTTTCATTATTAATTTTTTCTAGCCTTTTAAGTATGGAAATCACCCCTATTTTGATCGTCGAGTATGCTATGTACTTCGTTTTCGTTTTTCATATTTTTAATATCAAATGAATAAACAAAAACGTAATACAGAGTCGTGTAGACTCGTCGATCATAATAGGGATGGTTATTAATTTGGAGGAGAAGATCAGTCGTAATTTCAGTTACGATCGTTCGAATTGCGCTTTCCAATGCACCCACATCTCGTGGATTATCAACGAATGCCCGATGTTTTAAATAGACCTACAGGAAAAAGTTACGAGGGTTTAAATCCGGTGAATATGATGTCCAATGGAAACCTCCATTAAAACGGTCAGGAAAGCAATTGGAGATGACTGCGGTATGTGGACGAGCACCACCTTGCTCGTTAATTTCATTTTTCCCATTCCAATTAGTGCTGGAACAAAGTGTCCATCAAGTAGCTCCAAATTATTTGCTAAAGTAACATTTCTGTTGGGAATCGCAAACGTTTTCCGGAACATCATCAGTGTTGAAGCAGGAATCTGAAAAGAAAGGAAATCACAAAGAATCATCCAAATAAATGACACCGAATTTTTGTACTTATCTGAACGCACAGCAGCTGATGAGCAACCCATTAACCTGTACGATGAGCAATCTTTATCGACGGCATAAATCTAAAAGCGTATATTTCAATTATTGTTAAATTCAATTAATTTAAATTGTACCTTACCTAAATTTTTATTTGTTTACACAATTATTTTGACGTTTTGCTGATACAATAATTATGAAACAAAAATTGTAATAGAAAGATAATCATAATTATGAACAAAGTTGTACTAAATTATTATGGCAAATAAGTAGTTAGAATGTCCACATGCAGATGGCATTAAACATAATATTTTTTTGTATAATTGTAATTTTCAGTCAATAATCTTTTACTAATTACTTCTGTACTGTGCATCAAACGAGTAACAATTAATAAAAACAATTAACCTAAAATTACAAAATAGTTATCAATATTGTTTGTTTGAAATAATAAAGTATATAGAATACCTACCTGAAGCTTACCACCATCCCAGTTATATTTTATTCACCTGGGATTACCATCAGCTGGTCCTTCGAGCCGGATCCGGTTTACTTATTGCCAAATTGGACCGCGTGGGAGATTGTACACCACATCATTGCCGCGTGGACGGCCATTTTGGAGAAGTTACTGGATGTTTATTGGAAACCAAAAACCTTGAGTATAATTTATTTACTTTATTAAAATAAAACCCAAGTAATTTATATTAAATAAACAATAATCTAATTTCAATAAAGAATTTGCAAATACGACTGCAATATATAAGAATATATAAATATAAAATTTGTAAACGCATAATTTTATTTACCGGGTGTTTCGTATTAACATTGTCGTGAAGTGAAATTAATTTGTGAAATTCGTGATAACCTAGAAACCTCATCACATTGACTCAAAGTGAATATGGACACTTTAATCAAGCGACGATCGGTCATTAAAGGCCAAATTACCAAATTAGTTACTTATGCGAAAGCATGCAAGGATACCACGCCCTTTGATGAGATGCAAATAAGGTTAGATAAAATGAAAGAGCATTATAATAGTTTTGTGAGCGTCGAGAATGAAATATTTTCCATCAATGCAGATGCCCAGTCGGACATTGAGGCGGTAGATGACAACTATTATTTATGCGTAGCCACTTTACAAAGATTGATGAGGACGAAGATTCAAACACCATCTAGTAGTATGAATGACACTACTCTAAATGCATCGTTTTCAAGCCCACCAGCAGATTTCAAGCTACCACGTTTGACGCTACCTACCTTTAGCGGCAAGGCTTGAGAATGGCAGTCATTTTATGATCTGTTTAAAAGTACCGTCCATGAGAACACAAACCTATCACCGGCGCAAAAATTCCAGTATTTGGTGGGGCAATTGCGAGGTCCGGCTGAAAAGTTAATACGACATTTCCGGGTGGATGATGCTAGCTAACATAGAGGCTTTCAAAAAATTAGTTAAACGCTACGATAGAAAACGCATAATAGTAAATGAATTCATCGAAACATATATGAAGCAGCCGCAAATTAATAAACCTTCAGTCGAAACAATTGGGCAAATGTACGACACATACGACGAAGTTATCCGCGGTCTAAAGGCGCTGGGATCAAGTGCTGAATCTAGAGACTGTTGGTTAGTGTACCTTGCAGAAAAGAAACTGGATGACATCACACTGCAACTATGGCGACAGGAGTCATCGGAACAAGAGTTTCCGACATTTGAAGACTTTCTTAAATTCCTGAGTAACCGAATGAATGCACTTGAAGGTCTTAAATATCAACCCAACAAATACCAAACCAGACCAAGCACACCTACACAAAATTTTCACGTTGAAGCGAAACCACTACCAAGCTGTTCACTGTGTACCAACCAACAACATCGGTTATGCGACTGCCCCAAATTCATCCATATGAAGTTAGAAGATCGCAGGTTATACCTGAATAATAGTGCTAGGTGCTTCAATTGTCTAGCAGAAGGGCATAGTGCATTTCAGTGTAGATCGAAAGGACGATGCCACCAATGTAAGAAAAGGCACCATTCACTTGTGCATGCTGACCAGATTTCACCAAGTGTTTCTTTCGAGCCGAAACCATCTACGAAGCCAGATACTACAACATTGTTGGCCGTGTGCAAGAGTCCTAATCACCCCGTTCAGAGCTTACATTCATCCCACCAAGGCATAGGTGCTGATGCACTACTACCAACCGCAAAAGTTGAAATACGCGACAGATATGGGAATTGGCAAATGTGTCGCGCTCTCCTGGACTCCGCTTCAACAAGATCATACATCACAGAGCACTGCGCAAATAGATTGAACGTTTTACGGTCAAATGCGAGATTCAACATCAACACTCTGAATGGCGGAAGAGCTGGCAGTTCGAGAGGTGTATCTTCACTTTTGTTGAGATCCAGAATCGACACCCAATTTAGCGTCGAACTCACAGCATACATAATACCAAAAATAACGTCGAACCTACCTTCTAAACCTGTAAACCGCGAGCAATTCACGTACCTAAACGAATTGTCATTAGCCGATCCCGAATTTGACTCGCCGGGTCCCATAGATCTTTTGATTGGGTGTGACAAATTCCTAATGCTTTTATCTGACGGTCAGATAAGAAAGGGCGCAGACCAGCCTGTTGCACAGAAAACCAATCTAGGGTGGATCGTAGGGGGAAATTATGAATCGAATGGCGTACCACACCAAACCATCACCTGTCTATCTGTTCAAGAAGAAATCAGCATCGACCAATCATTGAGGAGATTCTGGGAGACAGAAGAACTACCAGCTGTCGAGCAGTACACCGGAGAAGAAAAGCTATGCATGGAACACTTCGACAAACATTTGAAGATTGAAAGTTCAGGTAAATTCAGGATTCCACTGCCTTTCAAGCCCAATAAACCTGCATTGGGAAACTCACTACACCAAGCAGTCAAGCGATTCAACTCACTGGAACAAAAGCTGATGAAAAACCCCGAACTCCACCAAACCTACTCCAAGTTCATGGAAGAATATGAAGAGCTCGGTCACATGGAGCTGATACCACCAGATCAAATCGATCGACCACAAGAAAAAGTGTACTACCTTCCACACCATCCCGTAATCAAGGAAAGTAGTTCAACCACCAAACTACGTGTCGTATTCGACGCGTCAGCGAAGACCACTACGGGAGTATCGTTGAATGATTTGTTGATGGTCGGACCGACTGTTCAACAATCTCTCATAGAAATCTTAATAAGATTCAGAAAACATCGTTACATCATCACGGCAGACATTGAAAAAATGTTCCGTCAACTGTGGATCGAAAACCCGGACACAGATTACCAACGCATCATTTGGCGTACCTCACCAGATTTACCAGTGAGACACTACCGGCTTCTAACAAACACCTACGGTACGGCGTCAGCTTCGTTTCTCGCAACCCAAGCTCTCAATAAATTATCGCACCTACATATCGAAAGTCACCCGTTTGCAGCGAAAATATTGCAGAGAGATTTTTACATGGACGACCTTATGTCGGGAGCGAGTACTGTCGACGAAGCCAGAAGCATGCAAAGCGAGCTGATATCCCTTTTAAAACTAGGCGGGTATCACCTCCGCAAATGGGCAGCCAATAATGTAAAACTCTTGGAGAACATACCAGCAGATGACCGAGAAATTTCAATTCGCGAAATTACCGAAGGAACAAAGTTAATTTCTGTTCTTGGAATCAAATTTGACCCACAAACCGATTGTTTTTCGTTTAAGGTATCGCTGCCAATCACAACAGAATTCACCAAAAGAAATATGCTGTCCGAGGCATCACGAGTTTAAGACCCAATGGGCTGACTGTCACCCGTCACAATAGGAATAAAGATCCTATTTCAGAGTCTGTGGCTGCGAAAACTCGATTGGGATGACCTACTCCCTGCAGATGTCAAAGAACAATGGTCAAATGTCAGAAGCAAACTGAAACTATTAGAAGAAGTCAAATTATCGAGATGGCTAAATTCGGATGCAGCATTGCAGCTATGTGGATTTGCGGACGCGTCAAATACAGCGTACGCTGCCGTCATATATGCTCGCACCATAAGTTCGAATGGAGAAGTACAGACGAACATCATTTCCGCGAAAACCAAGGTCGCACCGATCAAGTATACTACTACAGCTAGATTGGAGTTGTGTGCAGCTCTGTTATTGACCCGGTTGCTCGGGCTAGTGATTAAGTCATTGGCACTTACAACAACTCCACAGATCTCATTATGGTCTGATTCGACTACCGTCCTTGCTTGGCTGGCAAATCCACCTAGGAAGGGAAATGTATTCGTGATCAACAGGGTTACCGAGATATTAAGTTCGACAAATGTTCAGCAGTGGTCATACGTCCCGTCGAAGCAAAACCCAGCAGATATAGCCTCACGTGGCATTCTTCCCAATGAACTTATCACAAACTTAATGTGGTGGCAAGGACCGGAATGGCTACGTTGCGAACCACTTCAACCTCCAGAACCACCGAAAGTACAAAAAAAGGAAAAGATTGTCGCACTAACCAATCTCGCTAGAGAAGAACCAGAGAGAGCAACAAGCAGTTCAATAATCGTTGCTGAAATCATCGAGAAGTTCTCAAGTATCACCAAGGCAATTCGAATTCTTGCTTGGCTCAAACGTGCAGGGTACAATTTTCGAAATTTCAAAACCCGAGTCATCGGCCGTATCACAGTAGCCGAATTGTACGAGTCGTATAAAACAATGTTTCGTGAAGCGCAACATACAAGTTTTGCAGAAGAGATAAACAGTTTACGTAACAATTCGCCCTTGAAGAAGTCTAATATTTCTATTCTATTCCCGTTCTTAGATAAAGCTGGCATTTTACGAGTTGGTGGTCGTCTGGAACACGCAAAGGAGCAATACGACCTCAAGCACCCGATTATTTTGTCAGGAAGTCACCCAATGGCACGGAAATTAGTACGAGAAACTCACGAGAACAATTTGCATGCCGGTCCGACATTATTGATGTCCATCATAAAACAACAATATACCATAATCCGCGGCAAGGATTTGGTTCGAAGCGTAATACATGACTGCATCA
Organism: Tipula vernalis; assembly: GCA_958295665.1. Lineage (NCBI taxonomy): Eukaryota > Metazoa > Arthropoda > Insecta > Diptera > Tipulidae > Tipula > Tipula vernalis. The sequence continues at coordinate 233,101,582 of OY282558.1, read as the reverse complement.
AATGTTTCCGACAGAAGAAAATAACCCAGGAGCAGCTCATGGGACAATTACCACCACCACGGGTTAACCTAATCCGTTCATTTTTGCAGACGAGCGTAGACTACGCTGGTCCATATGTGATTAAGAATAGTCGACAAAGGAAAGCAATCACCTATAAGGCATACCTGGTCATATTCACATGTATGGCCACCAAGGGCGTGCACCTTGAATTAGCATCAGATATGACAACTGAAACGTTCCTCGGAGCATTCAAACGATTCCAGAACCGTCGGGGAATTCCCACCGATATTTACAGTGACAATGGGACGAATTTCGTAGGCGCCGCAAACGATTTAAAACGTCTTCGTGAGCTGTTGTCTAAAGAGGAAACCCAAATTATTAACTGGGCCACATTGAACAACACAAAATGGCACTTCGTACCACCGGCAGCACCACATTTCAACGGGCTTTGTGAAGCCGCTGTTAAATCTGTAAAATTTCATTTGCGACGTGTGCTTGGTCAAACGATATTACGTTATGAGGAATTAAACATGCTTTTAATACAAATCGAGGGCCTCCTGAATTCCCGACCTTTATGTGAGTCACAAGAGGAACACATCCAAGCGCTAACACCGGCGCATTTCATCATCGGACAACCAATTACATTAATTCCAGAACCGGACATCACACACCTGAAAATAAACCGTCTATCCCGCTGGCAGATGACACAACAAATGTTCCAGCATTTCTCAAGAAGGTGGCAAGCAGAATATCTCACCAGTTTGAATCGCCTGTCAAAGTGGCGATTGAGGCATAACAACGTCAAAATCGGCGACTTGGTTATTTTAAAAGACGACAACATTCCACCAGGGCAATGGGCATTGGGACGAATTATCAATGTTCACCCAGGTAAAGATGGTTTTGTCCGTGTGGTCACGATTAAGACATCAAAGGCTATATACGAGCGACCCATCACAAAAATTTGCTCGCTTCCATCGATTGACTCATCCAATTCGTCAACGGGGGCGACATGTTGGGAATCGCAAACGTTTTCCGGAACATCATCAGTGTTGAAGCAGGAATCTGAAAAGAAAGGAAATCACAAAGAATCATCCAAATAAATGACACCGAATTTTTGTACTTATCTGAACGCACAGCAGCTGATGAGCAACCCATTAACCTGTACGATGAGCAATCTTTATCGACGGCATAAATCTAAAAGCGTATATTTCAATTATTGTTAAATTCAATTAATTTAAATTGTACCTTACCTAAATTTTTATTTGTTTACACAATTATTTTGACGTTTTGCTGATACAATAATTATGAAACAAAAATTGTAATAGAAAGATAATCATAATTATGAACAAAGTTGTACTAAATTATTATGGCAAATAAGTAGTTAGAATGTCCACATGCAGATGGCATTAAACATAATATTTTTTTGTATAATTGTAATTTTCAGTCAATAATCTTTTACTAATTACTTCTGTACTGTGCATCAAACGAGTAACAATTAATAAAAACAATTAACCTAAAATTACAAAATAGTTATCAATATTGTTTGTTTGAAATAATAAAGTATATAGAATACCTACCTGAAGCTTACCACCATCCCAGTTATATTTTATTCACCTGGGATTACCATTTCCTTGTACAACAAATATTACAATACCTTTTGTAATGGCGCAGCTAGTATACAGGTCGTTCCTTCAGACGAAATTCCGGCTAACACAGAATTAGAATAACCAAGCATTCAAGAATTTTGAGAAATATAAACGGCTACTCAGATACAATAGCAAGTTAGAAATTACGTGGAAAAGTTATGAACCTACTAAAAATAAATTTGGATATAAATAGAGGCGCGATGAGAAAAAAAGGGAAGTTGGTTCATGACTATGAAGTGATTCGGTCGATATTAATAAAGAAAAATTAGTGATGTCGGGACGATATTATATTCGTGGAAAAAGTTGATTGTAGACGGTCCTTTATTCAAACTCGAACAAGAAACTAGGGCATATTTGGCTAATACTCGTAGAATGGTGTGGTTGGAAGATTAAACGTTTCGTGGGGATTAGTGAAAAAAAGGAATATGTATATTTATATAAACTCCAATATCACGATTACGAAATAAATCCTACATGAAAAAAACGTTATACAATATACCAGTGCGGCCACTTATCAGGGGAAACGGGACATTGTTCACAGTAGCGACGTGTGATTAATATCTAGTTGTGCGGTAAATCCTTCCAAAAGTTCCACCTCAATAACGGCTGTAGAAAGTGAAAAAAAACCTACAAATCTTTAACAAAATAAAACTAGACTTTAATATTTGTACTCCAAAATACATACCCCAGTTTGTAAACGATAAATGAACTAGACATGTTAAACGAGATTTTGTAGTTCAATGTAAATTACTTGTTGTTTGTTGATGAATCTGAAACAAAAGAAATTTAATTAATTAATCGTAATTTTTGCAATTTTAAAATGACTTATCTGTTAAGATTATCAAATACCAAAGTTTCATTGTTCGATATCCCTAAAAAAGTTAGAAAATAATTAAAAAATGTAAACAAATCAAAGGATTAATTGTAAACATAATTAATCTACTACTAAATGCTAATTAAGTCAATAAGTTTGATTTTCGGACTTATATAGACTCAAAATATTAATAATTAGTTACTTACCAAGTTATACAATAAAATAATCCAAACTTATTTTTTTGCAATTGAAATCCTTTGATTTGCACCGTCACCATATTGTAAACGTATAATTCTTAAATGTCGCCAAAGTGTAAACGCATAATTCTCAATATCAAGTTAAATCGACCAAATACCATTTTTTTTGAAGTAACGAAAGGGAAGTACCAACATAATGGGAAAAAACAAAAAACCTTTTGCTCTAAAATCACGCCATACTCGAAAAGGTGGGTTTCGTTTCTTTTTTGTTCTTGATTATGATGTCGTTGGTGTTGAAACAGAACAGTACAAATAGAAGTTCACTAAAATAGAAGTTTAAAAAGGTTTACTTGTGTTGAGATTAATTAAATTGAATATAAAATTCCAAATTGTGAAAAGTAATCTTGTGTTAATCAAAATTATACAAAAAATAATAAATTGAGAAAGAATCAAATTATTCGTCTCTTGTGACTAGTGTTGGACATTTTTTATTGTTGTTCCACAAAAAATATTTTCATGTTCACATGGTGGTGAACAGACATACATATGTATAAAAAAAGAGAAATTTTGAGTTTGTTAATAATTTACTAATTTAAATAAAGTCTCCATGTTTTATTTTGTATTCGTGCTAAAATTAATAATCCGTATTTATAACATGAATACCGAGTGAACGAAAAATGTTAGTTATTAGTGGTTGTTCTGTGTAGGACAAGAGTTCCGGTTTAACGACAATATACAGTCAATAAACAAATTCCATTCAAACAATAATCTGGATTAGTGTTCCTGGAGCCCCAGAAGAAGCTAGGGATAAGTTCATTTTGTTCCGGAGCCCTAGAAGAGGTGAGGGGTCAACTAGATAGCTACCCAGTGATTAGAGCCCTAAGACGCTAAAACCATCATCCCGCAGCTATCCTCTCTCCAGGAGCCCTAAGAAGAGGCTAAGGAAATGGCGGTACCTGACGGAGCTTACTAAACGGTATAAACAACCGATCCAAAGTGGTGAAGAAATATACACCCGTATATAAATAATCTAGGTGAAGTAAATACACTATCGTATTTCCGTCCATAAACTAAATTAAATTAAATTGTTGTGATTGTCTTCTTGTTAATTTTTATAGATTGTGGTTTGTTTTCTAAGTTGTTGGCTCGTTATTGGCAGTGGTACAAAGGAGGATTATATATGTACATATATAGTTACTGATCAACTCACCATTATGTGTCCGTAAATTTGGGGACAACCTGTATGGTGGATGAGTATCTACGAGTTTGGGTCAGGCGGGCACGTGATAACAATTAATCAAATTGTACGTATGTTTTTCTTTTTAGTTTCGGTCTTGTGTTTGTTTTAATTTTAGGTATATCGCCCCGATGTACATCTGGGGATGGATTGGTAAAATATTTGGTCAAGTGTTTTCTCGCTCCGGGCTATACGTATCAAAACTGTATGTTGGCGATGTTGCGGAAATGACTCTGCATCCAGCTCGTGTCATCCAGAAAGCAACACAAAATGCTCGAATTAATGTAATGGTAATGATGTCCAACATTCGACTGCTAAATTATTATTAATTGATTTAACGAATAAAACAGACAATCGAGCCAAAATATGTATTTTTTTCAAATACTATACTTATTATTTAAATTTGACTACAAAATACATAAATCAGATTTAATTTATCAAATTAAAATAAAAGAGCAGTAGCAAAAAAATAAATTGGCATTTTTAATACATAATTCCATATTTTAATTGAAATTCACATAAATAATATTTTTTTAAATTTATTTCATTTACATGTATAATAAAAAAATAATATATTGCGGCAAAAATTCAAATTATGTTCCTTTGCTAATCAATAAAAAAAAAATATGATTGCATGCAAAAAAAAATTAAAATCAGTCAAATTCCGTAGGTACTTAAAAATTTGGGTCGAACAAAAGCACACAAAAACTCCAAATAAAAATAAACCAACTAAATACTCATATACAATATAAATTTCCTCTTCAAACTTTTCCAATTAACAAACCAAAAATAAAATTACGAAAACCATTTGTTTTTTAATTGGTTAATTGCTAAATTTCGTTTTTAATATCACAAAAGCTACTCTATGATAACGTACATATATTATCAAATTTTGAACGAGCTAAAATCAATTAAATTATATTTAAAGAATTTAATTAAAAAATAATTTGAAATGGCATTTCGCACTAATTTAAAAATTAAATAAATTTTTATTTTAAACAAATAAAAGTCTTCAACAAGTTTTATTAGTACGTTATTATTTTATTATATACGTACATACCTCTACATTGATATTGATTACGTGCTTGGTCCTGAAACAAAATGTAAATCAATTTGTTTGAATTACATATTTTTATAAAATATTATGCGGCCCTACCTCTACCATTAAAAAAATTGAGGTGTGGCCAACACACGACTTTCTTTTACGAACAGAGAATTTTGAGAAATTTTATTTTTTTCTTAATTTTTTTTTTTTAATTTTTTAAATTTTTTTTTTTAATTTTTATTTTTTATTTGTTTTTAATTTTTGGAAACATTTTGTTTTTGGTAGTTTTTTGTAAACCTTATACTTTTTAAGATATTTGCAAAATAAATTTTCTGGACCAAGGGAGTGGCCACTTCCGGTTACCCGATTTGGAGTAAAATTCACTGGGACCTCCCAGTTTATCAAAAAAGCTTAAATATAAAGTTTCAGTTCGATTGGTTAAACCATTTAGGCTGTAGAGAGGACACAGAGAGACTGACAGACTAACAGACAGACACCATTTCAAAACCCACTTTTTCGGACTCAGGGGACCTCAAAACAAATAAATCTCAAAAAATCTCAAGGTCCAAAATTTTCATGATTACTATACTTTATTTTACTAGAGTAAAAGAAAATAATAACAGGTTATTGTTTCAAAGTAGGTTAAAAAAAATATCCGATCCAATGATAATACTATCTAATATTATACATGTGAAGTCCTGATACATTTCTAGTACAGTAAATATTCGAAAAACGCAACTTTGAAAAATGCAACTTTTCGTATAAAGCAACCTTTGTGAACGCAACTCTTTTTAGTTTCATTTATTAAAATTTATTTGCAAAAGACAACTATTATAATATTGTTGTGTTTTCTGTGCCGAATTGTAAAATTTTATCGCGTATCAACATTTTTACGTCACCCTTTTATAATGAGCAAACCAAAACCAAACTTAACTCTTCGTAAAAAATGCTCTATTCTTGAGAAAATAGCAAAGGGAGAGAAAATCAAGGATTTGTGCAAGATCTATAGTATCAATAAAAGCTCTATCTGTAGAATAATGCAAAATAAGCAAAAAATTGAAGATTTTGCAGAAAATACGAAAATGAATCCAAAGAAAGTTAAGATAATTTCAAAAGCTGTTTTTCCAGAGGTTGAACGAGAGTTATGTACATGGTTTCTCAATGAAAGAATTAAACACAATGTTTTAAACAATGAAGCACTACAAATCAAGGCTAATCAAGGCATATTCACTCAAATTTATGCCTAGAAAAGTTTGAACCTAGTGTAGGTTGGGTTCAAAACTTTAGAAAACGATATTCCATTAGAACTTTAAAAATTTGGAGAACAACTATCTGCTGCTGAGTCACAAATACCTTTATTCATTAACGAATTTGTTGAAAAAATAAGAACAGAAAATTTGTTTAAAGAGCAGATTTATAACGCTGATGAAATCGGTTTAGTTTTCAAGAATTTAAACAGCAAAACATTAGTGGCACAACATGAAAGAAATGCTCCAGGACGAAAAATCTCTAAGGAAAGAATTACCGTTATGCCTTGTATTAATGCTAATGGCGAGCATAGATAAGAGTCGAAAAAACTGCCTATAAAAGGCAGTGCTACTACTAGATAACGCAACATGTCATTTGTCGGAACAAAAACTTATAACAGCTGATGGTGCTATTTATGTTATGTTTTTGCCGGGATGGGTATGTAATCTCGCATTTCAAAATCTCGCCTTACAATACCTCGCATTTCAAAATCTCGCATTTGAAAATCTCGCATTTCAAAACCACGCATTTCAAAATCCCGCATTACAAAATCTCGCATTTCCCGTACATTTATGTAATCGCGCGCGCGATTACATAAATGTACGGGAAATTGTAATGCGAGTTTAACTGTATGGGAAATTTTAATGGGAAATTTAAGATTAAGCAGGCTGATAAACAATAAATAAATAAATACGCTGTCAACATACGCAATTAAAAATCTCAGAAAAAAATAATAATAACATTTAATCTTTGAACTTATAACAACTCAAACATAATATTAAATATATATTAGCAGCTAACAAAATGTGAATATCTCTTTTTTTTCCAAAATATACCACCATAAATATATTACATATAATATGTATACACAGATTATTACTATGAATATTGCCATTACCACCGCCAACAAAGGAGGAAAAAAATTATTTGTCGATGGATATTGCTACCATTTTAGCAGAAAAACCGCAAAAACCTACACTTGGGTTTGCAGCAAGCAAACAAGTAATTTTTGCAAAGGACGGGCGTTAACTCGTGCTCAAGGAGAAGAACACGAAATTTTAAAATATACCACACGAAAAGATTATTGCACAAGAAAATTCAGATGGCAAACATTATGCTAAGAATACAGATGCATTACCATCTAATATATTGAGAGATTCTGTTGTAAATACACCAAGCCACTCACGTGTTTACCTGCCAACTGTTGGGATAGTTTTATAAATAAATTATTTTGAAATAGATTATTTTTAATTAAATTGTTTTGAATTAAATTATTTTATAATTTCCTGAATAGTATTTTTAAAAAAACAACAAGTTTTTTCCTCAAGTTCAGCCTTGTTGTTTGAACTTTTCTGCTTGATTTTGTATTGCGAGATTTTGGAAATGCGAGTTTTTAAAAATGTGAGATTTTGTAACGCGAGATTTTGCAAATGCGAGATTTGGAAATGCGAGATTTTTAATTTTCCAAATGCGAGATTTTGTAATGCGAGATTTTATAATGCGGGATTTCGTATCGCTCCCGTTTTTGCCAAGTAACACTACTTCTATTCTTCAGCCATTGGGCCAAAATATCATTAAGTCTATGAAACTGGCATATAGAAAAAATTAATGTGTAATTTATTAGCAATGTCTGGTGATTCTACAAGTGATAAACTTAAACAAGGTTCTTTAAAATTCGTTGTATTTATGATAACAACTGCTTGGGATGAAGTAAAACCTTCTGTTATTGTACACGGATTTAAAAAATTATTTGCTTCCAACAATGAAATTTATGATGAGAGCCTAGAACTTTATGAAGAGGAAGATAATATACCACATGCACAACTTTATCGTCGACTTTTACCGCAAGAAAATTTAACTGATGATAAAATTTTGGATTGGGCTGATGGATCCAATGAAACTATTGGAACAATGGTTGATGTCAATGATGATAATATTTCAGAAGTAAATGGTCAATATTCGGATTCAATTGAAGAAAGTTCTCATGACATCGACGAAGTAATAAAGGCTTTCAATATAGGGGTGGATTATGCTGAAACAAACTTGGATTTAAATGAAATTATTTTTTTACGAAAAATAAGAGAAAAGGTGGTCCTGAGGAAAAATTCTTTACAATAATATTTTTAAATCAAATTATTTAACAATAATTTATATATGTTTACTTTTTAACTGTACATTGTTATTTTCTTTTATATTAGTTATTTGGTTTTGTTATCTATAATGTTTTATCTGAATAAAAATAAAGCAATTAAAGTAATATTAATATAGCAAATTTCATACGTAAATTATTCGAATTCATTCTAAACAAGTTAGATGCCAATTCCGAACTGACTGTTAGCGATGTATGGAAGAGTTACACGATGATAAAATGCATTTCATTCATTGCGCATTCTATTAAAGAATTGAAACCATCAACTCTAAATGGCTGTTGGAAGAAATCGTGGCCTGACGTTGTGGTTTCAAATCAGATTCATGTCTCGAATAACGCGGTTTCGTTTTACGCGCTAGTTTTGAAGAGCCAATATACCGTGTTAATCAAGGATTACCTGTATTAACATATTAACTACAAATATTAAGTATTGTGAATCCCTATAAATATCGAAATGTGTTAATATAAAATTAACAACCATAATTTGAAAAACGCAACTTTTATTTGGAAAAGGCAACTTTAATAAAAAAATGGAGGTGTGGCCAACACACGACTTTCTTTTACGAACAGAGAATTTTGAGAAATTTTATTTTTTTTTTTTAAATTTTTTATTTTTATTTGTTTTTAATTTTTGGAAACATTTTGTATTTAGTAATTTTTTGTAAACCTTACACTTTTTAAGATATTTGCAAAATAAATTTTCTGGACCAAGGGAGTGGCCACTTCCGGTTAGCCGATTTGGAGTAAAATTCACTGGGACCTCCCAATTTATCAAAAAAGCTTAAATCTGAAGTTTCAGTTCGATTGGTTAAACCATCTGGGCTGTAGAGAGGACACAGACAGACTGACAGACAGACAGACAGACACCATTTCGAAACCCACTTTTTCGGACTCGGGGGACCTCAAAACAAATAAATCTCTAAAAATCTCAAGGTCCAAAATTTTCATGATTACTATACTTTATTTTACTAGAGTAAAAGAAAGTAAAATAGATTCATCAAAGTTGCGTTTTTCGAATATTTACTGTATAATGTATTTTGAGACCATAGTATTTAAATCACTGTATTTCTTTATATTAAATAGGAAGTTATGAATTAAAGGCTATACGAGGAAAATCTGGTTTCGTTTTCGTTTCTATATCTACACCACTTTCTGTGCATTTATCCACAACAATTGTAGATTTACAAATTTTTATTTTTTAATAATATCCTTTAAATTTATTTCCTTATAGAGTTTATGAATACATTTAATTTCTGAGTTTTTCACCACATCATTAAAGTCATTGAACTTCATATTTTCAACATCAAACGGCTTTGGATTTCTTGTAGAATTTCTAAGCAATGTTGGGTATTCATTGTAAGACCAAACTGTTTGGTTTTTACTTTCTTTTACTTTAGTAAAATAAAGTTTAGTAATCATGAAAATTTTGGACCTCGAGATTTTTAGAGATTTATTTGTTTTGAGGTCCCCTGAGTCCGAAAAAGTGGGTTTCGAAATGGTGTCTGTCTGTCTGTCTGTCAGTCTGTCTGTGTCCTCTCTACAGCCCAGATGGTTTAACCAATCGAACTGAAACCTCAGATTTAAGCTTTTTTGACAAATTGGGAGGTCTCAGTGAATTTTACTCCAAATCGGCTAACGGGAAGTGGCCACTCCCTTGGTCCAGAAACTTTATTTTGCAAATATCTTAATAAGTTCAAGGTTTACAAAAAACTACTAAACACAAAATGTTTCCAAAAATTAAAAACAAATAAAAATAAAAATTAAAAAATTAAAAATTAATAAAATAAAAAGTAAAAATTTAAAAATTAAAAAAAAAAAAAAATTAAAAAAAAAAAATTATAAAAAAAAATAAAATTTCTTAAAATTCTCTGTTCGTAAAAGAAAGTCGTGTGTTGGCCACACCTCGATTTTTTAGATGGTTTTCAATAACAGCATGAATTAAATCAACAGGCATATACGTATGTCCGGTAATTAGAAATGTTAACGTGATTTCCTTAACGTGTTTAGCCATTGATATAAAGTGTTTTATCATTCCGATGGTGCAGCGATTTTTATTTTGGCCTGCACAATTATCACAATAAAGCGATATTGGCACGGATTGGTTTTAGCTGTCTCACTTGACAGGCGACGGTGGCAAATTTTGGAAAAGGAAGATTTAATGTTTATTTAATTAAATAAACAGCGATTTTTAGTTAATAATATTTCCACACCAGGAAATAAATGGCGCCACTTTGACTGAGACAGCTAAAACCAATGCTAGCCGCGATATTTTATTACCCGTTTGCCGATTATCAATTAAATTAAAAAATTTAAAGAGTTTGCTACACACAAAAAAATAAATGGTTACCACAACACCGAATCGGTCTTACATAGTGTCCCACCGATTGGACATTTATAATTTGAATCCAATCGAATATGAATGATATAAAATACATCTGGATAAAAACTTTTACACCGCATAAAAACCAAACAGGAACATTCTTGTTTAGGAAAACACCGAAAGGTGTATTTTATTAAATCCAAAAGAAAGAGTTTTTCTAAAAATTTATCTTTTCGGATAATAAAAAATGTTTATCCGTTGATGCGTGCTTACTTTTATGAAACTATGTATATTCGGTTGGACAAAAATAAAATAATTTTCGGATAAAAAAAAATGAACACCGCATATTTTTTTGAGTGTACATATTTCGTTTGCTGCGCGTTTCCCTTAATTCTCATTCCATAAATAGCAGTGACTTTTTCTTGTGGTTGATTCGTATACCGTAAAGTTATATACTGTAAACTTTCGATAGTATCCTAACAGCATACTGTATCCTTTAGGCACCTTAAGTACCTTTTGTAAATCAAAGGAAGAGACTAAAAAGGATGGATCTGCTTTAGCTTCTGAGAGCTCATTTAAAAATTCTTGCTTTAACTCGTTCTTGAGTTTTTTTTTTTTGTTTTTTTTGTTTTTTTTTTATTATTTTTTTATTTTTTGTACAAGAAATTTACAATATTGAAAACATTCATTTAAATATTTAATAATAAGTTTAATATGGGCAACGTGTATATCGATAAGCTTCGCCTGTTCGGCTGTTTTATGGAGTGTGTATCGATAAGCCTAATCCTAATTCAGTTTGTTTCTGAGAAATCATATACGATTAATCATTTCGTATCCCGACATTTTGGTCCTTCGAGCCGGTTTTTGGCACCATCCTCAACTGATTTCACCACATCAACTATTGGAATTCAGCAAATTCAGGAATATTTCAAGATTGCAGTTCATGCTTGACCAGATAAATAGTCAATTTATATTACTTAGTTCAAATCGCCACTCGCTTAATTACTTGCCGTGGTCGCATGAATTTATGCTCATATTGTGGAGTTTAAACGTATTAATTAATAATTATTCAGAGCTCTCGCCTGTGAATTGCTAACTGTGTCCTTTAAGTTAGTCACGATAAAATCGCCATTTTAATAGTCCACGTGGTTACCTATATCAACTTAAACAAGATAATAGGATTTATGCAGTAAATTTGTGTTTGTACCATAAATTAAATTCGGTGTAAAGGTTCGCCCTTATGAGTGATATAAGTGCATTAAAACGGCAAAAGGCTGCCAACAAACGTTTGTGTTGAATTCGTTTAAAATTCAACCAAGTGATCTATCATTAGAAGAATGCAAAGCGAAATTACTTCGAGTAGAGACTAGCATGGACCGTTAACGCTACACACGCTGGAGTCGCAGTCAGACTACCCAAATTAAATATACCACTGAGTATACGTTGAGTACACTGAGTGGCAATCGTTTCAGGATCCCTATATTTCTACAATCCACGATTCAAACGCTCTTACGCCTGTTCAGAAATTTCAGTATCTGGAAGGGCTTCTTCGTGGTGAAGCTGCTAGTTTGCTACGCTACTTCAGCATTACCGAATGCAACTACATTGAAGCTGGCAAAAACTGCAACTACGATCTGATAGGAAAAAATACACCATTAACACATTCATTAAATCATTTATAGATCAACCAGCCATTAATTCAGCAAATCACTCCAATGTAAAGTAGTTACTCGATACATCGGATGAAGTGCTTAGAGGATTAAAGGCAATGGGCCAGATGGAAATGCTAGAGATCCTTGGCTTATTTATATTTTATAGACGAAGTTAGATAATGAGTCAAGAAATCAACGGGCAACAATCACGGCAGAAAATCAGGTACCTACGACTCAAGAGTTATTTGAGTTCTTGTTGCGAAGAAGCGATGCCTTAGCGTCCAGTCACATTTCAGTCAAACAACCGCATGTAACCAAACAGTTACCAATCAAAGGTCATGTTGTCACCGATAGGCCAAATTGTCCGATGTGTCAGTCAACAGATCACCATTTACCAATGCTCGCAATTCAATGAATTAAACGTAATAAATCGACGTGAATGGACTAAACAGAGCAAAAGATGCTCCAACTGTTTGGGCGAACGACATCCTGTCTTCAAATGTTTATCAAAACGGTGATGTACAGTTTGTAAAGCAAGACATCATACGCTTTTACATGAAGATCAAATCGATGCCACAAACAAAATAAGTATGCAAGATCAAAAAACCCCTGTTGGGGAGAATTAGAATAGTGTTAACTCTGTAAACTTAAACATCCACGATTGCCTTTCAAATAAAAACAAATTGTGTTATGAATCAAGTTGTGTTTTTTATTTTTTAAAAATCGAACCCAACTCTGTCCTAAACAGTTCGTTGCTAACCGTATTACCGCAACAAATAAGGATCAACGGATGTTTGTTGTTGTTGATTTCAACCCGGTAGATATTATTTCAAGAGGTGTTATGCCTAATAAGTTAATATCATCATCCATTTGGTGGAATGGCCCAAGTTATTTAAAAAAAAGGGTAAAATTAAGAAGGGGAAAGAGAACAAAAAAGTCACGTAAAAACAGAATAAAATATTTTTCAGTTTGTTAAAAATCTTCGAACCATACATATGTGTATGTGTCAGATAACATAATACTGTCCAAATAAAATAAAAATCATTAAATTAACCTTCGTAACGTTGTTTTTATTCTTCGAAATCTACTTTCTATCTATATACATATCAAGTCAACCAGTTAAATACTTCTAAAATATAATAATTGTTTAAAATAAATTCGTACAATAAGATAAGGTAATTAGATTTAACGGTTATTGGTTGTAAGAATATTTAATGTTTAATTATTATGAATTTTGTAAATAAACAAACACTTATAATATTGTATTAATATATAGGTACATAGTACATACACACTTGTTCAGTACCACATAAATTTATTATGCTTGTAAACTTTAAATATGTTTTAATGTGCGTAGATATCAGCAAAAGGCAAGGTTAAACACAACAACATACACAGTAAATCAGATGTATATCGTCCAAAATTAATAGCATTGTTAATCAAGCAGCATAATTATAATGTAAGCGATAACAATAATAATAATTATAATTATTATTGCGGATAATAATAACAAATTGAAAATGGTGACACCAGAAAACCGTTCATGTATATACATATTTGGCATGTTTCGTGATACAATTGGCAAGTTAACGTCGTCTTTAATTAAATTTTGATTTAAATAATAATTACAAAAATCCACGGATTTGCATAATTTATATGAATTTTTATACAATTTATTTCGGGCATAATTTCATTTGACTGTTGGTTTTCGGTTGGATTAACAATGATAATATTTTTATCAAAAAATGTTTATGTATTTATTAATTATTTATAAACATGTACGAGTATACACATAATCAAAAATTAATAACAATTTTCTCTGCATATTTAAATTTTAGTAATAATATTATGCTTAATTACATACACAAACACATATGTAAGCAGTACACAATATTATACACGAACGAATTGAAAAGAATATTATTCAATCAATTTACATTTTATTGTTATTTTATGTCCAAGTTATATTATTATTCCAAAACAACATAATAACATAAAATGTTATGTTAATATTATATGCACGAGTACGTACTCTTATAACAAAATATACAATTTGTGTTGATTTTCCGTAATATTTGTTGTTGGTGTTTTGGTGGTGTGGCTATGTTTATTTAATTTTCAAATCGAACATTTTAATTGGTAAAATGGAATTTGGAATATACATAAAAATAACAAAATAAAATTTTTGCAGAAATAGTTTGTTTTAAAATTTACATTCTCGTTTATTGTTTTATTTAATTAGTTAATGTGTCACTAAATAAATATTGTATTAATTAAAGTATATTGGAAATTTATGTAATATGAATCCGGTTTTTCACATATATATTTATTGTATTTTATTTATGTTTAGTTGTATGACCAGATAGACATTACAGATTTAAAATAATTTTGGTGACCTATCAGAGAGCAGTACGATTTTAAACATTTGGTAATGTCCGAATCACGTTATTCTAGTGTTAAAGCTCTAGCTATTAATTTAAGTAACCTGAAAATGTAGTAACTTTATTATCGACTTTACAGTTTTTGGGCGGCTGAATATTTGAATCACCAGGCAATAAGTAATTTAATGTTCAATTTTTCTTAAAAATTTTTCCTATCGATATTTAAAGGAAAATTCTCGAATTTCTCGCATCACGACTGTCACAGGTTAATTATACGACACTCTTCTATATTTAATTTGCTCTATGAATATTTTTGGATTAAATTCACATTTTCATTATTCTACTTGATTGTTTAAAGCTTTCTATTCATTCAACTTCACTTGAAGTGGCATTCTATTATGATTTTTATTCCATCCTTTGCTTCTAGCTTTCTAATGGAAAAAATGTATTTATTTTATTTCCTTTTATTAATACATTAGCATAAGACTCCCGGATGACGCCGGGCCCTCCGTACGCCCTTTATGTATAACAAAACCGATGGAAAGGAAAGGTATGTTAGCAGCAAAGAATCAACCCGGTTCCAGACACCTAATTAGTGGATAATTAGTAAATTTGTTAATAATATATTTTTAGTAAATTATTTAGTACAAGGCAATACAAATTATAGTTCATCTACTACTCAAAATCCTGTAAAGTTGTTTCGGGTTCTTCAAGAATTTCCTAAATTTGATATATCCATTAATCCTTCATAATAACTATTCTAAAATTAATTAAGTATAAATTACATCTCTGAAATAAATTATAAATAATCTTTATGACTACAAATAAATTACTATTAATAGTTTGACAATAATTAAACCAACCACTACCCGCCCATCGTGCTGTCACCTCAGCCAATACCATCTTGGTCGAGTTTCTCAGGTGTTTTCTAAACTAAAACCGCTTGACTCATACCACTACTTGACTCATACGAAAATTGCGAAATATGAAGTCACTTTAAATTACTATAATAAATTCTACCCCAGCAAGTTATTCCATAGCTAAGTCAAGATTGAACTAATGAATAATACAAATTCTTAAGCATCAACTGTGTACAAAACTACAAAGTGGCTTAGCCTTTGGTAAGCAATAAATAGTTTTGCAAAACATTGATATGATCTTTGAAATTTAAATTAATGTCCAATGTCACTCCTAAATATTTAAAATCAATTTTTATGCATGATTTAGAACAATTATTGTCAGTGAAGCTAATATTAGAATTATCTTGACATGTTGCTGTATGTGAGTATGTACAGTTATTATTACTTCTGAGGTGTAAGTTATTTGATATTTGGAACTGTTTGATTTTGGATTTATTACTCATAATCATAAATTAACGGTCGAATCAATCTCTCAATATTTTCAAATCATGAGCAATTTGAGAAATTATATTTAAATGATCTCTTCCACTGTAAACCAGAGCCAAATCATCTGCAAACGCAATCTTATTGGCATAGAGGTTAAGTTGAAGAAGTGAATTACTATAAATAACTAACCAATGGCCCCAGCAGCGAACCTTGAGGCACCCCACATTTAAAAGATTCGCTACTACTATAAATTTCATTTATTTTGCATACTTGTGTTCTATCTTCTAAGTATAGGCGAAACCAATTGTTAGCTGTACCCCGAATCCCAATGTTTAACAATTTATCAATCAACAACTTGTGGTCAACAGGCAATTAATGACACGGCCTGCGCTTACATTTACAAAGTATTGATTAAATTGATTTGCAATTAGACAAGTATCCCTATACTATTTATTTTGTTCGAATTGCGACGCGATCCAAGTAAATCGTTAATCAATTTCCACTGCTTTTTTTGGTCACGACCAACAGACTCAAATTTTTGATTATTATATGGAAACAATAGTTGTCTCACAAACTAATTTAGTTTGTTTTGTCAGAGATTTTACTTTGTATTTGAATTTAATGTTATTCAGATATTTCATACAAATTCCCACTAATGCATTTTTCCGGCGAATTCTCCCAATTATATACTCTGGTTTATCCAGGGTTTCAATTTATGTAACCTACCACATTTTAAAACAACGGTGGAGCATTTTGAAATATGGTTAGTTAGAGTTGCCAAAAAATAATCAAATGACCTAGAAGGATCATTTCCCGCAAAAACATCCACCCATGTTTCGATTTCCAAACACCATTCTAATTTCTCAAAATTAATCAATTTTTGTTGCATGTTTATTTCAGGAAGAGATTCACCATTGAAATTAAACTTTACGGATGTCATATATTGGTCCCATAAATCAAAGTTAAAGGTTTCTACTGTATAATTGGTATTATATCCGATTTTACTCTGGCTTGTGACTCTTGTAGGCTCGTTGATTAATGATTCCAATCCACAAGAATACATCATTGAAATATATTCGGATACGCCAAGCTGATCTCTGTTTAATATGTTAATGCTCATATCGCCAAGCACTATTAAATTTTTTGATTTTATTTGTTTGAGGTAAATTTCAAATTCACGATTTAAAACCTCCACAGCACAAGACTGCAGCCGATAAACACAGACGACTATGAACGAATATTCACCAACAGTAAAATTTATTTTAAGTATTTCAGCTGCTAGTAAGTGAGTACTTGAGGAAGTACACCGAATGGAACTACTTACATAAGCAAGCACTCCACCAGATCCATATTCACTATTACAGCAGTCCAATAAATTAAATCAATCCAATTTATAAAAATTTTCATTATATTAGTTTAACTTCATTATTTTGCAAACTAAAAGATAAATCTAAATTATTATTTTGATCTTGAAAAGATGAGTTAGATAAATGTACGCTCATAAAGTGTTACAAAAAAGACAAAATAAAAATTGGTTTATACTTAACTGAAATCTTTTCAAGATCACTTATACAAGTAATCCTTAAAATTTCATCACCTTCAGCTCGCCTCAAACCGATATTCCCATTGCGAGTCCAGATACATTTAAAGCTTAGTAACTGCTTAAGGTTTTTGGCATCGTGAAATAAATAAATTCTTAAACATTCATTGATGTAAATTCTGCTTCCCATTCGGCTTTTGATATGTCAAATTTCTGCTTTGTTTTCGTTCGTATATTATCATGCAAGAAACCCGGTAAAAATATAAGAAAGCTCTTATCGGGCAAGTAGCTTACTTGCTGCCAACTCTCTCAAAACTGTTCGAAAAAGTGATGAGAAAAACATTATACCGAATCTTCGGTTTCAACATGTAGAACAAGTTTATTAAGTCATATCTGAAATCTGGTACTCCGTTGAATAAAAAAGTACTCTTCAGCTGTTTTTTACACATCCTCTAACTTTCGATAAAGTTTGGTATATAAAGGTTTTATATACAGGGTGTCCCACAGGTACGAGTCCAAACGAGTAGGGCGTGTAGCTGGATCAATATCATGAAAAAAACTCCACTACGCATATGCCCGGAAATGAACCGTTATCCACTTCAATTGCATTTCAAAATTTTTAGGTTAGCACACTACCTTGAATGCTGTAAATGCCAATAACTCTTCTAAAAATTAAGATAACTCAATTGTTTTTCTATAATTTTAAACGCAGAGTGCTTCTTTCTTCTCTGGAAGTAGGAATATCATGCATCATATTTTCCATAAAGAAATCATTGGTGGAATTAAAAAAATTGTGCGAGAAATAATAAAAAAATTCATTAAACTCATTTTATCTCGAAAAACTCACTTAATAATTTTTGTTTTTTATTTCAAATTTAAATTTAATAGACTATTTAATACAAAATTGCTTCATCGTTTTTTACCTAATCTTGTATAGTTTTTGAGATATTAACATTTCAATGTAGTACTTAATAATTTATTGTATGAATTTCTAAGTTTTCAACTTCACAAAAAACTTTCAAAATGATTTCCATTTTGTAACAAGCATAGTTGCAGTCGTCTTTTAATGGCAGCAGCCATGTTGAAATTTCCTAAATTTTCATTGATTTTGTTGCCGGCATTATTGAATCTATCAACCAACTGCTCCCCAGTCTGAATGTTGGTTTTGGTTTTGTAGAAATATCCCCATACATAAAAGTCTAATGGTGTTAAATCTGGAGATCTATCCGGCCAAGCTATAGGTCCGCTGCGACCAATCCATCGCCTTGGATAATTTATATCAAACCAATTTCGAACTTGTCTTCCATGGTGTGCAGGAGCTCCATCTTGTTGATACAAGAAACTATTTCTCATCATGAGTGGAATTGAATCTAGCACAGTGGGAGCTGTTTGATTCAAAAATTCAAGATAGTTTTGTGAGTCCAATCTTTCAGGTAGTAAAATTGGCCCGATAAAATTATTTCCAATTATACCACACCATACAAATACACTAAAACGTCTTTGAAATGATGATTCTCGCTTAATGTGTGGGTTTTCTGATTGCCACTCATGAAGATTGTGGAAATTTGTTACTCCATCCCTCGTAAATGTCGATTCGTCTGTCCATAAAATGGATGACAAATATGAAGGATTATGTTTCTCGTTGTTTAACAATAAACGACAGAAATTTGTTCTGTTTGGTAAATCAACTGGTAATAATTCTTGCACTGGAGTGTAGTGGAATGGGTGTAGATGATTTCTTCGAAGTACCCTCCAGACTTTATTTTTGCTAATACCAAGTTGTATCGAAAGACGTCTCGTGCTAATGGTGGGATCTCTTTGTACTGAATTCAAAACTTGTTCGTCGGTATTGACTTCGTATTGATTGAACTCGTTAAACATTTTCGTATTCATAGCGGACCAATGTTCCTCGTTCTCGTAATTGTCTGTGAACTGTTTCAAATATTCTATGATTTGGCACCGGCCTACCTGGATAACGCTTTGCGTATTTACGTTCTGCAGCTCGTCCATTTTTGTTACATAAACCATAAATAAAATGGATGTCGGCGAGTTCTTCGAATGTATAGCGTGGCATTTTACTATTTCTGATTACAAACGCGCAAAAAATTATTTTCAAAAGATTAACAACGATTTTAGCTATACGTTTACTAACGATTAAAAAGATTTGACAAATGCAACATATGGACGTGCATACTAAATTGTTGTTTTTGTTTAAAACGATTTCTCCATACATTTCTCGAGCTCTGCAAGCTGACCAGTTCGATGTGAAGCTAAATAATATCATAATATGTATGTATACCAATATCAGATAACACCAATCATATCAAATAACACCAAACGCCAACAAATCAAATGAAAATGTGGTAAACTCAACTGGTTAACCAGAAAATATTCCAAATTAAGCCTAGACTCTAAGATCTAGTTGTATTAATCGGTGCTTCAACCTACTAGAATTCGATAGTTTGTCCACAATTATTAAATACTATATTTTTGATTTTCTTCAAAATAGTTGTTGAAATTTCAATTTAATTAATGAAAATGGGACATTGCGGAGTACTAGGTAACATTTAAAGAAGAAACTACTACTTAACATTTGAGAAATGAATGATTTAAGCCTCTATTCCATGAGAAAATTTGGCTCACAGTAACAAAAAAAGACGAAAAGAGAAAAGTAATCTGATGTTTCATATAAGAGACAAGGACAATATTCTAGCAACATTTTTCTTTCTAGCAACATTTTTCTTTGTAGCAACATTTTTTTGGTAGAAAATAGAAAAAAAGTTGTCTTTGTCATTTACAGGGTGGCTGAGACCAAGTGTTACCAAATGAAAACGCTGTAATTTTTTTAATTTTGATTATTTTTTATTGAAATTTCGTGGAATATGTTGAAAACATATTACATTTTATGAAAAACATGTTGCTGCTCGATATGACCTCCTTTGACTTTGATTATTTGATTCAGTCTTCCATAGAAAGCATTGCATGCTGACCGAACGTGGGCTTGCGGAATTTTATTCCATTCTCGAACAAGAGCTGACTTCAATGCATCAACACTTTCGTATTTTTTAGTGGACACCTTACTCTCCAAAATGGACCATATGGAGAAATCCATGGGATTCAAGTCTGGTGAATATTGTGGCCATTCTTTCGACGAAATCAGCCGCGGAACGCAATTTTGTAAAAATTGCTGTGTCGCTCGAGCTTTGTGTGATGGTGCCGAGTTCTGTTGGAATGTCCAACGGTTCG
Organism: Tipula vernalis; assembly: GCA_958295665.1. Classification (NCBI taxonomy): domain Eukaryota; kingdom Metazoa; phylum Arthropoda; class Insecta; order Diptera; family Tipulidae; genus Tipula; species Tipula vernalis. The sequence continues at coordinate 233,080,761 of OY282558.1, read as the reverse complement.
TACCAAAGTGTTTACGTGCCCAAGGTAGCAAAGCATCGTTTAGGATCTTTTGGCGGTACATCTCTTGGTTTACCTTGACTCCATGTTCGATGAAAACCAGAGGAGTGCGTCCATCTGCAGTAACTGCTGCCCAAACCATAACATAAGCTAGTGATTGCTTGCGCATGGCAACTCTTGTGTCCAAATTATCGTTGGACTTGTCCTCTAACCAAACACGATCATTTTGTTTATTCACATGCTGTTGAATGGTGAAAATTTTCTCATCAGAAAAGACAATTTTTGGAATCTCATCACGTTCGGCCAAGGCCTTCAATGCTCGTGTTCTTTCAAGCCTAACTTTTTTTTGTGCCTCCGTAAGATCTTGAACTTTTTGTATCTTGTAGGACTTCAAGTGTAGTTCATTTTTCAATATGGTTTGAATGCTGTATCGTGAAACATGTAGACGTGCGGCTAATTGATTGGCACTTTGACGAGGATTTCGTTGGATTCGTTTCTTCACCTTTCGTATCATTTCTTTTGATGTTGCTGTCTTTCTAGGACCGCCTCTGTTGCGTTTAGCGATGCTACCAGTTTCGTTGTATCGAGTTATGGTTCGATACACAAACATTTTATTCACATTCAAATGCTGGAGCTGACGAACTATTGCTGTTTGTGAATTTCCACCCAAATACAGTGCAATTACACTATTACGTTTGAATTCCATTACGATTTTTTTATTAAGATATTAATTTAGAACAATTATTTATTGACCACATATAAACAACTAACCAAACTTCAATCTGTCAAAAAATTAATGCGCGAAAATGACAACTACACAAATGACAGCAGAGTGAAGTTAGTAACATTTGGTCTCAGCCACCCTGTATATAGAGCATCAGATTAGTAGTCTCTTTTCGTTTTTTTTTTCCGGTGAGTCAATTTTTTTCGTGGAATAGAGGCTTTACTCGTTAGAAGTGAATAATGACTAAATCCTGCCAGTAGAGAATAATGTAAATCAATATAAGAGAAGAAACACAAGTACTTATCACAATAACAGCTATTATAAGATAGTTGTCGACAAAATACACCCATGCCGTTATTCCAATTTTTTTGCTTTACTTTTCTTCGGTGAAGAAAAACGTTGAATGGTATTTTTTGACGGGTTAACAATCAGGTTAACAGATTAACAACTGAGAATAGCGATTTTGTGAATAGGGAGTCAAATTATATTTCCCAATCGATGTGAAAGTTTAATAACTTAACAATCGGTTACAGAATAGTTACATTAACCTATGTTATTTCTTAATATTAACATGCGCACTTTGATTAATTAAATAGACGGAAAGATCTTTTTCAGGCAATGCCACAAGGGCCTTCTTAACTTAATACCCCATGTTGTTCTAGTTCCCGTATTCTAGATTTAACCGGTTCATCTCGATGACTTAATAAAACAAGAAAAACATGATGATTTTATGCTGGGTGGTAAATCACCTTACAATTAAAACGCCACTTGAATTATCAATCTGGAATGGGTTATTCCGGAATTAGCCAGAGAGATAATGGTCTCCTCTTCGCAAAATATAAAATTACCCGAAACATTCCAAATTAGCAAATTTAATAACTTAAATTCCTGAACAATTACATCACATATAAGCTGTGTTTTTTTATTCGCTCCCGATAGCTGCTATCGAGAGCCGTCATTTTTCTACACCTACATTTAAGTTTGACGCGCTATTTATTGGTAAACTAAATTAACATCAAACTATCATTTTTAATTCAATTGTTTAGCGAAAACTTGATATACTAAATATTTGGCTCTACCTATTTATACGGAGCGCTAACGGGAGCCACTTTTTATAGGACTGCTCTCGATAGCAGCTATCCGGAGCGAATAAAAAAACGCAGCTACTCGTATAATATAATTGTTTAGCAATTTTCATATTTTGTTATGACATTTACGAAAAATAAGTTTTGAGTTAAACAATTTTTATTTGGTTTAGGGCTCTTTTTCTTTTTCTTAGGGCTCTTGTTCTATTTCATTTGTACTAATTAAAGCTTTAACTTTCGAACCCTATTCGGGTTCATTTTCAAAAGCGTAATCTTAATTGACTCATAAAACTAAAACACTAAGTTTTGAGTGTTTGTGAACATTTGTATGGACGCTAAAAATTTAAATATACATACAAACATTTGTAGCGGTTCAGCTAATCACCACTACAATACATATATTCACTCAAAATATATTTCACTCCACCCTCTTGCAACCATCTACAATATCTATGGCACATCATATACATTAACTATTTTTCTATACAATATCTCTGGTGCATTGGGTATATTTCTTCTACATCTGCTGGACTATCTTCCTAATTTTCAATACGGCTACATGGTGCAGCGTACGTGGTGATAATAGGTAATATAATTTGTATTTTTTATAAAAATAATAAATAAAATTAAATTAATAAAGTAAATAATTTTAACAATGATAAAAATTAAATTGTGTGTGTGTAATTTATATTGCACTAAACATTCGCATAAGAATTTCGGCAAAATAGAATAACATAAAACATGCAAGTAGCACGTTACATTCGAGTTCAAAGTATCAATAATTTTAAATGCAACGGTTTTGATTTTATTTATAAAGGAGACTACCAAGGTTGACCTGTAAAATAAAAATGAGGGCGAAAGTTTCCGAATGACAACAGCAAAGTAATGTCACATGGAAGCAAGAGGAAGCATAGTCTAGTCATTAAGAGACCTGTGAATTTAAAGGTTGAGCAACCTCGTGCCGATTCAGAGGTAATGAGTTGCCACCTTCCATTGAGAATACTATTGTGCGGAAATAACTCCCACTGCATTCTACAGAACAAGTAAGAGTTATATATATGTTTAACACAGAAACAACACTTTTGCCAAAATTTAACGAAAAAAATAAAAATTAAAAATCCCGGTTAATCAATTGAAAATCTGGATAAGCAAGTGACTCGACTGTATAATAAAAATCACGGATAATAGAGGTTTACGGATAATAGTATCCCGGAAAATCGAGTTTCGAGTGTACCTCAAATGAAGTGTATATTACTCAGTTCAAAGTCTAGTTTAATTCACTTTAGGTCATTTCCTAAAGGTATTTTGGTAATCTCCTTTTTATAAATCGTAAAATTTGGACGAAAATAAAACAAAGACATCTTTGCTACAATTTGCAAAAAAATGGGTTCCTTCTACAGAAATATATACAATTCATCGCTAAAATCTTCAATAAATTTATTGATTATTATTCAAAATTGTTAGTTCTTAAGACATTTTATTTTAATGGACACCTCTGCGTTAAAGTGTTCTTTCTAATAAATATACATAATAGTGATTCGTATAAGCACTAAGAAGTAGATAAATAACTCTGCTGAGTAAAAATCATAAAGTTATTGTTTTTAGAAAGTGTTTTAAGTGATGCCCTTGCTTGAGAAGGAATTTAAATTATAAACAAATTGGTTTATCTAGTGATTAGTGCACAATTACTACCACAATAACAACATTAGTTGCTATCTTCAAAATTTCTCACAAATTTTATTTGTTTTGTGGTCTTACAACAGTCATCAGAATGCTAGGTAACCATTTCTAATTTAGTGGTTTGGCGTCTATTAGAGATGGACCAAAGTTAAGTAGATTAATCTACCAGCTCCGTAACCTTCCAGTAGGGTGCGTGAGCTGTTTCAGTCATGTTGCGCAGCTGCGTGATGGGTACAATTGTGTAAGGGGTAACCTGGTCACAATTCGCAATTGTACAAGCTGCCTGCTTGTGGCAGCCACTGGTAACTGAGGCCATTTGGCACATTTTTGGCCATTTGGCACAGTACTTCGCTAAAGGAAAAAACCCTAAACTAAGGTAGAACAGCATATGCCGATGGATGAATGGCTGATAGGTTAATGAGTCCGGTCAAGTGCGGACTCTGGATACCAGGCACCCTCCAGTTTTAGTTAGCTTTCCTGTAGTAAAGTTGGGTGACCTTAAGGCGACTTTCGATTTCCAGCAACTCATAAGAGTAAAATCAAACGGAATACGGGGCAGGGGTAGGAATATACGGGAGTGGGAAAGCCCTCTCAAAGTCCTTGGGTTCCAATGCCACCGTCTTTCTAGCAGAACTACCTGCTATAGTAAATATCTAGGAGGGAGAGCAATAAGTCAAGATAGTATGTGGCACGTACCGGCCGCAGTATTATCAGGTTCATTACGAGTCTTGATATTTACTGGACGGATAATTACGGAGGGTTCAAGCACAAAACATTTGTTAGGTCGTAGTGCGAGATGGCTGAGCGCCCACAATAATAATAATAATCACTTCTAATTTTTGTGGTCGAATTATTGTAGAAAATTAAATACACAATATAAATTAATTAAAATTTGGATGAAAAATACGAAAATAAAAAAAAAATATTTTGGAGACGGCGGGCTAGTGGGTCACCGATTTAGATGAGATTGTGTGTGTGATCTACATCACTGAAGACTGCGCAAAACTATTTTAAAGAAAATTTAAGATCTGAAAAAGACTACATGCGCATACTTTAATTATTATAAATGTTTAATCGGTATGCTTTGTTTATTTAGTATCGCTAATGCTGTTGCTGAGTTTGTTTATGCGTGGTTTGCAGGATGCAAAAACTATAAAAGTTCTAATGATGCGCGCAATGAACTAAGCCGCAAGAAACACTACTACTTTCCAGCTGCTAAATTTTTATCGTTAAAACAGCACCCATGTTCTAATAGAACCGATCTGTTTCATTTAGTTCAAACTGATCAATGATGACAAAGAGACGGTACTTTGTTCACCGAGTTTACCGTAACCATTCACAAAAGTCTAAATACGTAATCTTCAACAATATTGCCGTGAAATGATTAATGGTGTATGTGACATCGAACAGGGTAGGTTTAGGTGATTAACTTAACAGCAAACCTTTAATTCTTTGTTCTTTTTTCGATTGGCAAATTTCATTCGTTCCGGAAAAGGACGCAAAACGTGACAAAGCCTGTGTATTCGTTCTCTCCTATACTTTCCTGCACATTTTTATGTATGTACTCGTATTATAGAATAACGAGATTTATGTATTTCTTTATTTTGATGTTCTATTATTTGGAAAATTCAAACACAAAATAACCCTTACGTACCCATTATGAAAAAAATAAGTAAAAAATGAAAGCCAGAGGACAAAAAATTGTACCAATCGATAACGCCAACGTAAATTTATACGTCAATACTATTGATTTTAATACTCTAATCAAGTTAACCCAAAAAAAAAATTGACCTAAAATTATAAAGCAAAAAATCGGATTCATCAGCAACAAAGATTCTTGAAGAGCTTAGACAAATTATTTTTTGCGTTAACTGAGATATTTTACCTTTTTCTCCATTATCAATTTAAAAAAAGGCAAAAAAAAAAAGAGATTTACTATTTTGACTTTTGATGAACTATCCTTTCGTTCCCTTTTAGAAACTCAAATCTTTATCGAAAATTAAAATGTTAGGTTCGAAAAATATAAACTTTATGTTATCCTATTTAGTACTAAACTACTTATAGAATAAGAATAAAGTGACCTGTCTTAAAAATACTCAAAAAGTATTTAGGACAGGCGTAAATTCTATCAAAAATAAAATTCATCACCCAAATCAATAACATCTTATTAGAAATATAATAATCATGAAACAAATTTTGTCATACTATCATGACCTTTGGAGTCCAGTTACGAAATATGTTGAACCGGATAGTTAGACTCTACAATTTTTTGACACACCATATAAAATATGTTCCTAAGTTCCTTTTATTATATTTACCAGCTACAAACATACGTAATTATTATCAGAGCGATAGAAGTTATAAAGTTCCGATAGAATGTTACCGGAAACGACTGCTATTTAAGAGTTAGAATTTAAACGAGACAGTCAATTATCCCTCATTTATGATCTCTTTTTACGAGTTTAAATCGAGTTGTCTTTGCGAATGGTCGCAATTGTTTTCTCTCGCTACAAAATTTAAATAAAATCAAGAAAAAACAAAAGAAAAATTTTCATGTAAAAATTTTTTGTTTTTCTTTTTTTCTCAAAAAAATTAATTTTCTTAATTATTCAGTTATCTAAGTGCAAAATTGTAAAAACAATTAATTAAATTGAAATATTGTGTTTCCTGGTTTTTGAATTGTGAAAATCGGTGAAAATCAACCAAAATCAGTGTAAATAACCAAGACAAAATCGTAAATAGGACCACCCCATTTACATATCAATTCAATTATTTAATGTTGAATGAGCATTTATCCGTACCTAATAATAACCAGCAAGATAATAATCTTATGGATAGTAGTGTGCACGAAATTAAAACTAATCCAGTTGAATTCGGGGCTCAAATGAAAACGAACAATTTTAAAATGCCCGCCACAAACACTAAAACGCGTGCAAAACCTACTCTGACTACCGCAGAACAGAGGGCAACGAGCAAAATCAAAAGGCTACAATCTGAAAATCTTCAATTACGTGAACGAATTGAACGAATGGAGCTATTGTGGGGAGCAAAGAATGTTCCAGTGAATAATATGGCAGATATTCCAGTCAACGTGGCAAATATTCCAGTGAATGTAAACAAATTTCAATCTTTGGTTGTTTTTAACCATACTATGGACGATGACGATGAAACCCACACTACGAATCCAAATGAAATGAATCAAAGTTTTGATAATTTGAAATAAACAATCAAACGAAAAAATATTATGGGGTAAGAAAATCCAAAAAAAGTAGCGAAACATGAAGGCGAAAATATTGTGAAAAATGCTTCGGAAAAACTACAAATTACGACAAATGATAAGAAAATAATTTAAAAAAATGTGAAGCCCCCACCAATTCACATTCATAACCAAACGGTGAAAGATTCACTTGAATTGTTGAAGGGCGCCAAAATGGAAGAGTTTGAGATACGAAGAGTGAGCAATGACAAACACTCAATCATAGTAAGCACATTGGTTGACTACGAAAAAAAACCAACCAATTGTTGAAGGAGGTTAATACGCAGTTTTTCACCTATACTCCGAAATCACTAAAACCAAAAACCATAGTGTTGAAAGGTCTAACGAAAGATGAGGACATCGATGAAATAAAATCCGATCTGGAGTCAAACGAGAACATTAAAATTATAAATATAACTCAAATAAAAAGCAAACGTCCGGTCGAAATTGGGCGGAAATTACCTCTTTACATTGTACAATGTCAGGCAGAGACAAACATGTCCAGCATTTACAAAATAAAAGCAATTAATTACCAACGAGTTTCTTGGGAAAGCATTAAGAAACAGAGCGACATCATGCAATGTCGAAAATGTCAACGTTTTGGACATGCAGCTTCCAATTGTAATTTATTGTACCGTTGTGTGAAATGTGCATCCAACCACAAGCCAGGAGAATGCAGCATTATGTCGAAAATTGAGCAAAACCATACTTACTGCATAAATTGCCAGAAGACACCCTGCATCCTTCAAGGGTTGCCCAGTATACCAACGAATGTTGGAGAAACTAAAAAGCCGGATTAAGGAAAAACAATTAAACATTCACCCAAAGACGATGTTCAACACAATTCCGGTGAACAAAGAAAATGGAACATACGCACAAATGTTAAAGCCAAAAGGAACAACAAACGAAATGACAATAGAAAAGCTAACATTAAACATGGAAAAAATGTCTCGAACAATCCAACAGCGGAGTGAACAAATTGCTCAACTTCTAAAAGTAATCGGCGCACTATGAACAGCATAAAAATAATTGCTCTAAACGTAAATTCTATCGTCAGTGTATAAAGACGTCTAAATCTAACAAAATTCCTAGAACTTAACCAACCAGACGCGATGACGATCAGCGAAACAAAATTAAGCGACAGACATCACGTGGAATTTAAAAATTACCAACTTATACGACAAGATCGACCAAATTCATTCAACGGAGGTGGAACAGCAATTTTGATTAAAAATCACATCAAATTTGAGCAAGTCAAAATGAATCAACGCCAAAACCTAAAAGATGTTGAGAATACTGTAATAAGAGTTAAGCTAAAAGACAACAAAAAAATATATTTAATATCGGTCTACTGTTCAAGTCATAACAGTACGGAAGTCAGACAACAGTTTGAGAAGGAGTGGACGCATATTTTCGAGTCATTAAAATTATTTAATTTTAATAATTATTTCGTGATAGCAGGAGACTTAAATCTTTGGCAAACGGAAAAAGATTTCTTATACAAAACAAAATTATATAAGCCGAATAAGCCGACATACAGACCAACTGGTAGTTATTTAGATCTGGTAATTAACAAGAACGACGAAGGTGAGATACCCACACTATTCTATGAAAGTGACCACAGAGCTATTGAGATTCATTGCTCAACAATTGAAAGAAGTCAAGACTTCATGGACGAGGTCACAACAAAGAGGTTGATTTATCAATTTGCAAACACCGAATGGACAAATTGGACCAATAAACTAAGAGGGATTTATGTTAAATACTGCAAAATGAACAACTGTGGCGAAAACATCGTGCCCAACAATGAAAATTTAAGCAATGACGATATCGAATCATTCATCAAAATCATTACGGGACTTATTCATCAGAACATTAAAATGACTCAACCAAAAATAAGATACAATAACCAAATGGAATGCTACACAAATCGTACGATCGAACGGCTATACAAAAAGAAAAGTCACTTTTTATTACCGAAATAAAGAAACTAAAACGAAAAGAAGGTACGAGTCAGAGCAGCCAAATAAATTTATTGAAAGCTCAAATAAAAAGAACAAATCAGTTAATCATGGAAAACATCAATCTGCAAACAAATACTTACTGGCAAAATCAAATCCAATCTATAAAGCCCGGGTCGAAAATGTTTGCAACCATGCGAAATATTTGGAGGTCGAAGAACGAAACCGAGATTAAAGAACTTACAGTTGATGAAAGTGATTCAAAAGACATAAATATTGAGTGGAACAAAATACCTAAATCTGATGATGGGAAATACAGGAGTTTCAATACACAAGAAAACTTCGATATAATCGGCCATTATATACAAAAACAAACCGTTCCAGATACAACATTAGAAAGAACTCCACATTCATCTGTTATAGAACATCATGTTAACATCTTAAAAGAACAACATAAACTGGAAGTAAACAATAACATTACCATAACCAGGTTTAACAACACCAATAGAGCAAATGAGCCAGAACCAGATCCATCAACGGAAAGTAGCCAATATTTTATCCACATAGACGAATTGAAGTGTATCTTGAAGTGTTGCAATACAAAAAATCTTTTGGCATCGACGAGATTCCATATATTGTGCTGAAACATTTACCGGACGAAATTATTGCAGACCTAGCATCTTTAATAATCTATTAAATAATCGATCGTTCCCGTCGTGCTGGAAAACAGCTAGAATTTTTCCGCCCAAAACTATCGTCCAATCAGTTTATTGTCGAATTTGAGCAAAGTTTACAAAATTATTGTTCATAACCATATACAACACCACATACAAAGACACAACATCATGCCAGATAACCAATTGGATTTCGACACGGTCACTCCACAATTCATGCGATCACGAGGCTTACAACTGATGTTTGTCGAAATCTGAACGATAAAGATATGTGTACTGGGGCAATAATGATTGATATGGCGAAGGCTTTTGAGTCAGTGTGGCTTGACGGTTTAATGTTTAAGCTACATAAATTGAACTTTAGTGAAGACATCATTAAAATTCTAATAGATATGCTGTACGACAGGCAGTTCATAACCACCACGGGAACCCAAACATCTAAAAATACGTTCCAACTATATAATGGCCTTCAGCAAGGGACAATAAATGCGCCTGTTTTATTTAACCTTTACACCATGGATCTTATCTCGAACGAACAGCTGAACTCAACAAAGCTACAAACGATAGCTTATGCAGATGACATAGTAGTATATAGTGCCGCTTCTAGAATCATAGACATCCAAAATAATATTCAGTCCGCAATCAATTTCATCACAAATTTTTTGAAGACCTGGCGTACGCCAATAAATGTGAATCGATTCTATTTAGAAAACCGTACCAACTCGCGAATGGGGACACAAAGAAAAACCGGTTCACAGCCCAAAAGCAGAATTATTGGTGGCTCCATTAATATTATTATTATTATTATTGGGGGGGGGGGCATGCGGGCGATCAGCCACTTCGCACTGCGACCTAAAAGCTCTATTGTGCTGGCCCCTACTTAATTATCCGTCCAGTCAATATTCAGGTTCTTAATGAACCTGACAATACTGCCTCCCGGTACATGATACTATCTGGGCTTATTGCTCTCCCTCCTAGATGTTTACTACAGCATGTAGTTCCGCTAGAAAGACGGTAGCATTGGAGCTCAAGGACCTCGAGACGGTTGTCCCACTCCGGTATATTCCTACTCCTGCCCCGTATTCTATTTGATTTTACTCTTACGAGTTGCTGGGAATTGCAAATCACCTGTAGGTCACCCAGCTTTACTACAGGAAGGCTAAATAAAACTGGAGAGTGCCTGGTATCCAGAGTCCGCATATTTTGGGCTGATTAACCTATCAGCCATTCATCTTTCGGCATATGCTGTTCCACCTTAGATTGGGGTTTTTTGTCAAGGTTTTCTCCTTTAGCGCCGTACTTTAGCCTGTGCCAAATAGCCAAAAATGTGCCAAGTGGCCTTAGTTACCAGTGGTTGCCACAAGGAGGCAGTATGTACACTTGCGAATTGTGAACAGGTTAACCCTTACACAATTGTACCCATCACGCAGCTGCCTAATGACAAGACCAAAACAGCTCACGTGATGCGCACCCTACTGGAAGGTTACGGAGCTGGTAGACTAATCTACTCAACTTTGATCCCCCCCCCTCCAATAGACGCCAAACCACCTCCATTAATATTAGAATTAATTTCTTTACATTTAGGTTAAGTTTAAATTAGAATAAGTTGTAAAGATTAAAGAAATTGATCATGGCGATTTTATTGTTAAGCAAATTTTAAGCCAACTCAAAACCAAACAGGTCACAAGTATTAAACTAAAACTGTAATATAGTCAATTAATGTAACTAAAATCAAAATTGAAATAATAATAAGTCCTGAGAATCCGTAAAGGAGTAGGGGATCTCAAAAATTGTAATATAATGAACGGTTCTTGTAATATTCTTACGTTAACCAAAATTTGTAAATGAACAAAGCTTTAAATAAAGAATCAATTTAGAAAAAAAAAAAATGATCTCTTTTTACAAATTTTCGCTAAAGCTTAATCTAAGGAAAATAAATTTCTATTTAGCAAATTTTCGTTTTTTATAAATAGGATTTTTATTTTTGAATTATCAGTGTTTCTTAATTATTAATTTATTGTTTTTCTGTAAGCATAAAATATTCAAATTAATTAATTCATTAAGTCAGAGAATTAATTGATCCAGGCTGAAATCATTGGAAATCTGCATGAAAATACTTTATCGCCCGTTCGATTAGTGGTATTTTTTTGTTTTAGATGAAATGGCACAGGCTACGATTTTTCTGCTTATTTACATGTTTCCATATTTTCACCTGTGAGGTGCTAGTTCGTGATTTTCAATAGTTTATTCTGTGAACTACGGTATTTCAAGTGCATATTACCTCAATATTTTACTTTTATTTTCTTTTAAGGAGAATGTGAGTTTTACATTCTAGATTTTGCCGATCACTGTGATAATTCGTCAAACATTTGTTTTTAATTAGACTGTATCCGAAACCTGGGGCCGAAGTGCTGTGATTTTCGAGACTTTTTCTGAAATTGCAACAGAACGCGATTGTTTAAGACATTTTCAATTCTTGTAATAAGCATAATTTCGAAAATGACTTTTTACATGTTGAATCCGAAACTGTTCATTTTAAACAGACTGTCGTTATCAAGAATATATGAAATTATGCCAGAATCAGTATTTAAGTTAATATGTTAAAAAAATCTTCAAATTAAAAAGGTCGAAGTTTTTATTTGAAATGCTCCTCTATCTGTCAAGAATTTGTAAAGGTTTTGGATATCGTTTAAGTGCCTAAAATGGTTACACATTTTTAGTACTAAACATTGAACCATTTTGAAACACTTGCATTTTTTATCAGTCATATTCTGCGTCGTACTTTGAAATCTAAAATGCGGTTTAAAGAAAATTACACCCAATAATATTTTATTGTGCATCATTAATTTTTTGAAGCCATAAATTATACATTGGAGGGTAAACAGTCGCGATTCAGTGTTAATACACAGTTCAAAATTTTTAAGATATACTATTTGCATCGCATATTGATCCAACGTCAGTTTACTGCATTTTATGATACAAGCCTTGCTTCGAAATCTCTTTAAATATTATTTGCATCAAAATTGGGATGCAAATTGCGACACTATTAGTATCGAATACAATGGGAAGCAGTATCATGCATTAAATTAAGTTACTTTGTGTATCGTAAATTCTTTAATTAAAAATAAAAATGTTATTGTATTATAATTTCAAAAAAAGAATAGTATTTCTTTCTAACACATATTTGAAGCAACAAGACTACTAAAGGAACTACTTCGAGGAAGGCACTTTTAATGTTTAATTATTGCTCCTTTTTCTTTCCACATCCATCCGTTATGGACAAAACGATTAACGGTAATATGCTTTTATTCACAATCAGTTGGTAACATACCGTTATCCATATACCGTTTCCAACCTCTTAAAGGTTAGAAAGTGGTTGATTTCCTGGAGCGATGGACACATTCGAGCGATCAGTAATAGTAAAAAAGAGGTTAGTAATGGCATGTAATATTACCAAATATTGTTAAGAAATACTTGCACACACTATATAAATAAAACAAAAATAAACCATTTATGTGTTCATATCGTGATATATTCCTTATTACTATGCCGATTTAATTTCCAGGGCAACATATACAATCACCACCGAATCCGCAAAAATTTGGACAATTCCCAAGTGCTACAAATTTTGTCCAAGCGACAAAACGGAATCAATCAAATTTAACTCAACAATTTGGCAATATGAGTTGGGGTAATGTTTGGGAATAAATTACTAATGGGTATACTCATATAACTGATATATGTACATAAAATATAATAAATTTAAAATAAATACCTTGTCAAAATTTTATTTTACTTTTAAAAACAAAAATAGATGTAAAATAAAGTTAGTATAAATAAAATATGTTCAAGTGAAAATTAAACGAGGTCAATCCGGTCGACATGATAAAGGAATATGGCTGTGATACTACCCGATATATCATGCTGGCTGATGCTGCACAATCGCTATCCGTCGATATGTTTGAGAACTGATCAGATTTAAACTTGTAAATCGTATTATTTATTTTTCAGTGTTTCCTGGAATAAGAAGCTGGCAAAAAACGCTATAGTTCAAGATCAATGACTTTCAAACACCACATTTATGTGTCTGTGTGTGTGAGTGTTTGTTTTTTTTTTTTTTTGTGGTGGAGGGGGGAATCTTCAAAAGACCTTGCATGTGAATTATTCTCGAACATTTAAAAGTGTCGGATTTTTACCGACTAAACCCTAACCCCCAATTTCTCGCGCCCCCCTGTGGGACCACCGTTATGTATTACTTCACAGGAGAGTTGACAGGCTAAAAGCCCCTCATTGCATGCTTCTAAGCCGTTCTAATCTTCGCAGTTCTTTCATTATACTCGCTACCATGCTACAAACAGCGTTCCACTTCATTTGTTACTTCACCATGTGCCTACCCACACTCTCAGGTGTTGGTATTTCGCCAAATACTCTCCTCACTAGGTCCCTCTCAGAGAAGAAACGCTCACATTTAAAGAAGACGTGCTCTGCATCTTCCGGAATATTTTCTAAGCAGCCGGTGCAGAAGGGTTCGCTTTCGTGCCCAAATCTATGCAGGTATTCCCGAAAGCATCCGTGTCCACTGAACATTTGTTTTAAGTAAAAATCAACATCACCGTGCTTCTTTTCCACCCATGATGATATATTTGGTATTAGGCGATGTGTCCATCGTCCATTCAGTGCGCTTTCCCAGCGGTTTTGCCATTCTCTCAAACTATGTAGCCTCACGATTCTACGTTTTTCAGCGGCTGGCATTTCGCTGTATTCGCTCCCGCTGTATCGTACCGCTTCACAGGCCAGTAGGTCGATCGGAACCATACCTGCAATCACCAATGCTGCGTTCCCCGACACTGTTCTAAAGGCGCTGCAGACTCTTAGTGCGCAAAGTCGATACACTGATTCCATGGCACGGCTGTAGGCTTTTACCCTCATTGCGTCAGCCCAAATAGGTGCTCCATATAATAAAATGGATTTTACAACTCCAGCTAGTAACTTCCTACGGCTTTGTCTCGGGCCTCCTGCATTTAGCACTATCTTATTAAGGGCGATGTTTGCCTTTGCAGCCTTCTCTCTCGCGTAACAAAGATGTTCCTTAAACGTCAACCTCGCATCAATTATGACTCCTAGGTATTTTATCGATGGTTTGGATAAAATCGTATACCCGCCTACATTTAAGGTCACCACTTCAGTTTGTTTCCTGCTACTTATTAGCACTGCCTCTGTCTTTTGGTGAGCTAGGCTTAGACCAACTGACGTTAGTCAACTTTAGATGATTCCAACAGCCCTGCTAGTGTTCTCTACTACTTGCTCAAGCTGCTTTGCTACAATAAGGACCGCAATATCATCTGCGAATCCCACTATTTTCACTCCTTCTGGAAAGAACAATCGGATAACTCCATCATACATGATGTTCCAGAGTTTTGGGCCAATCACTGAACCCTGCGGGACCCCACCTGTCACCACCTGTAGAGCACCAAGTATTTTTCTAAAGTTAAAAGCATTCTTGATGTCTAATGCAACAATCAAGCAATACTTCTTGGCCCCATCTTTCCAGCGTTTTCCCTCAATGGCATCCTGAGCTACTTTTTTCACTGCTCGGATGGCGTCAATCCTCGAGGGCGCTTTCCTAAACCCATATTGGTGTGGGGAGAGTCCACCTGCAGCACTTATTTCAAGTTCCAGCCGATTGCAGATTATCCGCTCTAGCATTTTCCCTGCAGTATCCAGCATGCAAAGAGGGCGGCATGCAGATGGATCATCCGGAGGCTTGTTTCCCTTAGGCAAGAGTACAAGTCTTTGCAGCTTCCACTGATCTGGGAAAACTCCTTCTAGCAGACACGTGTTGTACAACTCCACAAATTTCTGTAGGTGTTGTCTAATTGCCACCTTAAAGACAAGATTTGGGATACTGTCTGGACCCGTTGCCTTATTATCTCCGATGTTCGCTATGGCTTCGATTATCTCCCCTTCTGATACCGGCGGAGGTGGGTGGCGTTCCGCAATTTCGTACGTGGGGCGTCCTGTGTTTATTTGCACCGGGATGAGAGTGCTAACTATAATTTTTTAATAGCTCAGGGCAAGTTGGTTGGCTACAGCTCCTCATCTTCTTCATAACCAGCTTATACGCTGTACCCCAGGGATTGTTGTCGACATCCTTGCATAATTCCAGAAAGCATAAGCGCTTGCTTTTAATTATTTCCTTCTTAAGTTCTTTGCGCTTGTTTGTGTATGTACGTTGCCGATCTGCGTATGTTTCTCTGCCTCTAGCTCGTTGATACTTTCCCCTTGCTCGGTTACACTCGTTGCGCAGCTTTGCGATTTCATTGTTCCACCAGTATATGGGTTTTTGTTGTCCTCTGAAGCATCTTCTATACATAGATATATCGCAGGCATCCTTGATATACCCCATTGTTGCTATGACTGATGCTGACCCAGATGTTTTTAAGTTTTCCAGTGCTGCTACAAAAAGCTCTTTATCAAAGGTGGTTGTCTTCCAACCCATCCTTTTATTTTTCAGCTACTTTTTCCGTCGTTTTTCCGCCGCCATGGTAGTTTCATATACTATGGCCAGATGATCGCTGTGCGTTTAATGGTCACTGACCGCCCATGATGCCATACGAGCTATGCTACTGCTCATAAAGGTAAGGTCTATAATTGAGCCGATGTGTGTGTGTGTGTGTGTGTGTTTGCTCGACTCACATATCTACTAGTACACCGGAGTGAAGTTTCTAACGTTAATTGTGGTAGAAAAAGTGTGAAAAAAAGTTACTAACGTTAAAAGAAATTAAAAAAACATTATTTTCTCGTATTTCAATTTAAAATTAATAATGCAAAAAGGTTATACAAAATTGCCAATACTAACCAAATTTGGATTTAATCAAATCGTTATATGTTATATTAATTAATAAAATAAACCGTTAAAGAGTTTTGAATACTAAAATGAGGGCGAAAGTGCCGCATTAAATCAAATAACACATACTTAATAGATATGCTTATGTAGGGGCTATATTCCACGGATTGAGAATGTAATAAGCTGGTTAGAATATGATGTGTTGGGCTCGAATGATGGGTTGGGCTCAAATGGTAAATTTTCAAAAATTAAGAAATTTTCCCAAGAATGATTTAAAAGCGGTACTACATTAAGTCAATTAACAAAAATCTCAGAGATGTGCTCGAGTAATGAATATATTCTATTAACATAACGTATTCCTTTTATGGTTTTTAATTCTATATTTGTTATTGTTGTTTAATGGGTTGATCTTAAGCAACAAATTTTCAAAAATTATGTTTTTGTTTAATGTTTTGAATAAATTAAAATTGCCGGATTAATTTTAGTTGCTGCACTGACTTTTATGGGAAATTGCAACATATCGTCGTGTAATTCCCAATGATTATTGTGTTGCTTAATATAGGCACGAAAATGGCCACTCGAATTTTTCAGCTTCGTCATTTCAAAGTGAATTATTCCTTTTAATTGGAGATCTTCATGATCTACAGATAATTGTTGGCTAATTTCATTTATTTTAATATTGTAAACGTTATTGATAGGTTTTACGCCAACAATTGCAATGCCATAGTTAGTAAATAATCGTCTCGGTCGTTCGGCAAGGAATTTCGAACAACATGATCTCTCAAAATCTATGCACTGAGAGAAATCGTACTCTAATATTATGAATAGCGTATTCTTAAATGCACAAATTTTAAATTCATAAAAGTTCAAGAAAATAGTTCATAATATTATAAACTAAATGCAGGCATTTAATCGAAGAAAAAAAAATATCTTCACAATTATGGTTTTATAAATTGATAATTATATTCTTAATTTGAAACATTTGTAAAATACTCAAACTCAACCGATTTGTACTCAGCTCGGAATTACTACTCTTGATTGAAGAACTGTATGCGTATAATAATATTTTCACGAACTTAACAAAATTGTGCTTTATTTAGGATCAGTTCAAGCAAAAATCTTATGCATGAAAATGAGAAAATTGATTTCTTGGAACACTATTTTTAATTTAGGATTAATGTTGAAGCTTTTATTCTCAAATTCAAGGAAATATAGTAAAGATTTTGGTATACACATTACATTATAATGTTTTGGCACCCTCCATTTTATTACTTATAGTTTCAAACTGGAAATTCCAAAACTGTAATTGTTATTTTGTAACTGAAATAGCAACCACCGGTGTGGAATTCCCAGTTTGAAACTAATAAAAGGGACATACAAAAAAATATTATTATTGTTAATATGAAATAATTTAAAACCAATAATATTTAAAACATACTTTACATTCTCTAATTGTGCTTATTATATAATAAGAGATCTCAAATAGTGCATAGTATTATATAATGAAGGAGACCTTAGCATACATTTACAATGGTTACATGGTTTTATTTCATCTTCATAATTTAAGAATAAAATCCTAAATTGTGGAATGATTTTATTAATAATTTTAAGCATTCTATACTGGATAATGGCACGTAGGTTCATAAATAACGAAATGCCATTTAATTTGTGTTTTTTCATCATTTTCAGTTGGAACTTTAAACCATAAAGACGTGAGTGATTTTATAGTTTATTTTTTTTCTAAGCGACAATTTTAGATTTTTTTTAATTTAAAGTGTTGAAGTATGTGGAACGTAATAGCGTGAATTGTTAAAGTTGTAAATTGTTTAAATAATGTGATTATATATATAATTATTAACGTTTGGATTCATAATTAATTAAGTGAAAAATTGTTAAAGTTTGGATTTTGGTTATAATATTGTTAAACGTTAAAATATCATTGTTGATGTAATTGCTAATTCTTTTGATTTTCCGGTGAACAGCAGATTGTTAAAATTCTCGTATAATTAGGTAAGTGAAGAATTGTTTTCGTTTAAATAGATAATGGTTATAACTAAATGCGTGTGGGCTTGTGATTGATATAGTTATCGAACGAACTTGTTATAAAACAAATGTTTGATATATAAAAAATGTTAAGGTTTACATAAATAAATAGAGGAAAAATTGTTATATGTTTTATATAATTAATTGTTAATTGTATTAGTATAATATACATAATCGCCCACTTGCTGCAATAGCGACATCACTCAAAAATTACTTTTATTCAGGACACAATTATTTTAAAATTTTGAATTATAAAAATGTTCAAGAATAATTTGAATTGGTATGGAGATACAATTTAGAGATATAATAGAATATAACAGTTGAAAACAATACTACATCACCTTTAATAACGGCTGCGTGGTCCCTCATAGTCCAATAATTTAAAAATACCAATTTTGAGGTATGTCACTATTGCAGCAAGTGAGTAATATATATTATACTAATACAATTAATAATTAAACATGGTTAAACATGGTTTTGAGAAAAAACGCTTACAGCTGACTTGAAAATACGTTGGAATAGTCGATATACTATGACCCTTCTTTTCAGGTAGATATAGATTTTGAAAACGCGTATCCACAAAAGAGCACTCTTTTATTGACCAGGTGGCCAATGTTCCTGACCAACATAGAACGGATATTCAGGAAGCTCATAAAAGATACAAAAATCCAGAGGGACATTTCAACTATTCAAACCATTATTGATATAAGTAAGTTAAAAAAAACGTATTATAATGCAAATTAAAACTACATTAATTTTAAATTTTTACAGATGCACGAAACACCAAAGTAATTACGCTTTACCACCAACATCTAGAGTCAACAAACTGACCAACAAAAAAATAATTTGTAAACCATCCATTGTCGATTCAATTTCATCCTTTTTATTGGAGATTTCCAGCCACGCCGCCATTGAAGCAAAATTGCATGAAATTAAAGAGAAGTACTAAGAATATAAACTAAGTTTACAACCGCTGGTGATGATTGTTGGCGATATCGGCTCTGAAAAAGAATATCTCACCGTATTCGATGGAGTTATCTACAAATTTTCTAACTTGATGGCTGCCGTCGATTGCTGCTTCAAACTTTTGTTCGTCTTTGATATAAAATGTCCGATAGAATCGGTAAAAGTGTGGACATTTTTTAAAAAATACTTTCTTGATATTACGTGTAAATATGATTTGAATGATGGCAAATTAATTTTATTTTTATCGGACTTACAAATTTTAAAGAATTAGATAAAGATTTTGTTCAATATTTAAACAAAATATTAAATTAGATATTTTACTTAGATTTAGATGATTTCTTAAACATATTTTAGATATAATTTTTAAATTACTCAGAATTCATACATGCATAAATTATATTTTTATTATTATTTTAAAATTGATAATTACTTCTTTTATGAAAATACCTTTAAAAAGAAGTTATTTAAAATAAAGATGATTTTAGTTGAACACAATCAAATAATTGTAATTGCTCAAAATATCGAAATAGGTAAATTTGATAATCACTATAAAATATATCTAACTGGAAGAGAATTATGCAAATTCGAACATTTTGATTTAAATGAAGTACGCGTAAAATTAACAACATTGCGGAAAACACAACAAGGAAAACATTACGTAAAATATTCTTTGTTATAAAGTTATTATTTTGGATATAATTATTGAATATTAGCAAATATTGTAAAATGATGTAAAATAAATAAAAAACGACAATAAAATAAAATTCGAATAAAATTTATTAATCGTCTCCTGAACTCTTTTTTCTTTTGTTTTTGATTTTTATAAATTTATTATATATATATATATATATATATATATATATATATATATATATATATATATATATATATATATATATATATATATATATATATATATATTATATATATATATATATATATATATATATATATATATATATATATATATATATATATATATATATATATATATATATATATATATATATATTTATGTGTAAAGAAACTAAAAAAACACTAAAGTCTTAGAATACTAGATACTTTCAAAATTTTGTGACGAAATTGAAAGAGGGCATTGTTGAGATGCCGGTAATGCGATTACGTCCTGTAATGGGTTACCCTTCTTTTTTGTTATTGTTGTTTAATCTAATATAAATTAATTTACATTAATTTAATTATTTACTGTTGTATTAACTTTTTATTTTAATGTGGAATATAATTTTAATTTTGTTATAACATAAATTCTTGATTTGCTTCATTTTCTTTAAAGACAGCTTTGTTGTAGTAACCATAGTACTTGAAATAAATGATTGTATCACAATTAATTGTTGAATATGACTTGTTGAATATGGACCATTTATTTAATTTTCGTTTTATTTCATTTTCATTGTAGTGTCGCAAAAAATAAAAGGGTAAATAGCTGTGTATTTGAAATTATTTATATCAAAAACGCTGTTTAAGAGACATCTATGTTACGATATTATAACAATAATAAAATTTAGGGCTTTTTTCCATTTTATAATCTTTGAAAAGTCATGCGCATACAAATTTTGTCAAGCCATTTTAATTTAATTTATGGCTTTATTAAAAGTCCACATGATAAAATTAATGACACCTTTCTATGCAAAAAAAAATATTTTTCATTTAAAATTGAGCATAGTGCAATGTTTTACCTGAAGCAAAGTTAAAGTAACTAAAATGTAAAATTAGTATATCTTTAGAGAAAAAATAGTATGTATTATTCGGATTAAAAGTGGCTTTGTTTGACTTTCAATCTTTGCACTTGCTACGCTACGCTTCGTCTCGCAAGCAAATATAATTAATACAATATGTTATTTTCCATTGCTCGAAATATGAAACGAGCTACATACGAGTATTAATCCAGTAGTAATTTCCCAATTTTCTATTAAATCATTATTTTATCGCATAAAAACCGTATTATTGCTGTTGTTGTTTTAACTTTCTAAAATTTTCTTTTTACCGAAACTAACGCCTCTACAAGCAGTGTAATATTTTTTTTTTACTTTTACAATTGCTAATTTAATATTCTGTGTTATTTCAATTAATATTTTTATTTAAAAACATTGAAAATATAATAATATTCTTGATGCCGTCCTTAGTGAATTATGATTTTTTTTAAAAGGAATCATAAATGTAAATAAAATTAAAAGATAATAATTAGGATTATAAAATTGTATCCATGTAATGGATAAAATTTTATAATCCTAATAAAATAAATTCTTAAAATTATTTCTAAATTTTTAATTTTATAAAATTGATTTAATCTACATACATAATTACGATTTATCTAATTAAGTTTTAATTATGTTTTTCTATTAAACTTGAAGATGGGCATTTACCCTGGAAAATTGTTTTAATTAGAAATCTAATAAGAAAAATAATGGTTTTAATTGTATGGCTAGCCCACAAGCTTAATGAACCAATATATATAACTAACTAAAAACACAAATCAGATCCTTCTATCAGATGTCTTTGATCTATTCGGTCAAGGATTTTGATTTTGACGTCGCAAACACGACGTGATCCAGAAAGAGCCATGACTAAAAATAGGCTCTGTTTCACTGGAAATGGTCTTCTTCTGAAAAGATTTCATAATCTTCCGAGATTTTAGAATATAGTATAGCTCGGCTGGAATAACGTTCAATATTCCCAATGGTTAAACTATCTCCAAAGATTTCTTTAATTAAAGAATCTATGTATATCATATTTTGAGGAATTTCTATTATATCATCGGGAAGCCCATAATTGTTATTTATGGTGTCATTACCTAATTTAACTAAGCATTGACTAAACTACAGGATCTAAAGATCGGACATTATTTATAAGTTTCAAGACTTTAAACTTTTTCCAATTTTCATTAAACTTTATGCTTGCTTCTACAGTTGCAGCTCGAGTTCCATGAGGTACTACAGGGAGTGTTTGAAAAAAAAATCCACCAACAAACAATGTTTTAGCACCAAATGGTTTCGAACTTCTCATGATCTCTTTTAACAGCTTATCTGTAGCTTTCAATGCTGTTCTGAGTGCCACCATAGACAGGTAGTTTAAACTGAGAATGATAAGTTCTTCCGCCTTGTAGTAAATTTGCTGCAATTTCTATAGATGGAACTGATAATGCTATTTCCTCAGCACCACGGACTGAACTTAATAGAATTTTGCAGACATATGTCTTTATGCAACCACCAAGGCCTTCAAGAAAGAAACATCTTACAGGTAGGTCTTCATTTTGCATAGCATTTCGCGACCTTAGAATGACAAGGTTCTATCCAACAAAATTTCTCAAATTGAGTTATTAATGTCGTTACACTCAGAATCGTCAAATCTATTGAAAATCCTTCTTATTGAGCGGTTTCAAAGCATTTTTAATGGTATTTTTAAAATAGCAAAGTTCTAACGCCTTATAATTTTACACTTATTAACTGCACAAGGTTCTATATTTTGCAAATAGAACCTTGTCATCCTAAATTTCTAAAAATTCGTTTGATAGAACCTTGTCATCCTCAATCGCAATTATAATATTGTTTAAACCTTTTAATATTGTGCATTTTTACAAATGCAGTTAGAATTTTGTTTCTCTTAATTCAGTTGGATTGCAAACGTTAATGGGAATAGTAATGTGATGTACACTATTTAGTTTGTAATTAAATTTAATATACCAACAAAATTTAATAAGTGATTTTTACAAGTGATTTTATAAGTGATTTTATGCTGTGGTAATTATTTTCAAAGTAAAATTAATAAAATTAAGTGATGTTGATAATGGAAAGTCGGGGAAAATTAATGCTGAAATTAGCTCCGCAGCAATTGGAAGCCCAAAATAAGATTACATCAAGTAGTCATTCAATAGATGGTAAGTTGCCGGCTCTATCGCGTTTGTATAAAAATATCAGTACCTAGAGGTGGTTCTTCTCGAGAGATATTTCCCGAAAGTTTCTGTTGAAAATTAAGAAAAATTCATTTATTATTTCTCGAGAAATTTGTCATATTTCTCGAAAAAAAAACACAAATTTAGAGAATAAATTTTAAAAACTAAAACAATAGACCATAATGCCGTTGAGAACCGTTGCAAATAGATAAAACACGTGTTCGAGAATTCTCGAACACGAGAACACGTGTTTTCTCTGTTTTTAACGTTTTTCAACGGCATTACGGTTTTTGTTTTAGTCTCTAAAATTTATTCTTTAAATTTGTATTTTTTTCTTAATTTTCAAAAGAAACTTTCGAGAAATATTTCTTGAGAACTTCTAAATATTAGTTCCGTAATATAAAAACCTGGATATTTTTTCTTAGTTTCGCCAATAGAAAGAGACATTGTTGACGAAAATATACGTTCACAGGATAATATTTTGCCTTTCATCAAACGAAATGATGCACAATATAACACGGACGGAAAACGGCTTCAACCGCATTTTGAAAGTATGGGTGAGCATAAAATTAATTTTATTTACGGTATTTCTTTAACTATATAAATTAGATCTCATAGATAATCAAAGTCAGTCTGAAACTGATAGCAAATCAGACCAATCTGTTTTTTCTGCCGTTTCGTTCGATGACCCACTATTTAAGCCGGATTCGACTTCCGAACAAAGTTGCTCGGAAAGTAAAGCAGAAACATTATGCATTGATATTCAGAACGACATCTTACATCCATTACAACACGATATTGAAAGTCCCTCTGTAATTAAGAAAAACGTGAGGAAGCGAACAAGGAATCCATTGAAATGGAAATGCAGCGAGAGAAAACGGTTATGTCAAAGTGGGAAACCTTATACCAGTCGAAGGGGAAAATCGGTTCCTGGCAAACAAGTGAAAGAAGTTTCTGGCTGCTCGAAGTGTCCATTTAGATGCAATGCAAACTTCACAAGTGACGAGCGAAATATTTTATTTTCATCCTTTTACACCTTACAACAAGAGAGAGAGAGAGAGTTTTGTGTAGCAGAAAAAAACGGGCAAATGAGGCGGGCCCATCAAGAAAAACTTTTTCATTTTTGTATTATCTCACAATCAAAATGGAAAAAGTTCGGATATGCAAGTCTTTTTTCTTAAAAACTTTGGACATTTCACAAAAGATGGTATATAATGCACATATCAACAAGACCAACGCTAACTCGGCCAAACCGGATGGAAGATGTAAATTCAGTGGACGAAGTCAACCATTGGATACTGAAACAAAAGAAAAGAATATTGAACATATCAATTCATTTCCGGCTGTCGATTCCCATTATTGTCGACAGGATACACAAAGAAAATATTTGGAGTCGAGTTTCAATGTTTCTAAAATGTATAGACTTTACGAAGAACTATGCAAGAAATAAAAAACACACAGCCCGCTAAAGAATCAACATACCGTCGCATATTTAATACGGAGTTTAATATTGGATTCCATATTCCTAAAAGTGACCGCTGTGATTTGTGTGAGGCTCTTAACAATCTTGTAAAATATAATTTGCCGATAAACGAAAACCAAAAAATTGAATATGATAATCATATTTTAAATAAAGGATACATGCGCACTGAGAGAGATGCAGAAAAAAGGGGTGATATACCAATACTTAGCTTTGATTTACAAAACGTTATCACTCTGCCTAGGGCTGAAATAAGTTCATTTTTTTTACAGACGCAAACTTACTGTGTACAACCTTACAGCGAAATTATCACTAACCAATCAAGTTTACTGCGCAATATGGAACGAATCCACGTCCAGTAGAGCTAGAAACGACATTGTCAGCGCAATGAAGAAAATATTAGAGACTGTCATAAATGAAAATGTTTTGGCGAATTTAATATTGTGGAGTGATTCATGTGTGCCACAAAACCGAAATTCTCATATATCAAAATGTATCATGGAGTTTTTGGAAGACAATCCGGAAATGAACGATGTATTAATGAAATTTTCAGTACCTGGTCATTCGTTTATCCAAGAAATTGATCATGTACACTCATGTATAGAGAAGGAGTTGAGAAAAACCGAAATATATTCTCCGATCGGCCTAATCCGTCCATTGAAACTAGTCAATCGAAAACAACCATATAAAATCATCCAAACGAAAGCTACTGATTTTAAGAACTACAGTGCAGCTTCTAAGTACTTTAATTACAAAGAAGTGCCATTTTCCAAGGTGAGCGTGTTTAAATTTACAAGAATTTTACCAGAAGTTCAGTATAAATTATCTCATGCTGACAATGATTTCATAACGGCAAATATAAGGTTACCCGAGCGTACCAAACGCAAGAAACAACAAGATGAAGGAATTTCCGTTTTTCTTACTAGATCAACGACTGCAACCACCAAACCGGTCTTATCAATGCAAAAGCTAAACGACTTGAAGCAAATGCTAAAGTTTATGCCTCCGCAAGATGCAAACTTTTATAAAGTAAATTTGAAAATATATACTCGTAAGTGAAAATCGTGTATGTACATATTATAATAATGGAATCAATCGACGCTTTAATTTTATATTTTTTTTTTTTTATGTTTTATTACCTATTTATATTTTTATCGATATGAAGAAGATCGATCTTTGTGATAGAAGCTTTAATTTATAATACTGAAATACAATTTAATTTTGAAATTATGAAGTTTGTTTGTAAAATATTTTGGTTTAATTTTAAATGAAAAGGTTCTAAGATCCCTTAGAACCAGGTTTGTAAAAATATATCGCGTTTTCGGTATGCCAAGGTTCTAATTGCAAAAAATCAAGAGCTGTAACTTGTCGGATTGAAAGGTCAGACTTCTCAAATTGAAATATATTATAGACTATGTAATCATAGGGAAATGGACAAAAAATCATTTCCATAGACCAATAAACAAAAAAGTTATAAACTTTTAAAAGTTTAACATCGATTTACTCAAAACTATGCGGAGAGCACTTAGAACCTTGTGATTCTAAGGTTGCGATTTGTAATTTCATCAAAAGCAGCTTTCTGTTCAATATTCAGGCCAGCTATTATATTTATCACCTTTTATTGCTCAACAGCGGGATCAAACATTTCTTGCTGTTTAAACGCTGCATCATAAATTAGAATGGGGAGATTAAAATTTCCGCAGTTTTTACCGTGCAATATAAAAATGTTTTGACTGAAGATCACGCGAATTCGCCGGAACCGCAAACACACAAATGTAAGCGAAAAGTTCTCGAAGTTGCTTCGGCATGCTACAAAGAATAGCTTCATATTTTCCATTCCATCATCAATATTCATAGGTCCGCATTGCATAGCGGCTTCTCTAAAAGTAGTATGAACTACTTCATTTATAGTTTTAAGATCTTCAAAAGAAGTCGCACCACTAATGTGAAGCAATAACAATGTTAAGCAAAATCGTTCAGGATCGGCACCCAAACTAATAGAATACATTCCGCCAATTGTTTTTCTGCTTCTCGTTGTCGTAGTTTCCATTTCCTATGTTTTTGGTCAAATACGTAATGTTTCGGGGTATCACAGTACAATATCGTTCTAGCTGTTTCATCTTCTTAATTCAGCTTGAACCATACAGTTAATATTGTATCTTTTTCTACAGCAAATACAGACTTAATTCTGCCATCAAATCAGGATTGCACTTCAGGGACAAAAATATACAATTGTGCAAATTTTCTATGATCATCACCGTCTATAACCCGGAGGAGGTCCAATATTGGCGCACATTGACGCAAATGCAAGTGAACAATTAATGGATCGTATATTCTCACAAAAAATGTTTCAATGATTATGTTGAAATGCCATTAATTGTTGTAACAAATGATGTAGGGGATTAAGGATTTGAATCTAATTTAACTTTCCCTTTTAGACAACACTGAGTAAGTTTTTTGTCAGACGGCTGTTCTGCTTTAAAGTGTTTTGCTTGGAAATATTTGCAAATAAGCTCAATGGTCCGCAGTTAAGTGAGTCTACTTCTTTTTTGTTAACAATTACTTCAACTGCAACTCTTAAGTTACGACAACGTAATCTTAAATTTCTCTTTCTTTGTAAAGCATTGTTTCTTTCTTGAAATATTTGCTCATCCCTCATATTTCCTCGAATTATTCTATGCCTTCGTGCATCTGTTTCTCGCCGAAAGGCATTTCAAACTCACCTTTGTAATCTAAATACTGCACTAACCTTTAAACGGAGCTTCTACGGTGAAATGCTTCTACGGCAAAAATGGTTTTAAGTTTCGAAATCAGCGTATAAAACTAAGTACTAAGGCATTGTATACCAAATTTCATTAAAATCGGTGCAGTGGTATCAAAATTATTTGGTTTTGAAAGTATTTTTGTTAGATTTTCAGTTGGATTAAATTGCATAGAAACAACATGGAATGACAAATTGAACTAATATTTCATACAGTTCGAGTACCCTTCATTCAATGGTACCTTTAATTCAAAATAAAAAGTTTTTTTTTACAGACAGACAGACGAACTTAGCCAAATATTTTATTAGATAGTAAAATTCTTACTAGCCGTTTGATAGAAACTATTTATTTATTTGTTTCCTTTTATTTTTCGTCATTACAGATAATATTTGAAATACAATAATAAGTATTATATTTCAAAAATAAACTTACTAAATTAACATTACATGAAGGTGGTTTGGCGTCTATTGGAGGGGGGGACCAAAGTTGAGTAGATTAATCTACCAGCTCCTAACCTTCCAGTAGGGTGCGCATTACGTGAGCTGTTCTGGTCTTGTCATTCGGCAGCTGCGTGATGGGTATAATTGTGTAAGGGTAACCTGTTCACAATTCGCAAGTGTACGTGCTGCCTCCTCGTAGCAACCACTGGTAACTAAGGCTATTTGGCACATTTTTTGCCATTTGGCACAGGCTAAAGTACGGCGCTAAAGGAGAAAACCTTGACAAAAAACCCCAATCTAAGGTGGAACAGCATATGCCGATGGATGAATGGCTGATAGGTTAATCAGTCCAAAATATGTGAAATCAACCAGAATACGGGGCAGGAGTAGGAATATACGGGAGTTGGACAACCCTCTCGAGATCCTTGGGTTCCAATGCTACCGTCTTTCTAGCGGAACTACATGCTGTAGTAAACATCTAGGAGGGAGATCAATAAGCCCAGATAGTATGTATCACGTACCGGGAGGCAGTATTGTCAGGTTCATTAAGAATCTGAATATGGACTGGACGGATAATTAAGCAGGGTCCAGCACAATAGATCTTTTAGGTCGCAGTGCGAAGTGGCTGATCGCCCGCATGGCCCTCCAATAATAATAACATTACATGAATAAACAAGTTTAGATTTAATTTGACTTACAAATAGAAAAATATCAATATTTTTGGAACCACCCGCACATATTTAAAACTAACTCAAACAAACTATGAATAATAGAAAATTATTTGAAAGTATTAAAAACTTTAAAACAAGAAACAAAAAATTGAAATATTAAATTAAAATAAAAACCATAAAAATAAACTGTACGTCACTATTTTAAACAAAACTTCACTATCATGCAGCTCAATTAACCAAATTCTCAATGACTTTAAGAATGGATTGATATAACTAATAATTCTTATTTTCTTTGGTAACTGATTAAATAGCATCTACATAGTACGTATTTACATAAAATCGTCTATAGTAATCTTTCTTCAAAGAGGGAACCACACAACTTTTATTTCTTAATGGATGTAATGACTCGAAGGTACAATATTTTCAACACTATCAAAATATATGTATAAATTCCTTACTGTGAGAATATTTGCTTTTTTAAATCAGGTTTACTTGAGTCACACGCATTATATAAATTTCGCAAACAAATTTTTGTGTTATAAAGAGTCGCTTTATTATACCGTAATAGGTTCTACCCCAACAAGTAATTCCATAGGTGAGCCTAGATTGAATTAAGAAGTAATATAAATTTCTAAGAATAAACGGTGTGTATATTGGCTTTAATCTGAAGAGAACCCGATTAGTAACTCATACATGATTTGGCATTAGTAATACAAATCACTCATAATCATGAAATGATGATCAAACCAGTCCCTCAATAATTTTAAATCATGAGTTATTTTACCGTATACCTCTGACCGATTAGATCCATTACACGCTAGTGCTATATCATCTGCAAATGCTATTTTGTCTGTATAAAGGTTAAGTTCTAGGAGTGAGTTACTGTAAATGAGGAATGGAAGGGAACGAAGGAAGGAACCTTGAGGAACACCACCTTGAACCTAATCAATATTACTCCAAATTCCATTAACACTGAGAAACCAACTATTAACCTTTCCACGAACCCTGATTGAGAACAATTTATTAATTAATAAACAGTGTTCAACCGTATCAAATGCCTTTTTAACATCAATAAACAAGCAATTAACAACTCGGCGTGCATTTAAGTGTTCATACATTGTTAATAGTAATTGCATTAATACATTTTCAGTATTCAGTTCTTCTCGAAACGCGTATTGGAAATTGACCGAGGAGAAAACTTTTATTAACTATATGACACACCTGAAGAGAAATCATTTTACATTTTAAAAAGTCAGCTGTAAAGAATTCAACTCTACAAAAATACGTTATTGGCCAAGAAGAAATATAACTATCGTTACTGTTGGACTGCAAGACAAGGTGGAAATGGTGGCGTGCTTAAAATAATAAGTCGTATAAGAAATGCGTTGAAAGATTCAAATATTCGCTACACTAGAAAATATAACAAATATTTTAAAATCCGTTGAACTTTAAATTAAAAAACTCAGCCAAAACAATGTATTGCTGTTAGCTGCATAAGGTGTAAATATATAAAAATACAAATTTAATTTGTTCTTAAAAAAAGTTATACGAACAAAATACACTGTTAATTTTTAAGAATAATTTTAGAAAAGAGGGATAAACCAAAGGTTTCTCTACAGAAATATTTGCAAACTGGCACTCTATTTTTAAAATCTCAACAAACTTCTTAATGCATTTTTATAAACAAGGAAAACAAATACAGTTATGTTTGCAAAGGTATTACATCCATACCTCGTTATACGGCGCCTTGTTCTACGGCTTTATCTAATTATGACTTAGTTTCGATTTTCGACTATAAATATTCGATTTCGATTCTGCATCAAATTTGTATACATATTAAAAAAATGTAATCACTTTACGGCATTTCGATTTACGGCCATAGGCTGTATAACGAGGTTGGGTTTATTAAATTAAATCAATTTTTACAAAACATTTGTTTTTTCTTGTGTAGATTAAAATGAAATACAGCGAATTTTGGTTTACGGTTTGGTCGATTTATGGCCAAATTTTTAGAAACTGATCTAGGCCGTATAACGAAGGATTGTTGTATTTGAAAGAATTTTCAAGACAACATAACGGAGGGGACACAAGGAGCTATTGCACAAGAATCCGGAGAAATGAACTCAGCTGAAATTGAAGCATCATCATCTGCAAAGGGTTTGGTTAATGAGATGTAGGAAAGCATTCTTCCTAAACAGTTATAACCAAAGAATTAAAATTATTTGATTGCAGGTGACTTTCACTAGAAGTGAACGCGTCACGTAATCTTTACAGTAGGATATAATTTTTGTACAAAATAAGAAGTAAGCTGCAATATGAAACTGTTGACGCGTCAATTTTTCTGAAATATTGTTTCTTAACACTTACACTAAAAAAGTTTTTTGCCCCCTTTAAATAAAAACTGAGCTAAAATCGACCCAGCGCCTTAAAAATACAGTTAATATTCACATAAAGATCTGAAAAAAATCATCAAGGCTGCTTAAGTCTTCTAATTTACGATAAAAATTTATAAAAGTCTGAACTGTTATTTTAATAAATGATTATAACGTGTTGTTTATTTATTTATTATTGTGTTGCAAAATTAAATTTGAATTAATTTATATTTATTAATGTATTTACTTTAATCTAATTTATTTTATTAATATATTTATTTAAATATAATTAAAATTTCCTATTTTTAATTTACCGCCATATTTTTCAACATGAGGCCGCGGTTAGAAATCAACACGAGCGCGCACTGTTATTACCATGATCCGAGACGAGACTGATTTTTAATTTTTATGATTTTGGTTTTTTCGTCGCGCAGTTGGTGTATCTGCACAAGTGAATAGGTGTATTGTTTTGTTCGGACGAATTAGTTGAGGTGGCGAGTGAACATTGATAGTGATATTTGATCAGCCGAACAGGAGTGGCGATCACTTCGTTGAAATGTATTATCTCGTAAGATTCATTAACAGACTCGATGGGCCGAGACAGAGTGAAACGGAAGAGAATATGTTCGGTCGATTATTGCGTCAGTAGCTGTGAAGGTGTGAGGATGTTCCTCGAGGCCCACACCTGATAGGATGGGAGCAAGAGGCGTCGACCAAATATCGGTGGGTACCTCTTATCTTCCTCCACCAAAGTCCTATGCTACAGACAGAGCTGTTTTAAGATGTCTGGTGATGCAGGCGAGTGACTGTGCAGTTTTTATCGTGATGGTAGATGAGCAGCGGTGAAAGGAAGCGTTGAAACACACGCCAGGTAGGTTGGGAGCAGGGGCTTCGACCAATACCTGATCTGTACCCCTAATCTTTCCTCACTGTCCACCATATCCGTTTGACGCAATAATGATGCAGCGACCGAGTTTCCATGTCACGACGAAGGAATTGGAACAAAACATGGAATGTTATACGGCGACAGTTGAAGTGTCTGCACAAGTGAATAGGTGTATTGTTTTGTGCGAACGAATTAGTTGGGATGGCGAGTGAACAAATGTATGTGAGCCGCCGCAAATTTAAGGTTTACTGAATTTATTACCAGGTGTGTGTATATATGAAACCGGAATTTACCAATAAATGGAGCCACCTGTCAACAACATCCAATTCTTAACCATATAAGTTTCATACAATGACGCATGTTTTTTACGTGATAAAAATGTCCAGTTTTGTGCATATTACGATTTGCGGACTGCAAAGAAAACTGCTGCAGAATCACATCGAATACTTGTCGAAGCTTACGGTGAGCATGCTCTTGGTAAATCACAATGCTATGAGTGGTTTAATAAATTCAAAAGTTGTGATTTTGACGTGGGAAACGTAGAAGACCACCAAAACAGTTTGAAGACAATGAATTGCAAGCATTGTTTAATGAGGATGACGCTCAAACGCAAAAACCACTCGCGGTTCAATTGAATGTGTCAGGAGAAGCCGTCTCCGTATGTTTAAAAGCCATGGGAAATATTCAAAAACTGGGAAAGTGGGTTCCTCACAAACTGAATGAAAGACAACAGGAAAATCGAAAAACCACTTGCGAAATGTTGCTCGCCAGATACAAAAGAAAGTCATTTCTTCATCGAATTGTGACTGGCGATGAAAAATGTATCTATTTTAAGAATCCAAAGCGGAAAAGTATTGGATTGATCCAGGACAACCATCGACATCGACTGAAAGGCCAAATCGCTTCGGACGGAAGACAATACTCTGTATTTGGTGGGATCAGAAGAGTGTGATTATGTTTCTTGACATCTTTCGATTCAATTTTGGCACGTTATATCACAACTTTTAATATTAAAAATAATTTAAACACAAATTATTGGTTTTAAGCTTTCTTTAGTTATGAAAGAATATTTTATTTTTAAAACAACAACTAGTTTCGAGCACTTGCTGCTCATCATCAGGTTATTACCATAAAAACTTGCTGCTCATCATCAGGTTATTACCATAAATGATCAATTTAAATCAAGCTTTGTGTGAAAACGGCCATTGATAGTGGTTGTCGAGCGAAGCGAGCGGTTGTAACAAACAAATACAAACAATATAACAAATATTTTAATAAAAAAAACGGTGCGTTCCGAGCCTATTCAGATTGAGCAGTACAAAATAATTAAATCGCGGTGTAGTACGTTTTTATACAACAGACATTTGACAATTAATATTATTGTAGTTTGGGTTATTGTGAGTAATTTCTAAATGAGTTAGATTATAGGCCAAAAATTGGCATCAGCGATTGCTGTATCCTATTTAATGTTGCTTCGTAAACTAAGCAACCTAAACTTAAGTTCTACTTTTGAAGTCTTTAGAATGTACTGTTGTGACTGCAAATCTTAATTAATCTTGACAATCTAGCAGTAAACAATGCACAAGGCCTGAATGATTGATCGCTACCTAAGAGTTAATAACGGTATTAATAAAATATGAAATGTTTTCATTTTGTATTACACAGTTTGATTCAATTGTTGTCTTTAAAAGTTCCCTTGTTTTAACGGTAAAGTTGATTGTCGACTACATATGAGAAAATTTTTTGTGGGAAATCCATTTCAATCCACACCATTCAAATAAAACACAATCTCATCAAAAACCAAATAAGTTATCGCTGGCGTTTAAGAAACTTTCTTGTCTAAATGTGCAAAAAAATGTTTTAGGTGGGCTGAGTATAAGTTGTTAAATATAGTAACAAAAAATGGTAAATAAGTGTCGAATTTTCTTTTTCCAGTACATCCATGCTTAAAATGAAATTTATACGAACCAAATAAAATAAAAAATTCTGAATAGGGATACGTTTGAAATTGGATACGTATAAAAAGCTTTTACATAAAATTATGTTCATTTTATACTTTATAAATATGTATGACATTATATAAAATACAATTAAATTGAAATAAATGGAACATATTTTGTTTCGGTTTCAATTTCGACACTCAAAAATAATTAATTTCTGTTTCAATTTATGCAAAGATCATTCGTAGAAACCATCAAAAAAAGCTGGTAACGACGTGACATAATTTTTTTTCAGACATTTGACCCATAATACATATTTTATTTTAATAGTGAAATTTATATTTGGCATTTATGTATAAAAGTAACTAACATTTTAATAAAACCTTCATGTTCTTATCCATGTTTATTTTGCTTTTTTAAACACATACTCGTAGATTAAAAAGAAATTGAAGATTTTCACTCAAAAATAATTTTCCAATCAATTTTTTTATTTTCTAAATCTAAGAATTTTTAAAAATCACTATGGTAAGATATTATTTTGCACTCTACAATAACACTACATAACATTTAATGTTCGCACTGAAATTTTGAAATTTACCTACGTCTAAAATAAAATTTCAAACAAATCTAGTTTTGAAACGACGAAAATTTCGTAAGAAATGTGAAAAAAAAAATCACCGGCCACATCTCTTAACATCAACGTACTAAACCAAACTAGAAAATTATGTCGGAAAATTATTGAACAGTTCTTTTTTTTTGTCGGGTAAAGAAATGCAAAAAAAGAGTTTGCAAATCAAGAAACGGAGAAAATTATGTGTTGTTGAGTTCTTTGTATTATTGAAAACTTCCATGAATTCTCCTTTAGTTCCGTTTCACTTCCAAATATTTAGGAGAATTTCATTAAAATGCGCATGATGTTAATTGAATGTGGTGGGGGTCGCTTTAATGTTGTGTTCGGCTCTTTTATTAATAAATTTCGGTATATCGGTTGTAATATGTGATTTGAAAGAAACACAAATTTACATCATAATAATGTTGAATTTCGTTTTTTTTTTTTTTTGCTTTTTGTTATTAACGCATCCTCCAGCAAATATAAAAGTATCTCTGTTGGTGTGTTTACGAGTAGTTGTGGTTGTGTAAAGAATTTATTAACCTGGGAGGAACCTTTGACCGAGTGAACCAAAGTAAGAGGTTTAATAAAGTTTTAAAATAGGAGCAGATAAATATTCTACATACGTGATATGTATAAGGAATAGAAAGTGAAAGGGAACAGATAGATGAGCTTTTACGTGCATTATTCGTATAAAAAACAGAAGATTCATTTTATGAAACGGGAAAACAATAAAACCACTGAGTTTCTTTGAAAAGATCGAAAAAGTGGGAACAGAAAATTTTAAGTAAACATTGATAAGATGTACGAGAGTTACTTTTGAGGAAATAAGGTTTTAAAAAATTCTGTTGAACACTGACTTTGGTAAAATATTTAACAATAAACTAATCTGAGGAAATTGAGTCTAAAATAAATTCATATGAGGTTTTTGGAAATTGAGTCGACCAGTAGTCACTACTTAGCCAACCGGTCAGTGGCGTAACTACAAATTTTGTACCCTCCCACAAATTTTGTGTTGGGCAATGAACAAGTAAAGCGTTGAGTAAAAAACTTATTTCTGTCTATTAACCAGGATGGCATTAATTAAAAGCATCGATTTCGAGAGTAAGAAACAGCACGTGATTCAGTTCAATGGCGTTAATCAAACCGAAATTTCTTGCAATCAACTCAATGATTTCTAAATATATCGATAAAGAATAATAATTTTGAGTATAATTTGAATAATCTCAAAAATTTCGAAAACATCAGAAAAATGTCGAATTTCCAATGCGCGTGAAATATTTCCTAGATTAATCCTAAATACAAAAACTATGTTTAGGAATGGTTTAGGAAAAATTTCATACGCTCGAGGACGGCTGTGAAAAAATTCATAAATCATTCCTGAAATAAAACAGCTTTGTTTGGATTTGTGAGAAACAAAATTTAATAGAAAACGAAAAAACATTTAGGCGTAATATAGTTTAATAAATTATTGAATTAATTTATATTCAAATTAAATTCAACTCCAGGTTTTGCCAGGTAAACATTTAGCCCACTACAATTTCTTTCCTGTATATTTCACAAAATGCTACTGACGAATTTTTTCAGATTTTCGTCAATGCTCTGGAATGGCCAAAATTTGGCCCGATCTATGTGACTCACATACATATTACTTTCCTTATTTGATTAATTTAACGGAATAAAACTCCAGGTTTTTCTGTAAGCCATATCTATTGCCAGTACTAATAAACTTTTTTAGATTTTTTGGCATTATTCTGGAATGGCTAAAACTGGGCCCGAAATAAACGACTCAAACATGTAGAAATTATTTCATTTTATTAATTAAGCGGAATACAACTCCCAATTTTGCGAGGTGGACATCGATCCCACTATATTTTTCTGTAAGCCCTATCTATTGTCAGTACTAACAAACTTTTTCAGATTTTTGGCATTATTCTGGAATGGTCAAAATTAGGCCCGAAGTAAACGACTCAAATATGTAGATATTACTTCATTTTATTAATTTAACGGAATACAACTCCAGATTTTGCGAGGTGGAAATCGATCCCATTATATGTTCCTCTGTCGCAATTATTTATGAATAAATAAATTTCGTCTAGTGGTTGGCTGATTTTGAATCTACAATTGAGTTTGTCTTTACGAATATATTCAAAAAGATTTCGGCTCGTAGTTGTTAATGATTAGTGATTACATTTGTTTGAAGCTCTTCTTCTTATGTCTTTTTGCTTCGTTTAAGCCACTCTGCCACGTCAAGGCTGTAATCATAGAGGGTTTCCTTGTTGTTGGTTTTTATTTTGAAAATTAATAAAATGGAGGAACTGAATTAACTGCAATGAAGTAGTGCTTCATAGTATGTATTCTTTATTTTGACTTATCAATATTTATTTACACCTTACTTCAACAACAAAATTTGCATAAACGATCCTATTTTGACACTACTTGATTTATGTTACAAGTATTATGAATTTTACGCAAGCACTGCAGATATTCGATAATAGTATCTAAAGATTTAATTGGTTCGAAACATACTAAACAATTCATTTTTATGCAGTCCGAACTATTTGCTATTGTTTCTTTCGAGTATGTGCGGTACAAAGCGATATGTTTAAAATGATCATTATCATTTTCGGAATGAATGTCTGGTCTATGGTTGCTATTTGAGGTCAAATCAATGCCATACAGAATTAGTAGTCCGCAATTGTATCCATCTCTTTGAATTGGAAAGTTGTACGTCACTTCCGTGCGAAAACACTCACTTTTTTCATTCCATGCTGTTTTTAATTCATTTAAGAACTGCTGCGCCTTTTTAATTAACGATATTAACTTTCGGCCAGGATATAATAGATCATAAGATGATAAGGATCCAAACAAATATTATTAGTATTTTTAATTAAAACGCTTGCCGCAACATAAACTAAATCGGTAGTTAAATAATTTGTTCCATTTAACGAGGAATAACATATGTTTGTTAATGTCGTTTCCCAAAGGCCTGTGAAATTGAATTTGAAAATATTTAAGCAAAATTTGTGTTTTGTAATATTATTATAATATTCATTATTGATATAAGTCAATGATTTCGCAACAACGTAATTGGAAAGAGCCACCTTACCAGAGTATTTCGCCTTACGACGAGTTTTTTTCTCCCAACTCTCTTGAATATTTGTATCAAATGGGTCAACTTCAT
The DNA here is from genome assembly GCA_958295665.1 of Tipula vernalis. Classification (NCBI taxonomy): domain Eukaryota; kingdom Metazoa; phylum Arthropoda; class Insecta; order Diptera; family Tipulidae; genus Tipula; species Tipula vernalis. The sequence continues at coordinate 233,043,276 of OY282558.1, read as the reverse complement.
CTTGCCGCTTTTTTTCAGTGATAGGTGATAAACGTAGAGGCGAGATTTGCAATTTAGGCGGTAATTTACGTTTTTTGAAAATTAAATGTGGAGCTAGTTCAATAGAATTGTAAATCAATTTGGTTTTTTTTCCCAGAGCATCGCTAAATCTTCCTAATTTTTGATGAGGCTCCTTAATTAAATTATTTTTTATAATGTTGAACCAATTTTCTATATTGGCGTTTGAAACTCTACGGCTTTCGTCATAAAAGTGAAGGAATATTGTGCTCCATAACGGAAGGTACGTAAAATATCGCTTTGTATGTGTCGAAATGAAATCTTTACAATAGTAATCATTTAATAAGTTATCTGGATTTTCAGATACTTCACTGTTTCTTAAAATGTTTTGTAAACTATCATTATATCTTTTAAAGTATAATGATTCAGAGAATTCAAAAAATTCATCTAAGTTACTGTCATTAGATGAGTTTTCGTCAGTAGCTTCAAAAGTGTTTGGCATTTTTTCAGCTGGTAAAAAGCCTTCTAAATTATTTTAATGTATTTTAAAAAATTTCTATATGCTGCACTAAACGCTGAATTTTTATATTTGCAGCAACAAATGGTACATAAAATTTTAAAAATAATGTCTACATGTTCTAATGTTTTGGCGTCTACGATTAAGAAAAATGATATCATTATAAGTTCGCGCAATTTTTTAGTACAACTCATAATTTTGGATTTTATTTGTCGAATAATAATTGCCGCAAAATGTGAACAGCAAATAAAAATTCCTGTTAAATTTTCAAATTTTTTCTCTCCTTTTATGATTTGATACGAAAAATTAATATATCGCATGATATTCATTTCGTTAAATATGAGGGTAATCATATTTATAAATACCCAAGACCAATCAGTTACAAAGTACTTGGGTAGAGGAACTTTAGGCTTAACCCGTTGAATTTCACATTTGAAAGAGCTGAGAAAAACTAATAAGGCATGAGTGTCATGTCGACACGAAATTAGTTCCGCAACAGGAATTAAAATGTTATTGACCTTAACAACGCATGCGTAATATAAAATTCTGCTATAATTATGATGCATGCAACATTTTGGATTCCGTACCAGTCCACCTGTAGCATCTATATAAACTATATTTCCACCAGTTGCTTCCAAAAGATTCGAAAATGAACGCCTCATCAAAATAAAATAAAGCGGATCACCAGCTCGGTAAATATATTTATTAAGCAGGCATCGGCCAAATCACAATTTGAAATAATGTCTTTCAGCTGAAGCTTCTCTGAACGTACTTTCCGTAATGCATCGGGCTTACAAATTTTTTGAGTGCTGCCGGCCTTTAAAAGCCCAACATCCACATGTTTAAAGCTTTCTAGGTTGACCAAGTTAGGGCACTTATCTTTTGAAATATCCCGCATTTGTATTCTTTCGATACCTCTAATTTGAAAAAATTCTTTCACTTCACAATGACACTTCATTACTTCCCCTACTGTGTACATTTCTTCAGTTTCATTCAAACTAACTACAAATTTGTATTTTTGTGTGTGATGTTTATATTTGCAAATGCCATACAAAGTAATCATTTGTTCCGTTTTATTTCTATTAATAGTTTTAAAACTAAGCACACACGTATTTTTTGCGGAAATCAGGAAATCCCTTATGGAATTTCTTAGCATTTCGTTGCTAAAGTTTTCGGTAAAAAAATTTTGAAATACTCCACGCGACCGCCATCCTGTTATGTTTGCATCTTGAAAGATGACATGAATTTCAGCAATTTCATCATTGAAGCAGTACCTTCATTTCGATTAGAATATGTCACGGCTTCTTCATTTACCATTGAAGCTTGGGGAATAAAAACGGTCTTGGTTTGTTCTGCCTCTGGAGTCGTTGTATTTGAGTTGTAAAATGGCGAATACATTTCAAAATTTATTGTTGTTTTTTTAGTCCACAACTTATAAATTTTTAATCGGTTGGAGCAGTTATTAGCTACTTTTAAGAACTTACATAGTTTGTCCATAATAGGAGAATTTGACCGAAGTAATTTAATATTTTGAATTGAATAACATTTAAAAACCTTCAAAACTGCATTATAAACTGACTTATCATTCAGTTTTTGTTGGTTTGTTATAGTTCTAAACCTTTTTCGACCCTGAAGCCGCTTATCTAAATTTAACACATCCATTTTTCTTTAGCAACGCTCTTTCGAAATCAGCACTAAACTACACACTCAAAATAATTGAAACAAGGTTTTAAATCAGAGAAAAAGCAAAGGTCGATATAAAGTTTAATGTAACTGTAATAATGCAAAAAATTAGAATCAAGATTTTATAGGATGTCAAAGGAAAAGCAAAGGTCGATTATATAGTTTTCAAAAAAACTGTTATTATTACAAAAAAAAAGAGGAATCACAATTAAACACAAAGCTATATGCGAACAACACAAAGTCTGAATAACGATTAAATCAAAAAAGAAAAAAAATCGTTTATATACTCGCGCAAAAACTCAATTTTTCTCTTTTTTTTATTTCTTTTTTTTTTTAATCTCGAACTCCGTCTAAGGTGTAACTCTACAACGAATGGACGGATTTTAATATTCATTGTTTTTCCTTGTTAAATGGAACAAATTATTTAACTACCGATTTAGTTTATGTTGCGGCAAGCATTTTAATTAAAAATACTAATAATATTTGTTTGGATCCTTATCAGTCATATCAAGTTATGCAACTAAATATATCTGTTTATCCGCTCCTCTCAAGAAAAAAATTTCCGGAAAGATCACTTCTCATCCATTATCTCTTGACCGAAAGTTAATATCGTTAATTAAAAAGGCGGAGCAGTTCGTAAATGAATTAAAAACAGCATGGAATGAAGAAAGTCAGTGTTTTCGCACAGAAGTGACGTACAACTTTCCAATTCAAAGAGATGGATACAATTGCGGACTACTAATTCTGTATGGCATTGATTTGACCTCAAATAGCAACCACAGACCAGACATTCATTCCGAAAATGATAATGATCATTTTAAACATACCGCTTTGTATCGCACATACTTGAAAGAAACAATAGCAAATAGTTCGGACTGCGTAAAAGTGAATTGTTTAATATGTTTCGAACCAATTAAATCTTTAGATACTATTATCGAATATCTGCAGTGCTTGCGTAAAATTCATAATACTTGTAACATAAATCAAGTAGTGTCAAAATGGGACCATTTATGCAAATTTTGTTGTTGAAGTAAGGTGTAAATAAATATTGATAAGTCAAAATAAAGAATACATACTATGCAGCACTACTTCATTCCAGTTAATTCAGTTCCTTCATTTTACTAATTTTCAAAATAAAAACCAACAACAAGGAAACTCTCTATGATTACAGCCTTGACGTGGCAGAGTGGCTTAAACGAAGCAAAAAGATATGAGAAGAGCTTCAAACATATGTAATCACTAATCATTAACAACTACAAGCCGAAATCTTTTTGAAAATATTCGTAAAGACAAACTCAATTGTAAATTCAAAATCAGCCAACCACTAGACGAAATTTATTTATTCATAAATACTTGCAAAGACGAACAGGAACATATAGTGGTACCGATTTCCACCTCGCAAAATCTGGAGTTGTATTCCGTTAAATTTATAAAATTGAAGTAATATCTACATATTTGAGTCGTTTATTTCGGGCCCAATTTTGTTCATTCCAGAACAATGCCAAAAATCTAAAAAAGTTTGTTAGTACTGGCAATAGATAGGGCTTACAGAAAATAATAGTGGAATCGATGTCCACCTTGCAAAATCGGGAGTTGTTTTCCGTTAAATTAATTTAATGAAGTAATTCCTATGTGAGTAGTATATTTCGGGCCCAATTTTGGTCATTCCAGAACAATGACAGAAATCTGGAAAAATTTCTGAGTACTGGCAATCGATAGGACTAACTGAAAACTATGGGGCGATACATATACACCTCATAAAATCTGCATTCGTTTGCAATTTAATAACGACTGATAATGAATTTTTTCAAGCAACGACAGTTTTAGATTAAAAATTAAAAAGCTAAGCTAGTTCATTTTTGAATTTTTTTAATAAAATTCAATTTTTTACGAAATATAAATCTATGTGGATGAGTTTATTTTTAATTTAAATATGTATTAAAAATTAATTTCGCCTTTGTGCTCTTTATTTTTGTTTAAATACACACCAATACATTCAAATTTTTTTCATTTAGGAATGATTTAAGAAATTTTTCACAGCCGTAATTTCCAAAGATTCTTGAATACAATGTGTTTCGTCGGCAAGTGACCGGCCAGAAAATTCGGAATATTTATGTAAAATTATCGCAAAAAATCCTTTAAAGTGGGGGTCTAACTGTAAACCCTTGCAAGTTATTATGTTTTCAATTTTTTGAGTAATGTTGGTGACCCCTTTTCACATTTTTCATCATTTCTCCCAAGTTATGGTCTCGAGTTTAATTGTGTTTGCGGTTTTTAGAAAGCTTATGAGTCACTTTATTTGTTAGTTTGCCCACTTCGGCCGGTGACTTGCTGACAAAACACATTGTATTCCAGAAAGTTCTCAAATATCGATTATCCGTATGTAAAACCAAAGGAAATCCAATCCTATATGCGCTAATCACCACCATGTAAAATGCAAATAGCCTGGGCATTCTTGAATAATTTCGAATAACCTAATGTTGTGTACTTCTAAATATCATTTAGAACTTCCAAACCATCCTTTTCCATTATGACTAAATTATCATTATTTTTAATTCTATTCCAAATTTTAATATGTTAAGACGGGTTAACGTACGTAGTCTTGTGATTATCCCAGTTTTTAAGTAATTTCAAAATTTAATATTAATGATTGCTCAAATTTTTGTACAAAAAATAACCCAAACAAAAATTGTACGTTTCCATTAGGCTTAGTTAGCAAATTTAATAAAAAAAGGTAATTAAATTATAATTATGTAAAAGAAGTTGGTCGCTTACCGGATAAAGATCCGTTCTTCATCTCACCATACAAGAACAACCGAAAATTAGTGATTAGTCTTACCGGTAATCTCAAAACAGAAGTACCGTCACAGAACCTATCCAGCCCTTTCTTGTCATAACCAAAAGCAAGAAATTCGAGATCGATAGCCTACAGAAACTAGAAATTATTCCTCGCTGTTATGTTTGTTGTTATTATATCAAAATAAAAAAACGACTTGCTTGTTTAACGTTCACTTATAATCTGCCTTTTATTATATCAATCCCGTAATACCGTATTTACATAAAAACACCGTATGTCCAATACAATATTACAATATACCACAATATTCAATATAATATTTTTACATATACACTAACTTTCCCCCTTTAAAAAAATGACTACATCTAATCTATTCTAATTCTCATACCTCAATTTTTATGTTTCAAATTTTATAATTCAATTAGTAAGACTAGGTATGTATTTTAAGTTTAACAATGTAGGTAAATATATACAAATATAAAAAAAAATTAATCAAATTCGGAAAATGTAAACCGTTTCGGAGCCTTTCGTGATCGTTTTGATTTGCGTAAAGAAATTGATTCGGAACTTGCTTGTGAGTCAGAAACTTCCGATTGTTCATCATAACTACTTTCCTCATCAGTTTCCCCAACAATGTAACACTTATCATTCGAGCTACCACCTACATTCAAATTTACAAATCTTTTTTGTAGTTTAGATTTCCTTATGTGATTTTCGTGAACATATCTTATACAATCATTAATTTTAATTAAATATGTTAATGGACTTATGATTTTCATAATTTTAGCCGGTATCCAACGAACAAAATTTTTAAAATGACTTCGATACATTACTACTTCTTTTTCTTCAAATTTATTTTTATAACGCGTCTTTTCATTTTTGGTTAAATTTTGTTTGTCAGATAAAATGGTATTTCTTGTTTATTTTTCTCTTCCAAATCAAAATTTGTTTTCTTCTTTTCATTTAAATAATCTAATAATGTTTTCAGTTTAAATTTAAACAATTTTTCCGAGGGCGTTTTCCGCGGAATAAGCTGACGGTGAATTGCGTTGATAAATTAAAAATTTTCTAATTTTATCGGCCAATGACATATCATTTTTTTCGACACAATATCTTTTGAATATTCTTTTTACCGATTGGGACGTTTCTCTCCGCCAAACCATTCGACTGGGGGTGATAGGGCGGCGTCTTAGTACATTTTATACCAGTTTTTTACAAACATTTTTAAATTCATATGACGCGAAAGGTGGACCGTTATCTGACACCACTTCCGAGGGTCAACCAAAAAAAACAAAAAAAAATCCATTAACTTGTTCACATCTGTCTTACAATTTGTTGACGGCATGACCACTATATTTACGTATCGACTGTAAGCATCAACTATTAATAAAAATGTTTTGCCAAAACTGTAAAAAAAATCGATATGGATTCTTTCCATCGGAAACGTAGCTTCTGGCCAAGACGTATTGACGGTTTCTTTTGGTACATTTTGTGGTTTTTGACATACGTCACAACTTTGTGATACATTCTCAATGCCCAAATCGCAATTTGGCCACCACGCATATGATTGAACGATTTGCTTCATTCGAACTACCCCCGTATGATTTTCATGTAGCAACTTAAGTACTGAATTTTCTCATGCTAGTTGGAATAACTATTCGATTCCAGTAAAACAAATTTCCATTTTCAATTGCTAAAATTATTTCTGTTTTTAAAGAATGGTACAATTTCATCCGATACCTGATTTGGCCAACCCTTATGAACATAGTCACGAACTTTACCAAGGATTGGATCGTCGCCTAGACTTTGACGAATGACTTTTTCGTCAATCAATGAATCGTTGGAGAAATTCGATCGGGACTGTACATCAGTTCCATTTGACAATGGTAATCTAGATAACCCATCGGCATGACCCATTTTTGAACCTTTTTTTGAATTTGATTTTATAATCATAAGTCGAAAATATGATGGCCCAGCGCTGTAACCTCGCACATGCCACTGCCGAATTTCTTTTGCTTGGTCCAAAAATTTCTCTAAGCGCTTGAGCATCAGTGTTGATCTCGAAGCTTAGGCCATACAGATATTTATAGAATTTTTGCAGACATTGCAGAAATAATTGCTAATGCCTCACGATGTAGCTGCGAGTAATTTTTTTCTGCCGGCGACAAAGTGCTTGAGGCAAACAAAACCGGGTTTTCCACACCATTTACCAGATATGATAGCACCGCCCCACTATGGGATATTTCGACTTTTCCTGTTTCAAAATCAAATAAGTCCGAATCCAGTGGGTCGATCAACATGAAATTTTTTGGAAGATGATGTTCGAACTATCAGAAATCACAGAAAAATGACCAGAAATGTTGATGTTTACTGTATGGTCCCAGGATAACTCGTTAAAGTTGACGGTTTTCGCAAAAAAATCACAAAAGTCACTGTAGATCAATGGAATTTTTTTTATTTAATGTTTGTAAAACAATATTTTTATGTATTTTTCCCCGCTGAATTCAAATCTGCCCCTTAAAATTTTGTAGGTATTGTAGGTTTTATGACTCCGTAGGATTTGTTCTCATTCTATACAGTTATAAAACTCTGTCATTTTATGTTTTTTACAATGCTGATGGTAAATATATGTTTGATTATATAAACTGTATAATAAATACGTCATACGACCCACATTTACGCATGAGCGCGCGTGTTTTAGCGCAAAAAGGAAACAACTCTTTATTTGCAGGGTTTTGGGATTGTATACATCGCGATTCTGATGTTTGTGTATGCATATATGTATATATATATATATATATATATATATATATATATATATATATATATATATATATATATATATATATATATATATATATATATATATATATATATATATATATATATATATATATATATATATATATATATATATATATGTGTGTGTGTGTCTGTGTGTGTGTGTGTGTGTGTGTGCGCGTGCGCGCGTGTATAATAGATATAGGGGAAGTGTGCCCAGTACGGATACCCTTAGCTATTTTGGGCATAACTTTTAAACAACGCGATTAATATTCGAATTCGAAATTTCTACGTGTTCTCTAGTCCAATTTCTACAAGGAAATTTACGAAATCTCGAAAACATGCTCCCAGTATGGATAATTTTAACAATTTCGGCTGTACCTATTTACTTACCCTCGACAAAAAAAAAATGAAAAATTTTCAAGTGACTTTGTTCCTTACATAGCCCTCTATGATTAGGAATTGTCCCGATTCGATGTCCCGTGAATATTTAATTCGCGACATCAATAGTAAAAAGTGCAATTTTCAATCCTCGTAAAATAACTTTTCACACTTTTGAAATGCACATTTACTTATTTTCCTTATAACTTTTTCTTTGATTAATTTAAAATAACGGTACCGAAGTATGTTTATTAGACCACAAATACGTACGAAAAAACCGACCTAAAGTAGCTCTATCTGTTATTGGAAGCTGGAAACATCAAATTATCCATACTAGGCATTATGTATACTGGGCACATCTCCCCTAATATATTTAAAAAATATGCACTTACGTAAATATTCATAATTAATTTCGTCTTCGGATTAGTAATAAAATGGATAAAATATGAGATTAAGGTAAGAAGTAATTGTATTCGTAGAAATGTTACGAATAGATTAATTACAAATATAATACAATAAATTGAACCATTATGCTATTATATATACTAAATATTTTGTGATTCAAATTCATCATTTGTGATCATTTCAGTCTCGTCCTTTTCAGAATCACTGCATTCGTCGTCAATTTCTACTTCATCAAATGTTGACTCAAGAAGACTAAAAAATTATATCAATTTTAAAATACAGGAGACAAGTAACACATTTTTATTTACAATACTCACTTTTTCTTTATGTAATTCTTAACTTCAGCTGAAATTTTAGGTTTGCGCAAAACAGCTATTCTCTTTTTTATTCCGATGAGGGATATTAAAGGATCACTCATTTCAATCGCTCTGTTGTATAAATCTGTAATACGATTCATTCGAGAATTTTGACGACAATGATCTTGTGTGTTTGACCTATAGTACTTGTGCCATGATTCTAGCCCATCTTCTGCAAAGTATGCCATAGGAAGAGGGAAATTTCTAGCGATCTGACACCCGTGTACCAAAAGTTTGTGTGTAGTTGGGTTCATTTTTGGCCACGGGTATAGCGTATAATATAATTTATACGTATCCAAAGAAAATGTTTCCATTTTCTCTAAATTTAGTCGTTTTTTGCATTTAAATGCTGCGAGAACTATTGCTATGTTTGTAACCAACTGTTTGTCAAGTTCTAGTGCTTCCGCAAAAGTAGATGGTTCTCTGAAACATATGCGAGCTAGATTGCCTGTATTGGTTGTCCCTGTACCTTGGAGAAGTTGATCCGCTCTAATATGAAATTTTACATACAATTTTTCTTTGACAACATTTTCCCTGTCTTTGTATTTATCTAAAAAATTAAAATATTTTGTAGTAAATAACCTACTTAAATTAACAATTATTTATCTTACAAATTTATATTGCATTCTGTAATTAAATCAAGTACATGCTTGAGTTCGATTCTCTTTAGTATATTATAATTATTATTTTGTTTTAATATTTATTTATTAAAATTACTTTAAGTAATTAATTTGTAATTAATAATTTCTATAATTTTTTTTATTTTAAAAGATACCATTCATTCATACATATAATTATAAACGCGTAAATAAAATCTAACATAGCTAACAAAATTAAATATTGTTATCAAAATACAGATTTAAAAAGTGCATAAAGACCATATTAAAACTGTAAAGTAGAAAAATTAGAACATTTAACGTCAAAATAATTAACTATAATAATTACTTGAAATTGTAAAATAATTTCTTTTTTCTTGGACAAATGAATAAGTAATCATATATTGTTAAAAATAAGTAATAGTTCGCACCTTTATCTTTGTCAGTTCTCTCCCAGTGCTTGAAAGGTTTGCGGTAACTTATATTCATTAAGTGTTCAAAGGCTTTAATCTCACAATGTAGAATACCTAATCCATAATTTAATGAATTTTCCTTTGGTGTAAATTTATTTTTTAAGTCACCAAATGCAGTCGTTGTGAGATTACAACATGGGCATCTTGACGAAGACGGATTGTCAGTAATCGTATTCAAACATTTACCGTCGAATAAAGTAGGGAAAACTTCATATTGAAGACGTACTGATTTTCCTTTTGCCAAGGTAAAGGTATACGAAGAAAGAAACTTTATTTCTGTAAGTAATCGTGCGTACTCATTTTTTGTATTTTCAGGGGTTTCTTTCTCATAACAAAGTCTCGCAGGTCTAAAAAATCTTATACTCATGGGAGTTGGGTTTATCCAATTGCACTTACTATTTGTTGAGTGAAAAAGTTGAATCACTCCAATACAAGTAACAAAGAGTGATACTTGAGCGTTTTTATTTTCATACTCTACATTTGCGAACTTTTGCTGAGGATTTTTATGGCACGAAGAACTATCAAATCCTATTGATACACGCATCTGCAAATTACGATATGTTTCATCAGGCCAGTCGTGTATTATTGCTTTGCACAATCGCTCACCAGTAATATTGAGTAGCTCTTGTAAACTAACGCAGACCTTGATATCATTTATTATTTCATATTTACGTGGATAACAGTTTTTCTTTTCTTTCATGACAATGGTATAACACGGATAAATATCGCAGCCTAATGCTTTTGTATCAGCAATTATTGCTTTATATTGCCGTCTTGTGTACTCGTTTGTAATTAAGAAAGCTAAGGCCGAACTGGGCGTATGCCTTTCTCGAGGATCATTTATTTCGTTTTGTTCATCCTGTCTGTTGTTACTTTTCAAGTTGATCATATTTTTTGCGATAGCTATTACTGTCTCATTATAGTTGGGATCACTGAGCAGATTATGAGCTCGTCTACGCAAAGTTGATTCTGATGCATTTTTCAACGTACTTCTTTTTCGGCCACTGTTAATGCTAAGTCGATTGCCTTTTTTTGGCCTTCCTTTTACGTTAGAATTCCTATTATTCTTCCTTTTTCGTCCCATATTGTACCTCTGATTAATTGGAGTAAAATTCACAAAAAGCTCTAATTTCGAATTATATTATTATCATACGGGTTTCTATATTTTGATAACTGAACTTATTATAAAGAATATCTATAATACACAAACAAAAAAAAATTATTATTTTAAAAGTACTATAATTTAAAATAACTTTAAGATAACTATTCTTGTAAAACTAACAAATAAAATGTAAAATTTTAACAAATAAATTTATGACAATATCACTCAAATATACAAAGACGGTTACTTAAGTTTCTTATAATATGTTAATAGTAGCATTCATTATATTGCAAATACAACAGTTACTTAAAAAATTATAATTATTGTGATAAATAAAATAGTTGAAATAATAGTATAGAGAAATGTTACTCTTTTAAAAATTTTAAATACACTAATTTTTGGATGCTTTTATGAAAAAAATTATGGCTTTAAATGAGTTTTAAAATATTACTTTACACTTACCTTTATTTTATGTCATGATTACAAGTGAAATGTACAATTAATTAAAAAAGTTAACACCACTTATGAAAATCGCGATGTAAGTAAATTTACGTATGAAATATCTTATTATCTCTTTGCTATGCACACATCAACTGTCAAAGTTATACTAATACTCATGACACGCTAAAATTACATTATGAACAAGATTCTTTCAAAATAATAGGTAAAATTTCAAGAACTGTAGTTCTGACGAAAAAGAAAACCAGTCAGGCAGGAATCGGTAAAGTACACAGTTCTAAACAAAGCAAAACAACGCAGTTTCTCGTGTTTATTATTTTGATGTATTAAAACTTTGTAAATTACAATACAGGCAAACCTCGTTTAACGAACGTATTGTGTCCCTGAAAACTGTTCGTTAGTTGAGGTTTCGTTGTGCGAGGTAAATAATTTTCTGTGCTATTTTTGGCGAAAAAATATTTGTATGGTTTTTAAAATGTAACCATTTATGTACATAAACTGTACTTACAATAATATTCGAGGTTTGAAGTTCGTAATACGAGATTTTTCAACAATTTTGGATGTTCGTTAATGCGAGGATTCGTTATTCGAGGGTTCGTTAAACGAGGTTTACCTGTATACCTATTATATGTCGATTAAATTTTTTTTTTTTAATAAATCTTATTGCCGATTTATATAAATTTCAAAATTTAAATAACACCTCATTTATGCAGATAAATGTGATTGAAAATTGCAGGGGTGGTTATAAAGTTTTGGACAAACTCATTTCTATGTATTGTTTCGCCCCACAGGAACCTAATTATAGATTAATTATTATATTATTTATTTATTTAAAAAATAAATATTTATATTCTTATATTATTAATAATACATACATAGCATAAATATTAATTCGTTTGCATATACCAAATTTACAAAAACCTGACAATATTTGATAAAACTTGCAAATACAACCGAATGACTAACATAATTATTTAAGGGGATATCTGCGACAAAAAATATGATCCAAAACAATAATTAAATTTAAGAAAAGCAAGGTGTCATGCATAGTTGTAAGCTAGTTTAAAGCTTTGTAACCCCCTGCAATTTTAAATCACGTTTATCTGCATTCATAACGTGTTATTTAGAGTTAGAGACGATCGAACGTTCTAGAGCACCTAAAACAAAGTTAGATTAGTGATTAGTGGGATAAAATACATCAAAATAAGCTTTTTATCTAATTTTTTGCTTACTTTTGCGAGTCTTATCCGAGTAAAACTTCTTTTTGGAGTATTTTTTGAGGTTATGAAAGAACCGGGGCTACATAGGCCAAAAACAATGGTGGATTCGTGTTCAGCGGGCAAAAATACATAAGGATAAGCTTTTTTCTCATTTTTTCTCTGCTCCAGCAAGTATTAAATAAAGAGTTGTTTCCTTTTTTGCGCTAAAACGCGCGCGCTCATGCGTAAATATGGGTCGTATGACGTATTTATTATACAGTTTATATAATCAAACATATATTTACCATCAGCATTGTAAAAAACATAAAATGACAGAGTTTTATAACTGTATAGAATGAGAACAAATCCTACGGAGTCATAAAAGACAAAATTTTGGCGATTCTACACGTTTTTCCCGATTTTCTGGGTGAAAAAAAAATCCTACAAAATTTTAAGGGGCAGATTTGAATTCAGCGGGAAAAAATACATAAAAATATCGTTTACAAACATTAAATAAAAAAAAATTCCATTGATCTACTACAGTGACTTTTGCGATTTTTTTGCGAAAACCGTCAACTTTAACGAGTTATCCTCGACCATACAGTAAACATCAACATGACTGGTCATTTTTCTGTGATTTCTGATAGTTCGAACATCATCTTCCAAAAATTTCATGTTGATCGACCGACTGGATTCGGACTTACTTGTTTTTGAAACAGGAAAAGTCGAAATATCCCATAGTGGCGCCGTATGGACTCGCATCCGTGGCAACTATTATTGGTTTTTTCGGGTCGTACAGCTCCAAAACGTCATTATTCAAAATTAACTTTTTACTTTTTTCAAAAAAATCTTGACATCCCGGCTCAAATTTTACGTCTTCTCGCAATAAATTATACAAAACGCGAAGTTCCGACGATAAATTTGGAATAAATCGTCCATAGTAATTTAAAAGTCCTAGATATGCTTGAAGTTGAGTTACATTTTCAGGTTGGGGCATTAACTAAAGCTTTTACTTTTTCAAAATTTGGACTTATTCTATCTTCAGTAATTGTGTGACCTGGATATTTTATAGATTTTTTGAGAAATTTACATCTGTCCAGATTTACCCGAATTCGGTGCTTATTCAGTCTTTCTAAAACTGAAAATAGCTTTACCTTACAGTCATCAATGTTTGCAGCTCCGATCAAAATATCGTCGAGAAAAGCAAACACGCAATCCAACCCGATTATCCGATCCATTACCGATTGGAAAATGGACGGCGCACTGGCGACGCCAAATGCTAATCTATTATAACAAAATAGACCACGGTGGGTATTGATTGTAAGAAGCTCTTGAGACTCCTGTGAGATGGCTAACTGTTGGTAGGCACCCGTTAAATCTATGACACAAAAATATCGACAACCTGCCAAACTAGCAAAGATGTCGTCTGGACGGGGTAGTGGGTAGTGCTCCATTTGTATACACCGATTGATTGTGACCTTACAATCGACGCAGATACGTAGACCATCGGCTTTAGGTACGATCACTATTGGACTCGCCCATCTACTATGCCTCACTGGTTTTAAAATTCCCTCTTCACATAAACGGTCCAATTCAACATTTACTCTATCGACTAATTTAAATGGAACCGTATAAGCACAGTGAAATATTGGTGTTTGGTCCGGTTTTAAAACAATATCCGCCGTATACCCCTCAATCGGATAACTGAGAGACGATTCAAAAATTCTCGGAAATTTACTTTTTATTTCTGAATTTAATTGATTGACATTTAACGTAGCTGATTTAGACTGTTCGAAAAAATCAATAGAAAAATTTAAAAATTTACCTCTCCATATTCGAAATAGTACGTCCAACCAATTTCGTCCCATTAATGCCCGAAATGACCTGTCACTGTCGATAACCACGATGCGTAATTGATGCTGAAAACCACGGAAACCTACTCGTTCTTCAATGTGTCCACACTCTTTAATACCTTCACCTGTAACAGTAATAAAATTATTTACTTTTTTGACCAATTTAAGGGTATTAAATTTATTTAAGTATTCTTTCCTTGACATCACAGTAGCACATGCTCCTGTGTCCACCTCGAAATCCATTTGACGACCTCCGACTTCACAATTGATAATAACAGACTCGACTGGTGCTTCTAAACTGTTTATAGTGTTGACGGTTTTTTGACGACATACTTTTGACGTGTGACCCATCTTATTTATTACCCGAAATTAACGGTAACCCAGATGAGCTGCTAAAGTTCATCTCCTGTCTAGACAGAGTACATGACCAGTGCACACATAATGAGCGAAGCCTTGTAAATAGTTGACTTAGGCAGTAAGAAACTTCGTGAGAATTCACCACGGTCAATATGAATGATTCAAGAGTAAACACTTCCAATAGAGAACAAGATTATAAAACCCCACATCCAAAATTCGATCAAAATAAACAAACCTCACAAGACAACCAAATCTATCAAAACCAAATTTCACAATACGATCTAAACACTCACTACCAAATCCCACAATACAGACAAAGGGACCACAATCAATCGACTCAATACCCACCGAACGTGTAACAATACGCTACAACCATCAGCCAGCGTACCATAGACAAAGACAACCAAGACCTATTCACCCCCACGAAATCAACAAACGAATCTAAGAAATTCTCATACATATAATCACGCCAAGCAATATGAAATGCGGAAACCTGCACCAGAAAATCAAAAAATTTACAGACTCAATCAAAGACAGCCGCAACAAAATTCTCTCACTCACCAACAACAAATTAACATAAAAACCTCAAATAAAAGTAGATACACACCTTACGATCTACAGGCAAACCTCACTAACAATAAGTAATAATTACACATGAAATTGTTACGGGGGGTGGTACTGTTTCAAAAAATTTCATTAATATAATATAATCATTAAAATATGTGTGCAATACAATTCATTATTGTAATTTACTCCCTTCCAAGGTGGTTGGCGTCTATTGGAGGGAGGACCAAAATTGAGTAGATTAATCTACCAGCTCCGTAACTTTCCAGTCCGGCAGTATTATCAGGTTCATTAAGAGCCTGAATCATGACTGGACGGATAATTAAGCAGGGTCCAAGCATAAAAGATCTTTTAGGTCACAGTGCGAGGTGGCTGAACGCCCATGTGACCCTTCAATAATAATAATAAAAATACCTTATAATAGCCCACCAAATAATACAAAACACAAACCAAATGTTACCGCACACAGACAACCATCTCAGGCGATGCAAACCAGTTAGAAGAGGAATACTGGAAAAGCAGAAGAGTGAACATTGTTTCACGACACATAGAAGATGGCCCAACAGATCCCTTAAAAAACTGCTTATTTGGAATCATTGCCTCCAGCGGCTGCTGCTGTAGTACAACACCCATACAGAATATATATTATCAGGTGCAAAAATAGCTTCGCAATGAAATATTTCCTGAAGAGTGGGGATGGGAAAAAAGACGAGATATTCTGCAACCATTAAAAGGCACTTCAGTCAAAACAGTTTTAGATTGAAATGCCTTTTCAGAAGGAAGTTCAATCGAAAAACTTAAAAAGCGTTCAAGTCAAAACTTTTATGACTGGAATTCCTTTTGCATTTATGACAATTAAAAACGAATTCCAAGCGAAATTGTTCTCTGGGAATATAGTCAAAAACAATTCAGTCAAAAAACGAAAGGATTTTCAGTCATAAAATTTCCCATACAAATATTATGCCTAAATCTCTTTTTATAAAGGAACTTCAGTCCAAAAAAAAGGTATTTCGGTCAGAAAATAGTTTCACTGAAATGTCCTTTGTGTATTTGGACTGAACAACATTCTTGAAAGGTATTTTAGGCACAGATTTTTGGACTGGAATACCTTTTGTTTGGTTGGTGTGTTTGACTGAAATGCTTACGTAGATTAATACTTTGGCACCGGGGCAGCAGTCAATTTCAGTGAAAAACAGATAGGAGTTTCAGTCAAAAATTAAAAGGCAAGCCAGTCAAAATAGTTGTAGACTGAAGTGCCTTTTCAGAAAGAAGTTCAATCAAAAATCTTAAAAGGCATTTATGACTGGAATTCTTTGGAGTTTTGTGATTGAAATACTTTTTTAAAAGGAAATTCAAACAACTGAAAAGTGATTCCAGGCAAAATTGCTCTCAGGAATATAGTCAAAAGGATTTCAGTTAAAAAACGAAAGGATTTTCAGTCATAAAATTGCCAATACAAATATTATGACTGGAGCTTCATATTAAAAGGAACTTCAGTCCAAAAAAAGTGTTTCGCTATTAGTCTATTTGGACAGAACAACCTTCTTGAAAAGCATTTCAGACACACTTTTGTTTGGTTTGTTTTATTAGCCGCCAAAATTGTTGAAGTAAGGTTAGATTACTTTTTATTTTATATTAGTAGTATTGCCCGAAGGGTATCCAAAAGATCGGGATATATTTTCAACTCTACTTTTTAGTGGATTTTTTCTGATTTTTTGACAACTGAAAATTATTTATTTTATCGGCAACAAAAAAGTCAAAAATTTCTGCGATTTGAAAAATATAAACTAAAATAATACAAAAATGTGTCAATTTGAACATGTGATGTTGAAATGCCAAATGTATCTGTCAATTAAAAAATTTGTTCACTCATGTCATCAAAAAAATCCGGATATTTCAGTAAAGTGAAGTTAGCGGGGGTATAATAATTCCAAATATCCGGATATTTTCTATCAAAAAGCTATCAGTGAATATACGCTGTATGTATCAATTTAAAATCACAGTAATATTCTACATAGACATCATAAACTTGTAAATAACATTCAGTAGATACAAATACAATTAAAATGTTCAAATAAAAAAAACATGTAACAACTAATATTTAGTTGGTCCGCCGTTGGACTCAATTACATCCTGTAGTCTCCTGGGCATAGATAGCACCAGGTTTTCAGTCACATCCGCGGAAATTTCGGACCACGAAATTGACAAGATTCGCCTCTCCAGCTCGTCCCAAATATGCTCTGTAGCATTTAGGTCCGGTGACTGAGGAGGTGGATTTAGCTGTTTTGGCACATTACGAATAAGCCACTCTTTAACTGCCTTAACAGTATGTTTGGGATCGTTGTCATGGTAGAAGTTCCATGTGCTTGGCAACTCATAGGCCTCAACGGATAATCGCAAATTGTTGCGCATTATATCCAAATATTGACGATGGTCCATACGATCTTCAATAAAAATTAATTCGATCGATATCAGACGCAGCCATACAACTCCAAACCATCACTTTGCATCCGCCATGCTTTACTGTTGGAGTCAACTTAATTGGGGCCATTTCCTGACCCATTTTACGCCAAACCTTACCCTTACCATCGCATCCCAAAAAAATTAAATTTGCTCTCGTCCGTGAACAAAACAGTTCTATAGAAAGCCGCAATTTCGTTTCTGGGATTTTCTGGGATTTCTACCATTGTATCCTTGATTTCTTAGAACCCGTCGAAAAGTTTCTGGATGAACATTTTTTCCTGTTTCCCAGCGAATATCCTTGGATTTTTTTTATTTTTTGAATAATCGACCGAGAATCTCGGGCACTAAGTATGCGAGGACGGCCAGATCGCCCCAAATTATCCACATTTCCTCGGGTGTTAAAATTTTTTATTATTGCCTACACAGTTGCCCGACTTCTGCCTACTATTTGTGCTATAGCACCGAGACTATTTTTCTCCGTATAGAGTTTTACAATAATATTTTTAACGTCACGTGAAATTTATCGACGGCTTGTCATTACTGTTCGATGTCAACAACAAAAAAGTATTGACTTGAATACCTTTTTAGTTTTTTGAAACGTTATTTCAGTTTAAAACTATTTTGACTGACTTACCTTTTAATTTTTGACTGAAACCCCTATCTGTTTTTGACTGAACGTAAAGGTATACGAAGGCATTTCAGTCAAAAACAATAACGAAACAAAAGGTAAACCAGTCCAACAATTTGTGACCAAAATACCTTTCAAGAAGGTTGTTCAGTCCAAATACACAAAGCTCATTCAAGTCAAACAGTTTTGTAACCGAAATACCTTTTTTTTGGACTGAAGTTCCTTTTGATGTGAAAACATCTTTAACGGGGATAAGCCAAAAATTTCATGTAAAAAAAGGAACGGAAATCCGGCACGAATGAAATTGCAAATTATATATGTATATACGAGAAAAACAAACACAAAATGCACCGAACTTGCCCACTTTATAATACGAATCACAATTTCCGTCGGATTGAAATGGAAAGGCAAAAAAGTTATGCATGTGTAGTGTAAGTGATTGAAAATAGTGAAATGGAAATACATTAGAAACAAACAGAATTATACGCATACTTTACCATAAGTATTAAATATTATACATCTTAGCGAGCTGTGAAAATGACACTTACCGTCACCTGTCACTTGATACGACAATCAATTTTTGGTATTCTCTTAGTCGATTCAAGCGACACTGACGTTTGAAGTGACAAACATCACATTCTCTTAGTCATTCCACAAGGTCTTTGTCACTAGAAACGACGGATTTTCATCACCCAAAAATTTTAAGTGACACGGTGAAAAAAAATGTAAGTTTTTTATTTTTCTCATTAATAATTAAGATTTTTATTTTTAGTTTATATTATTGAAGTATGTATTAACAAAACAAATATTTTTTTATTAAACATTGTGTTTCAGTGTTAAAATCATAAACTGTAGACAGTTTGAGTGTTTAGTCGAGCTGATGGAGAAAAATGTTGAAGTAGCTAAGGTGTATTAGGGAGCTCGAAGCAAGAATATTACGCGGCGTGGGATGTTTTCGCTAAACAATTAAATAGTTTGGGGCCTCCAATAAGAGAAGGATCCAAATGGCTAAAGGTAGCATATTTCTCTAATTTATATGTAAATATTCATTTATTTATTATTTCATTTCATGTATGGATTGATTTTAAAAATAAAATTAAAAAAAAAGTGAGCCATAACAAAAAGGAAAGATCGGGCACGAGGGTGGATCGAATAATTTGTACTCGTTTTCGCCTCTAGAGGAGAGCGTCATCAGTTTGTTGTGCTTAGAAAAAGTTAGTTCTGTCGCTAACCGAACCTTTGGGTTAGAAATTACCCTGCAAGCAACATCTACAAACTGTGAAAATAATGAAATATCCTTCACTGATTTAGATACAGCGAATGTAGTCACAGAATCGGTGTCAGTGATTGTCGATGAAATCGAACTACAAACTAACATACCAGCAACGACTCGCTCTAACCGATCCGTACCGTCAAATACCCAAGAAGAAAAAAGGCGCCTTCTCGAAGATCAAACAAGCCAAATAAAAGAACAGACAAAATATTTAAAGGATCAGATAACAAAGATGGACGAGCAAACCAAATATTATAAGGAATGTGCAAGGTATATAAGGAAAACTTACGAAATAGAAGAACAAAAATTTAAAATTTGGAAGGAAACACAGCTGGAAAAAAGAAAACATCGCCAACAAAATATGGAGTGCACGCTTAGAACACTGGACTACAAAGAAAGAAAGCTGGCACTGAAAGAGAAGCGAGCTTAAAATTTGTAACGCAGATGACCAGAAAAAATTATGTAAATATGTATGTGATGAAATTGAAATTATTATGTGATATTCATGTGAAAAAAAAGAAGTCTGAATTCTTTTTAAATTATATTTTTTATATCTAAGCTTGAAATTAACAAATCCTATTCATTACTCGAGCTCTCACTCGTTGCGCTCCATCGCTGCCTTCATCTTCTTCTATATATTCAAGTCTGCTGTCATCATCTGCATTTGACTCTCGGATTTCGAATTCGATGTTATGCAAAATACATAAATTATGCAGCGCACAACAAATATTAACAATTTGTGGTGCTTTTTTCGGCGAGTAGTGTAATTGCCTCGCCCCAAGCAAGCAACGAAAGGGGTTCTTAAGAACTCCTATTGTTCGTTCAATAATATTTCTTGCTTTCGCATGCTTCGTATTAAATCGCCTTTCTGGTCCAGTTGCCCGAAAAGGTGTCATCAAATAAGGCTTAAGAGCATATCCTGCATCACCTACAATTAAAACAAAACATAGAAACCAGACATTTCATACCTTGTTGAAAATCACCTAACCCATTATCATGGCTGGACTTAAGTTGCGTGTCAAGATGGCTTGAGTTAAAAATAAAAGAGTCGTGACATGACCCTGGGTGATTACTACCAATATATGTGATTTGCATTCGATCGTCACAAACCTAAGAAACAATTTAATAAATAGAAGCAAATTAGTAAATAAAACTCGATAAAATGACCACATCAACTTAGAATCATAATATTTAGGCTATAAAACCCTTTTCCGTTAATATATAAATGCCTCTCTCGTTTAATTGGTGGTATGATTTTTAACACAACCAATCACTCTAGGGAACCCAAATTTCTCGTAAAATCCCAGTTTTATTGTTTCCTTTTCGGTATCAGTTGTTGGAAATTTAATAAACTGAGGACAAATTTGTTCCTCGAGAATATCACATATTTCGCCTAGACTTTTTGTAAATGTTAACTGGGCCAACCCCGCTACAAATTCGTTGCCAATACCTGTCTGAACGCTCCCTACAGCAAAAAATCGCAATGTAGCTGCTAATTTAATAACTGGCAAAACAGAACTCGATCTTGTTGTCAACTTTAATTTATCATGAACTTTTTCAAGTAAAAAATTGAATGCTTGTTTATTCAGACGAAAATACTTGTGGAATCTTAAACAAACAAAACAAATTTTGAAATTTATGAAAAAATTTTATTTGCAATAACTTACAAGTTATTTGGTAATTCCAATGGATTTGTTGTAACCGTAAGTTCTCTGCGCTTAACCGCCATATTATAAACATTATTCTCCTCCTAATCACTATCACTATAAAAGAATTCAACGCTACTCATTTTATGTTTCACTTGAATTTATTTAAATTTAAACAATCAACTAATTTTTTTATTTAAATCGCAAATGTCAATTTCATGTTAAATATAAGGAAATTTATTAGTATTGCCAGATAAACATAGTTAATGACCATTGTCGCATCACATCACTTCGCACGACTAAGAGAATACCAATCTATGGTTGAAGTGAGACGACAATTGTCACTTCGAGTGAAGTGACACGACTAAGAGAATAGGGGTGTTTATTTCAATTTAATTATTTAATTAACATTTTGATTTTTGATTTTCCACCACCATTTTTATACCGCGTGGTCGGCATGCCACCGTGTTGAAGATCGAGAGCAGACTGAAATATAATTTTATTTATTTTTGTTTTGTGTATTTTGTTGTCTGGAAGAGACAGTTAGTTTAAGTTGAGTATTTTGTATTAGGTGTTTTCGTTTGTTTGTTAATATTCGTGTGGGAACAGATTGTGTGGCGATAAATTCGAAAAGACGAATGAAAATGAATGCGCCGCCACAGGACTCCCGCACGAGTGCATCTCCCCCTCTGTACTGTAATGTTGTGCGTACGTGATGTTTGCGTATGTGGGTATGATGCTTGCGTGGGCATGCAAGTGTGTGTGTGATACTTGCGTGCGTGTGCGATGCTCGTGCGTATGCGAGTGCGTGTGTATATGTGATGCTCGTGCGTATGCGAGGGTGTGTCGACCGACATGCAAAACCGTGACTTGCCAGTGTACGTCTGACATTTTCGTGTCAAGGTTTTGTTAGTCTCGGTCCTAGTTATCAGTAGCTGGTCCCAAAACATGCGCCAGACCAGAATGGTATGTTCTGAAGCCTCACGTAACCTGTTTTGGGGCCAGTTTCGGTCCTGTCAGTGTGTCCGAGTGCGTATGGGGATTTTTGTCGGGTATGGCTGGGTTGGCGTTTTGCGATACGCCATTTTGATTGAGCCATTTGAATAAAACACTAAACAAAATACTTTTATTGAATTTAAAAAAAATAAAACTAAAAATGAACCCGAAAAGAAACCAAAATGGTGAAAAAAAAAATTTACAATATACATATACATACGTATGTAAAAAAAATATGATGTGTTGCTGATGATGTCGGTAATGTTGCCCATGATGACGGCGATGGCGTTAATGATGTTGGTGCCGCTGCTGCTAGTCCCGTTGTCTGCTGCTGCTGTCCGTGGTGGTGATGAATGGTGTCGGTGATATCAATATGACGGTCATGATAATGATGATGATGATGCCGGCGGTGTTGTTACTGACAGCTGTTGCGATGGTTGTTATGATGGCGACGGCGGTGATGGTGGTGATGGCGCTCTTTGACTCCATTTTTGTGTGTAATGTGTGTACAACTCCGGTTGTTTTGATGTTGGAGCATGTTGTCATGCTTGTTATTATTTTGTTGTTGTTGTTGCTTTCGCTTCGGGCTGATGTACGTGACTACGCATGTGTAACGGCGTATGACCACGTGTGTGTTGCTGCATGACCCCTTGTGTATGTGTGACTCCGTTTTGTGCGCATGTGACTCCTTTGTATATGTGTGCGTATGTGGGCGCGCAACCTTGTCACAATAAAACGTGTTTGTTTGCGACTCCGTGTGTGGTGATTTTTTGTTTAAATACGATTGAATAAAAACACAAAACAAATTAACATGGCTCGTGATTTTTTTTAACCCTTAAAAAAAAAAATAATAATAATAAGGTACATACCGTTTACCTGGTACGGTATCGTACCAGGTGTAAACATTTTTTGATTTTTTGAAAAATATGTTGCGCCCATTTTATATTTTTTTTTATTATTTTGGTTAATTTGAGGTGTGGCGTGTTCTACTCCGTAAAAACGGACGTCGGTGGTCACCAAATAATGTGTTCACAAATAAATAATAACACATTTAACTTTTACCCCTATCATGGTTTTCACTCTTCGGCTCATTCACCGTGACGTTTAAATTCGTGTGATTTCCAATTTGGTATCATGGTTCTCGCCTATATTTTGGCGAATGTTAGTATGCGGCGCCGCGCGTCTTTTTTTGTTTTGTTTTTGTTGTGTTGGTCACATTGTATTGTTTGAAGTTTTGACAATTTTCTTATAATGGTTTTGGTGAATGAATCGACTTTACATAAAAACAAAAACTATAAAATTAACATTGTTTGAATTGGTTAGTTATTGTTTCATATTATTATCGGTATAATTATTTCCCTATCATGCTTAGCAGTGTGGATTTATTATTTCCTGATATTGAAGAAGAAGAAAATAATGTTAGTGTAGCACAGTTCAGGAGAACGTTACGAAATAAAAGTGATTCATTTTCACTTCCAGATGGCAAGTATGTGGAAATAAATTTAAACCAAATACCTATACATATCTTCTAAAATATATGTTATCATTTTAGATTTATTAGTATAATCCGGATAAACAAAGATTGTTTACGTTATTTATTAAACGAATTGGACGGTAAATTCAAACCAAGTATACGGACATCCAGTATTCCTACAATTTTAAAAATATGTGCGGCTCTACGATTTTTTAGTTCAGGGAGTTACAAGCAGAATATTGGGGATGACGTTAGTATTGGCATGGCGCAATCTACAATTTCCGAAGCTATCACAGAAGCTGTAGTTTTGTTTGAACAGTTTCTCTGCGAAAAGTGGATTAAGTTCGAAATGAACGAAACTGAAAAATTAAATTGTAAGATGTCGTTTATGACAAAATTCAACATTCCGGGTGTGGTTGGATGTGTCGACGGCACACATATTAAAATAATTTCACCCAATAAACATGAACGGCATCTATACTATAATCGAAAAGGATATTATAGCTTAAATGCGATGATAGTAAGCAACTGAATAATTTCACGTTAGTGTATGATAATTATAATGACATTTTTCAATATATTTAACATATGCGACCATAATCTAGTTATACGTTGTATAGATTCGCGATATCAAA